>CM061045.1:98207694-98807694 GCA_030762985.1 Adelphocoris suturalis | reverse complement strand
CACACAATGAATTTAAGTTTGAAACAATTATTCAGTATTTTGAAAAAAGAGAATTCGCTCACATTGTCATGGTGCATGACTGTAATTTTGGCGAATTTTTGAAGAAAATTAAGCTATTGCTCTCGCCTCAAAATTTGTAGAATGTGAGTTTTTGAACAACTTTTATGCAGAAATCCGTTTCAGGCTATTCTGAATCATATTCTGAAGTTTAACGCATTTTTAGCGAATTTTTGAAGAAAATTAAGCTATTGCTCTCGCCTCAAAATTTGTAGAATGTGAATTTTTGAAAAAATTTTATGCAGAAATCCGTTTCAGGCTATTCTGAATCATATTCTGAAGTTTAACGCATTTTTTTTATGTATGTATGTTAAAATGTTAAGGACACAAAACGAAAGTTCAAGTTCGTTGGCCAGCATGATCGGATTACATCTTCGGGTTGAAATTTTCAAAAATGTAGTCAACATTTTCAAAATAGCCTGTTTTTTGCGTTTTGTTGTGCGAAATTATTTTTTCAGCATACTAACATTGGGTATATTCGGAATCAGCGTAAAATTTCCTATAAAAATATGTATCAAGTTTTGAAAATTTTCAAAGTTGAAAAATCAGTCAAAAATCGAAATAATGCCGTTCGCTAGTCGTAAAAATCGGTAATATTTGCATGAAACATTTTTTAAATTGCAGAATAAAATAAATTTGTTTATATTTTTTGGCCTTAAATAGGTATTTTAGATTTTTTTTATACTTGAAGTGCTCAAATTTCAAAACAATGTATGTAAAGTTATAATATACGATAATTTTTCAAAAATTCGCTCATGGGGTCATGCTGCATGACTGGACTTTTTTGTGTATGTATGTATGTATATATGTATGTATGTGTCATTCCAGACGATAACTGTCCGTAGAATTGTGCTAGAAACTTCAAACAAATTTTAAAATGTTAAGGACACAAAACGAAAGTTCAAGTTCGTTGGCCAGCATGATCGGATTACATCTTCGGGTTGAAATTGTCAAAAATGTAGTCAAGAATTTCAAAATAGTCTGTTTTTTGCGATTTGTTGTGCGAAATAATTTTTCAGCATACTAACATGTGGTATATTCGGAATCAGCGTAAAATTTCCTATAAAAATATGTATCAAGTTTTGAAAATTTTCAAAGTTGAAAATCAGTCAAAAATCGAAATAATGCCGTTCGCTAGTCGTAAAAATCGGTAATATTTGCATGAAACATTTTTTAAATTGCAGAATAAAATAAATTTGTTTATATTTTTTGGCCTTAAATAGGTATTTTAGATTTTTTTTATACTTGAAGTGCTCAAATTTCAAAACAATGTATGTAAAGTTATAATGTACGATAATTTTTCAAAAATTCGCTCATATGATCGTGCTGCACGACTGGAATTTTTTTATGTATGTATGTATGTATATATGTATGTATGTGTCATTCCAGACGATAACTGTCCGTAGAATTGTGCTAGAAACTTCAAACAAATTTTAAAATGTTAAGGACACAAAACGAAAGTTCAAGTTCGTTGGTCAGCATGATCGGATTACATCTTCGAGTTGAAATTTTCAAAAATGTAGTCAAAAATTTCAAAATAGCCTGTTTTTTGCGATTTGTTGTGCGAAATAATTTTTTCAGCATACTAACGTGGTATATTCGGAATCAGCGTAAAATTTCCTATAAGAATATGTATCAAGTTTTCAAAAATTTCAAAGTTGAAAAATCAGTCAAAAATCGAAATAATGCCATTCGCTAGTTGTAAAAATCGGTAATATTTGCATGAAACATTGTCCAAATTCAGATTGAACTACTCTTATGGAAGTATCCCTGTATAACCAATCCTAGAACCATGCTGTTTAAAGCGTAGGTAGTAGGTGCTTAAAAAAAAAAAAAAAAAAAAATGTAATCACAACTGATGAGTTTACTCTGTGCATGTGTTAATAATTTGATTCCATGTTTGTCTATCAATATCATAAACTAAAATTTCTCAACACGATCAATAGCGACTGAAATGTCGAAGATTTCTACAAAAATTCCATTATGGTGCATGACTGTAAATTTTTATTTAAGTATTAGATATTGTAGCAAATCAGACAATTACATGAACTTTTTTGTAGTGATGACTATGCTGAATCTGGAATAATATATATTTTTGTTTTATTGTTTAGCCCTGCACAAGCAGGCAAGAAGACTTGAGAGTGAGATCGATGTCAAGTTAATATCATTTAGCAAGGCTTGTGCTGGAAGGAAGTCTGAAAGTAGCAACAGGTAATGAGATTAATCTGATTTCCAACATATAATCGATAAGTTTAAATATATATTTATTTTCATTTATATGGATATTTTCATCTGTACTTGATAAAAGAAGATTATTTCAAAAAATAATTCCATGTACTTTTTCCCAAAAGAGATCAAGCCACTAGGATGTAGTCCAGTCAATAAAGGGTTTGTAGAAAATGTTTTGGGTGGGAGAATTTATCACATCTAGAACACATTGGGAGTGGTTATTAGATGAACATACTAAAAGTCCTGACCTCTGTTCTGTGGAAATGGGTAGAAGGGGTTAGAAAAGTACCTATTTGTTTGCCCGTGACTCCAAAATGGTGCATCGTACGAAAAAATCATACTTCCCAGAAAGAACATTAAATTTCCCACATGATTGTCTCTGACAATGTTTGTCATATTTTCAATGCTCTCTGATATAATGGTTCTCAAAAATTGGTATTTCTCAAGAAAGAAGTTTTCCCCTCTCGTTTTTCGATTAACATTCATTTCTCACGCCTTCCTTCACTTTTACGGAATTCTCGGAAAAGATGTAGAGCATTGAATCAAATTTTAAATAGGGGTTTCTTCATCTTTCTATCTCTGACAGGTTTGTAATTTTCCGTGTATGATCCAGTAAAATCCTGAATGACGCTCATTTGGTATTTTATCGTTTCATTATTTCATCTGGTGCATTGAAATGTAAATTTGTTACCTATGTGTTTGTGTACAAATAAACAACATAGGGTATTTGTTCCTATGTACTCTATATACCCCTCACTTTGTTAGTATTCGTATATGAAATTTTTGCACACTACACACAAGCTTTGGTTTTTCAAATTAAAACACCTGTATTTTTATTGCAGATTCGGAATATACAGGTAATGTTTGTTTATTATTAGTGCACACAAATATACTTACTCTGTTAGCGAATTTTTGAAGAAAATTAAGCTATTGCTCTCGCCTCAAAATTTGTAGAATGTGAATTTTTGAAAACATTTTATGCAGGAATCCGTTTCAGGCTATTCTGAATCATATTCTGAAGTTTAACGCATTTTTTTATGTATGTATATATGTATATATGTATGTATATATGTATGTATGTATATATGTATGTATGTATGTGTCATTCCAGACGATAACTGTCCGTAGAATTGTACTAGAAACTTCAAACAAATTTTAAAATGTTAAGGACAAAAAACGAAAGTTCAAGTTCGTTGGCCAGCATGATCGGATTACATCTTCGGGTTGAAATTTTCAAAAATGTAGTCAAAAATTTCAAAATAGCCTGTTTTTTGCGATTTGTTGTGCGAAATAATTTTTTCAGCATACTAACATGTGGTATATTCGGAATCAGCGTAAAATTTTCTATAAGAATATGTATCAAGCTTTCAAAAATTTCAAAGTTGAAAAATCAGTCAAAAATCGAAATAATGCCGTTCGCTAGTTGTAAAAATCAGTAATATTTGCATGAAACATTGTCCAAATTCAGATTGAACTACTCTTATGGAAGTATCCCTGTATAACCAATCCTAGAATCATGCTGTTTAAAACGTAGGTAGTAGGTGCTTTAAAAAAAAAAATGTACTTAATCACAACTGATGAGTTTACTCTGTGCGTGCGTTAATAATTTGATTCCATGTTTGTCTATCAAAATCTTAAACTAAAATTTCTCAACACGATCAATAGCGACTGAAATGTCGAAGATTTCTTCAAAAATTCGCTCATGGGGTCATGCTGCATGACTGGACTTTTTTTTACTTTCCTTACTTAACCGGAAGGGTGAAAGGAAAGTCTTGCGATCACCCTGAAAATCGATTTCTGACACTCATGCTAGGATGGGTATTTTGTTCAACCTGAACCCATATCTATACGTTTCATGAAAATGTATGTGTGTGTGTGTGTATGTAACTCGTGTACACGATTGCGACCTTACTGTATGGCATAAAATTAAAAAAATCCAATTTTGAGGTTGGGTTTCTATACCCAACCAGAAAAATTCCTGCTGCTTTTGCCTAGGGTGGTGCGTGTGGTCATAGTGTGTGTAGCAGGGAAGATAGGTCTCTCAACCCCTGGGGGGGGAGATGGGTCTATAACCAGTCTGTGATATTTTGTGAGGTAACATATTTGAATTTTCCTGATATTTAGGTAGGCTTATTATTTATTTATATATTTATTGCTCATTTATTGTTGTGTTATCTTTATTGCATTGTTATATTTATCAAGATCTATTTTTCTAATCACCAACTATTCATATATTATAAATAGCCATGGATGGTGGATTTCTCTCTTTTTTTTTTTTTTTTTTTTAAAGGGGCGTAGGAGGAGGGCGGCTCCTAGTGGTCCCTGCGATACTCCTGAGACAAGGGCCAACCCGGAACTGTTTAACACATTACTTCGGGTTGGCCCCTCTCTTTCTTCGGCCTTACGCCTCTTCTATCTTGACTTTTGGCCCTTGGGATGTCTCGTTCTTTATTTACATATATACATAATACATACATACATCTATTATTAGTTTAACCCACTAAGGTTTTACATCTCAGTACTATTTGTATACTAGTACAAACATTAAAAGTCCATCTACAATTCCTCCTCCCATTCTCTGTTGGCTTCCTTCAGCTTCAGGACGGCAAAAACGAAGTTCTTAACTGCGTCCCAATTCTTCTGCTCTTCCAACATTTTATCCACTACTGCGTCCGGAGTCAGTTGGCCGAGAGTTGCTATCACCTCCTTTCTGAGAGCCCTCCACTGGTCGCACACAAAGAACGAATGCTCCACATCATCCTCTCCTTCTCAGCAGTACCAGCATGTAGCTTCCCAATTTTTACCAGGAAGGTGCGGAAATACCCATGTCCTGTCAGAAACTGGGTAAGGTGATAGTTCACTTCCCCGTGTCTCCTCCCCAGCCATTTATCGATATCCCTTATCAGCCTGGCTGTCCACCTCCCTCGCAATTATGATGCCCAGGACTCCCTCCATTTTCGAAGAGTCTCAGCCCTCTCCTCCCTTCTCACGAGCTGTGGCCGTTCTTCATCCTTTCTCAAGCATATCCTCTTTCTCTCGGCTGCCAGCAGGTGAATAGGGATAACCCCCGCCACGACCTGTGCTGCAGGGCTGGACACCTTCCGGAAAGCACTGCATACTCGCAAAGCTCCCCGTCTCTGAACAGCTTCCATCCTCGTCCGATATTTTGCAAAACGCCACGAATCAGCCCATATAGGTGGAGATCTCCTTGGGGGTGATGGCAATAGTGGTAATAGTAATGTGACTCTTAGGGGTCTATTGAAAATCGGGTCGGCACTTGAGTTTGCTGCCCGTGAGATCCAAATGGTTAGGAATAGGGGGCTCACTGTTCTTACTCTCGAAGCTGATCGAATGGTGTTTAGGGGTATGGCTTCATGCTTAGACACTCTTCTAGCCAAGTTTCAAGCCAAATGGAACGAAGCTGAAGAGTATGCTGATACCCTAATTCAACATTTCCTACAGATGGCTCTTGCTTAGGTACAAAACATTAGGTAAATTATAATACCTCTCATTTTTCAAGCCCTTGCTAAAATTAGTGATATATTCCCATGTGGGCCTTGTATTTTCCAACTTATAAACTTTTTCTCTCTACAAGTTATGTACTACTCACTCAACACTAATGCACCTCATAATGCTTCACAACTTAAATGTAACAACAAATATCCCCAAACAGTGGTGAGTAATACTACTGATATCTAAACCTAAACCATTGGCTTATTGCATTCCCACCACTCCATGCAAACCAAACTATACATTATATAATTCCTTACAGGGAATAACGGAAACTATTATAATAAATAATCTTTGACAACCAAGGAAATATGTACAACTATAATAATATCAAACTACAGTTTTATAGTAAGTTATCTAAATTCTAAACATTATACCAAAATATCAGTACTCTAACTCTAATCATACTTAACCCTTACTTTTTATAGGTACTTACTACTCACATGTGTAATAATAACTAGGTACCTACATCCTAACTTAGATACTAAATACTTTAGTGCCTAATACTAAGAGTAAACTGTTATATCTCTAAGATCCCTGATGAGGCCTCTGTAGGCGAAAGTGGTTGGATATACTACAATAAACAGATGAGAAACTTGCCAAATAGCTCGTCCCCTCATACCCCCATAACCATAAAAAATAGATTAAACAATCAGATCCTCTGGGGTACAATGTCCATTCCTCTTCTCCCATACAGAAATCTGCAGTTTTCAAAATCTGCGAAACTTCAATAAAACAAAATACACACCACACACAATATACAGGGTGATTCCCTCGCAAATGCAAAAAAAAAAATTGGGTGAAACTACATCAAAAATGGAGTAAAATGCCGCCAACCGCATATTTTTATCTCAATCCGTACTCGAGATATGATTTTTTAAAGGTTTTTTTCAGGAATACCGTGGTTTTTCATTTTAAACTCGGATTTCTCCACTTTGCCTCATTTAATTTCAACTTTCAACCTCATTTTCGGTATCAGCATTAAATTTTCTATAAGAATAGTGTACTTGGGTTCTTAAAAAGTTCTGAAAATCTTTAAAACTTTACTACTCTTTTAAAAAGAATCCTGGAAACTGGCAAATCTCATGAAAACTGCTTCATCTAATATGCTTTCCAACGGTATTATCAATTTTACTTTTATTTTGTTATTTAGGGGAGAAAATAATGTTTTAATGTTAAAAAATGTGGGTTTTTCAATGAAATTGTTGGTTTTCTCGAAAGATGACCCTCCATGAACCAACGAGTATGGGGTCGGTTTCTATGTATTTTTTCTCGCTGGATCGAATGGAAACTCTTGCAGATCTCTCAACTACGTTATGATCGAGTTTTACACTTTAATTACCCCATAACTCACATACATATAATCGAAACAAACAAACTAACCATTTGGGATTTTAAGTGTAAAACTCGGTTATAACGGAGTTGGAGAGATCTACAAATGTTACCATTCGATACAGCGTGAAAAAATACATAGAAACCGACCCCATACTCGTAGGTTCATGTAGGGTCATCTTTCGAGAAAACCAACAATTTCATTGAAAAACCCACATTTTTTAACATTAAAACATAATTTTCTCCACTAAATAACAAAATAAAAGTAAACTTGATTATACCGTTGGAAAGAGCATTAGACGAAGCAGTTTTCATGAGATTTGCCAGTTTCCAGGATTCGTTTTGGAAGAATAGTAAAGTTTTAAAGATTTTCAGAAATATTCTTTTTTCAAAACCGTCAATGTTTGAGCTGATGTGAGGGCCTTTGGATGGTACTCTTTAAGAACCAGGTACACTATTCTTATAGTAAATTTAATGTTGATTCCGAAAATGTGGTAAAAAGTTAAAATTAAATGAAGTAAAGTGGAGAAATTTTAGTTTAAAAGAAAAAAACACAGTTTTCCTGAAAAAACCATTAAAAATCATATCTTGACAACGGATTGAGATAAAAATATGCAGTTGGCGGCATTTTACTCCATTTTTGATGTAGTTTCACCCAAATTTTTTTTTGCATCTGCGAGGGAATCACCCTGTATATATAGAATGGAATTTCTGTATTATATAGCCCTTCCGCCCAAATCTCTGTTCTATATGACATTTATAGTCAGGCATCACATGTGATGAAAGCAAATTAGTAGAATTTCAGCCTACTCTCGAATGCCAAAGCCACTTTGCAGTTCACAGTCGTGTTGAAGATTCTTCCCTTTCCCAACACGTGGAACCTTCTTGAGTGTGAAAGATTGTTTGTGCAATGCTCTGGGTGGGCTCATTATATCCATTGAACTGATTTCCACAAAGAAGAAAAAGCTACTCTTACACTTAAAAAGCATCAGTGATTCCGATTTTATTATGTATCAACCCTTCAATTATATCACATGTGATTTTTTAACCGAGTATCATATGTAACAGTCCAGTAGTTTTGGAGAAAATCTCCGGACGGCATACAGGGAACGGATGGATTTACTACTAAGTGCGGAGGTACTTACTACTCACATGTGTAATAATAACTAGGTACCTACATACTAAGTTAGATACTTGATACTCTAGAGCCTAATACTAAGAGTAGCCTGTTACATCAATCTTTTAGATATCTGATGAGCCCTATGTAAGCGAAACTGCTTGGATATACTACAATAAACAGATGAGAAACTTGCCAAATACTGCTCATCCCCTCACACCCCCATAACCACAGAAAATGAAAGGAATATATTTTCCCAATGGAATATATTTGTTGTTTCCTTGACTTTTGGGAATTAATTACCTTGAAACATGGACCTACAAATTTTGAGGGGAGTACGATTTCCCTTCATACTCAGTAACATAAGTTCATTGATCCAAATTATGAACTCAATTAGTACCTACTGTCTGTCCGCGATGAGAATGCCGAGGCACAGGTAGAGAGAGGGATCCCTTCCCCCCGCGTCAACCTATGGCGAGGGACAAAGGAAAACACCAATGTACTACCTGTCTCACTTTCAAGTACTGATACCGTTGATTCTTGCCGTTGACTCATTCCTTTCTACTCTCTCGTTGACAAACAAGATGACTCATTACATGAATAATATAGTATACGTAGGTTATGTAGGTATTATATTATATTAATTTACTGACGTAAATATTCACTGTATACAGGGTGAACACAAATAAAGTTTTACAAACTTCTGGAGTCAATATTCTAGAGCTCATTTCCGAGTTTTTAATGGTTTTAGTGATTTTTAAGCGCATTATTTGAAATTTGAGCACTTTTTGCGCGCGCCGAAATTTCTAATGTTCAAATTTATGGCATTTAACTTTTTAAAATCATTTTCAGCAAATAAGATGAATTTTTAGTTTTTTTTTTTTCACCATTTTTAGCTGTTTTTTTGCGATTTTTTGAAATTTAAGCACTTTTTGTGTGCGCCAAAATTTTTAACGTTCAAATTTATGGCATTTAAACGTAATTAGTATACGACGCAATCATTCGGTAGTGGATGGGGAAGGAAGGGGTGCCGCAAACTTGGTGAAAGGGTAGTAGCGGAGTTTGGCTGCTCAGGGCGGTAGAGTGGGGACAGGTCACCTCGGCATTCTCATCGTGGACAGACAGTACTTGTTCACCTGAAAAGTCCTGACTTTTGATGTCCCTAAACCTTTTACCCTACCTGGGTAAAACCTGTTTCACTGCCCAAAGTATGCTGAAGCTTACTTACTTGTCAACTCAATGTAATTATCTGGTTTCAGCTACACTGAGCCACTACTATCTCCTGATCATGTGGTCGAGTCAGCATCAATGGAAATTGAAGATCTCCTCCAAAAGGTACAATTAATTAATACATGGTACATTATTATGGTACATAGGGTTGGTAGGTTCATTTTATTTATTCATTGACAGAAGAATTGTGATCTCTTTCATGAGGAATGAAAAAATGAATAGGTATATAATTTTTTTTTAAATATTCGCTTTTTACGCCTCAACTGTCTTGAACGATTTCGGTTTCATGAGTGTCTACTAATCCTTGAGACACTCAAAACTATACTAAATTACAGTGCAATTTCTTCCTACGTATTCCTCTATGAGAAATGTATTGTCTTGATCAGTTGCAAAAAATAGGGGGCAGAACATGCACAAAATAGGGGCAGGACAATCGTCACCCTATTGCCTTCATTTCCACAGTGCCAGCAAACACCACTGAATTGCAATACTTTTCTATGTGGTTGTACTCTTGACAGTTGAAGCAACGAATATAATATAGTTGGTTACCTTACATCTCTCCCAACTAATGTATAGCATTTTTTAAATATGGCCCCTTAGTCTCTGAGTGACTTCTACAATCCAACCCGCCTGGTCCACATCCCTGTTGCCCCTTTTGAAAATTGGTTTGAAAGACCCCTCAGAAGATTCTCTCGAACCTTTATCCATTGAAGGTTTTGCAAATATACCTTCCAAGAGTTCGATGTTTAGTAGATCACTGGGAACTCAATATATCTAAATATATGGATTTCCTGCCTTGTTTTCCTGTTGCTGCTAGCCTAAAAAATTATTGGGTCTGTCATTATTATTATTATTATCATTATTATTATTATTATTATTATTGGCACTATTCATTGTCACAAGCCTATTATTTCCTGCCTTACTCACTCCTCCCACCTGGACTCCTATCATCGTCTACTCTGGACCTGCTTAGCCTGCAGAGATTTTCGAGCTGACACTCAAAGATTACACTGTTCCAGTTACTGGTAGAATCGGTCTTGTTAACGGGGTCGAGGCTGTGGGGAGCAAGATATTTGGATACAGTTGTGGTTGTCCTAAGCAGATTTCTCGAGTGTCTCCTTCATCTTCCAATTTCTACCCTGGGGAACTACCTGAGATTGAAAATGGGCCACGTAATACTCAAAGTACCCGTATTTCAAAGAAAAGTATTGGATAGGAATAGTGGAATGGGGGTAGCAGGCTCCCTCGGTTCTACCAGGACCAATTGATGACACTGGACACCTGCATGTGCAACTTGCCAGGTCTAAATTGGAATTTGCAGCCGCATAGGCTGCAGACAGTGATCAGTAGCAGTGATATATTGGCTGTAATAAATTTTAAAGCCCTAGACCTAGGTCCTTAGACTCAAATGGGCGATGGGACAATCATTGGTTTACCATACGGACGAGCTATTATGTGCAGTAAAATTAATACACCATGAGAATGCTCCAGGTCTTGATGAAATTTCTGTGGAAATCCTAAAAATCCTCAAAACACACCCGGACATACTATTATATATAGGTACATAATGCATGCATAGTAGAAGGAATATTTCCAGAATGTTGGAAAGTTGCTAAGCTTTTCCCCATTCGAAAAGGGAAGGGTGACCCTATCAAAGTATCAGACCATACGCCACTATGTAAGCTGCTTACAGCAGGTAAGCTCTTGGGGTGATATGCAGAATGATCTTCAACCTTTTGAGAGCCTTCCTCCAGTAACAACTTAATGCATAGACTGATAGATAGAGTATGAGAATGATATAGCCAGGGAATTGAAAGGAAAGCTGGGAAAATAGTTTAGCTTTTGGTTCGTAAACTGTTTGGTTAGTAAATAGTACGATTTTTTAAATCTATGATGCCCAAATGTTGGTTCTGTTTTGCTAAAAGTAATTGCTAAGTAGGCCTCTACTAAATTGAAAACTAAGTTACTTTTAGTGCATGTAAATTATCTTTGATAATAGTAAAGAGTAAGAGTAGCATGCATTTTTAACTTATTAAATCTGAAATTTAACTTTGATTAGTCAAATGTTGAGGTCAAGAAATTGCTTGTTTGTTTTCTATGAAAAATTTCATAAAGATATGCTAGACTCCATGATATTTCAATGACAATTTTTTCGTTTTAGTGAAAGTTCAATCATCATCATCAATGGAAACTTTTGTTTTTTAGCTCACAACCATGAATGACAAAATGGCAACAGTGGATGCATCTGGTAATCGTTTGATTCCTCACACACTTCAACGCCACAGGGAAATATTGCAAGACTACAGCTCTGAATACAAAAAAACTATAAATAACTACCAAGCTCGGAAAGAAAAGGAAGAACTTTTGGATGGGGTTCAAAAAGACCTTGAGTAAGTATTTACTCTGTAATCACACAAGAGAAATAAATCACACACCAGGGAATAATTGTTTGTATTCAAATTTAACAAACAAGATAGGAGGTAATAATTAAAATATACTTTGAAATTAGTATTCAATAACTCATAATTGTTGGTTCAAATATCAGTTGGAGTGGATTTTTAAACTAATTTACATTAAAGCCTACACAAAAATGGTTTACACTGGTTTATTTAAAATTTTTCACTGATCTATACCCAGCCTGACAGACTTTTGTTTGCTGTTTTTGGCTGTTCATTGTTATTTGGATAACTACGCATAACTCACTAACTACACAACCGAGCGGTTGGGGTCTGATCACCATTCTGAAAGTAGATTAAATGAGCGACGATTTGAGCGCACATACAGCTTAGTTGGACAAATAGGGACTGAATAACATAATTTCAAAGATGAAGCATTTTCACCTAAAACATTGATTTGTTTACTCTTTTTTCCTCTGTAGGGCTAATAACTGAATTTTAACGTATTCTGAGGTTCATGAATTCGCATATGAAATTAGAGGAGATCTAATAAGCTTTCGGTAGCATTTGGTAAATCTGTGTAGAGGCAACAGGTCCCTAGAAAACGTCGTGCCAAGTAGAGGCAAAAATCATGATTTTGCATGTCCTGGGCCCTGTTTACGACTTTTGGATTATATTACTCCAAAACTATCCATCGTAGGCGCTATAAGAAGTTTGAAACATTATTAAGTAAATGTGTGACAATTTATGCACTTGTAGAGTTCTGTACATCAAACTGTTTGAGAGATACAGCCCTTCAAAGATATGGAATTTTAATCAAACATTGGGATTTTGGTTTATTATTTCCAATAATAAGCCTATGTGATCGTATAGCAAAACATTTTTATAACCCCCCCTCAAACTTTGTCACTTTACGTTTCAAGGTGCGTAGAATCCAAATTTGAAATGTCCGTCTGCCGTCCGGGCCATAAAAGGCCTAAGAATTGACTTAAAAAACCCGTTCTTTCGCACATAGACTCCATTTGGGGTCTAGTTGGTCCTAACGTTTAACCATCCCGATCGCTTCACTCGCATAGATGCTATGGGCCAAAAACGGGCGAAAAAGTGTCTTTTTCGAGGTTTGAGTGTTAGACTGACGTGTTAAAACTCCAACCTGCTCAACCACAACTGCGCAAGCTAATATTCCACGGTTAGGATAACAATGGGCAGTAGGACTTCGCAACAGAACACTTTAGGACCAGATCATGCACGACCTAATAATTATTCTCATGTTAGGACAAAATTCACTCATCTTATAAACATACGTATATAATTATAGAAGTATAGGTTGTGGCAACTCTAAATAGGACACGCCGAGGAGTCTGGACGGGCCTTATGACGTACGCAAGCCAACTACAACTACGATCATACTCAATTGAAAAAATAATAATAAACCTTTGTGAAATAATTTGTAGCGTTTTTAACTTTTGGTCGTCGAAGGGCCACAATGTTGACGCATAATGAGCCTCGTATGTCTACATATGAGATGATAGAAATTCACTCAGCTTACATCTGAGTGCAACCACATTCCTATGCTGCTAATAAGTTGCAAAAAGCGAAAAAAAAACAATAATAAGTAAAAATGCTTTTATTTTTGAAACAGTGTTGTTCGGTTCCCATTAGTCCTCCAGAGCTGTACTTTCGCTCAATTCGTCACCTAATTAATCTACTTTCGGATGGTAGCTGTTTCCGATGCATTGCCCATGCATAGTTCGGCATTTTATAAGCCAAAAAAACTATGAACTAGTAAAATATCGCTATTTTCCCCCACTTCCCAGCTCATTGGCCACATTTCAAAGCTCTTAACTTGCACTTACCTTTCACTGGCCATACCATTCAACATAAAAAAATTAAGCATTTTTGGGCTACAATGGTTTTCGTAGTGGACTAAATGCAAAATTTGGGTAACTCTTTTTCTGGTTTCAATTAATTTTCTCGCTACCTTTTGTTTGGCTAAAAATAAATGGACTTTAAACATGAACAAAACACTAAAATTGATTTTTTTTCCTTTGTGGGGAAAAGAGGAGTGTTTTAATGCTGTACTTGAGCTCAAATTGTCCCAAATTAAATGAAGTTTAAGGATGTTAATAGTGGCCAAACTGCTAGGATGCATAGCCCAAAACTGAAAAAAAGTGGTGGTGGTGGGGGGGGGGGGGGGCTGGACATTTAGAGGCATACTCCTGAGACCATACCGAAGTATATTAAAAATCTAAAGGAACCTTTACTGTCAAGTACAAACACTAAAGCTTTTTTTTAGAATATGACTTGCCTAATGGGTCAGTTCAGGTGACGTTTATACAGGGTGATTCCCTCGCAGATGCAAAAAAAAAAAAAATTGGGTGAAACTACATCAAAAATGGAGTAAAATGCCGCCAACCGCATATTTTTATCTCAATCCGTACTCGAGATATGATTTTTTAAAGGTGTTTTCAGGAATACCGTGTTTTTCATTTTAAACTCGGATTTCTCCACTTTGCCTCATTTAATTTTAACTTTCAACCTCATTTTCGGTATCAGCATTAAATTTCCTATAAGAATAGTGTACTTGGGTTCTTAAAAAGTACCATCCGAAGACCCTCACATCAGCTCAAACATTGACGATTTTGAAAAAATAATATTTCTGAAAAATTTCAACACTTAACTACTCTTTCAAAAAGAATCCTGGAAACTGGCGAATCTCATGAAAACTGCTTCATCTAATATGCTTTCCAAAGGTACTATCAATTTTACTTTTAATTTGTTATTTAGGGGAAAAAACAATGTTTTAATGTTAAAAAATGTGGGTTTTTCAATGAAAATGTTGGTTTTCTCGAAAGATGACCCTCCATGAACCAACGAGTATGGGGTCGGTTTCTACGTATTTTTTCTCGCTGGATCAAATGGAAACTCTTGCGGATCTCTCAACTACGTTATAATCGAGTTTTACACTTTAATTAACTAGTTTTACCCCATAACACACATACATTTAATCGTAACAAACAAACTAAACATTTGCGATTTTAAGTGTAAAACTCGGTTATAACGGAGTTGGAGAGATCTATAAATGTTACCACTCGATACAGCGTGAAAAAATACATAGAAACCGACCCCATACTCGTAGGTTCATGGAGGGTCATCTTTCGAGAAAACCAACAATTTCATTGAAAAACCCACATTTTTTAACATTAAAACATAATTTTCTCCACTAAATAACAAAATAAAAGTAAACTTGATTATACCGTTGGAAAGAGTATTAGACGAAGCAGTTTTCATGAGATTTGCCAGTTTCCAGGATTCTTTTTGAAAGAGTAGTAAAGTTTTAAAGATTTTCAGAAATATTATTTTTTCAAAATCGTCAATGTTTGAGCTGACGTGAGGGCCTTTGGATGGTACTTTTTAAGAACCAAAGTACACTATTCTTGTAGTGAATTTAATGCTAATTCCGAAAATGTGGTCAATACTTAAAGTTGAATGAAGTAAAGTGGAGAAATTTGAGTTTAAAAGGAAAAAAACACGGTTTTCCTGAAAAAACCTTTAAAAAATCATATCTCGAGAACGGATTGAAATAAAAATATGCAGTTGGCGGCATTTTACTCCATTTTTGATGTAATTTTACCTTTTTTTTTTTCGCATCTGCGAGGGAATCACCCTGTATTACCATGGACTGTTTGGTAAAAAACTATACTTCTTTAGCTTACTGCTCCCCAAGATTCAATGGTTTAATAACTGTTAGCAATCTCTTTTTGATACCTCATGATTTCTATAGTTTGGAAAAAATGGGCAAATTGGTTGTGACATTTGATTTTGTTTTTGCTAAACATTATTCAGAACAATATACAACCCAGTTTTTGTAAGTTGGATAGTATTATCAGCAAAACCCTATGTGCATTTTCTTTCTTTCTTAAATATGTGGCAATCGCATGATACCGGGATCATCCAGTAGCAATTTCATCATCCAGTAGCATCCTTTTATGGATGAATACAGTATAGAAATGGACTATTAACATTGGGTGTCTACCACACAACAGCAAAAGTTTGAGGACCAGTAGCTTGGTATTATTAGAAGTTTTCTTCAATGATATGGTGAGGAGAAATGATATGATTCTCAGCATGCAGGAAGATACTGTCCAGTTCCAAGTCAGCCTGCTGGAGAGTCCTGTAGGTTGCCACTTTCATAGCCTGCAGTTCTGGCTAATTTCCCATCAGACTACTATATCCATCCCTCAATGAACTTTGCAGCGTGACTGTGCTCACATTAGAGCATTACCTAATTCCTCCTTGCATTTCCTAAAGGCTTGCGATGCTTCAGGGATCCACAATTGGGAATTAGCATTACATTTATTGATTAGTTTATCTTTCGATTAAAGAAGGATAAATACATATTAATGATGGTTTTTCTGCATTTCAGTTCTCATAAACACAATGCTGGTCTCAACAGAAGAAGTGATATGTTTCTTAAGGAAAATGAACACATCCGTAGGTGAGTTTAATCTTCATATATGCATTAATTTATTCCAGACGTTATCGTGTGGTTAGTTGTGTAAAAATTGGGTTGGTATTATTCGAAGTTACGAGCGAATATTCTAGTGAAATGAAGTTATGCTATGGCAGTGGCTATTGCAATGGCTTCAAAATTGTTAAAAATAAAATTTTTCGAAAAATTATTTTTTGAAATCTGTTTTGAGACATGCTGAAATATCTATATATATATATATATATATATATATATATATATATATATATATATATATATATATATATATATATATATATATATAAATATGGCAAAGCAAAAAATTGTAAAAAAATTGGAAAAAATGGCAAAAAGCCAAAAATTGTATTGAATAGCAGAATATGACTTACAAAATTTGTTTGGCCATGTTTGAGTGCTAAGAAATTGTTAACTTCCAATTTTATGACAAACATTCGTTCTAAATTATATTCTGTGATTCAAAAAAATAATTTGGATTTTTACCTTTTTTGTAATCATCCTTTTGTTTGAAATGCTTGATTTTTTGGCGCAAGAACGGAATTTTTAGCTCATTTCTAAGGAGAGGTATCTTCTGGAGGGACATATATGTATGCACGAGGACATACCTATATCAAAAAATGAAAAAGTGTTAACTCTGTGATTCGTTTCAGAATGTCTCAAAACGGATTTCAATGAAAAGAATTTTCGAAAATTTTAATTTTAAAATTTGTGGAGCCATTGCAATAGTCTCGTTTTTTACGAAAATTCGCTAAAACAAAAAAGTCCAGTCATGCAACATGACCCCATGAGCGAATTTTTGAAGAAATCTTCGATTATTTCGATTTTTGACTGATTTTTCAACTTTGAAATTTTTGAAAACTTGATACATATTCTTATAGGAAATTTTACGCTGATTCCGAATATACCTACCACATGTTAGTATGCTGAAAAAATTATTTCGCACAACAAATCGCAAAAAACAGGCTATTTTGAAATTTTTGACTACATTTTTGAAAATTTCAACCCGAAGATGTAATCCGATCATGCTGGCCAACGAACTTGAACTTTCGTTTTGTGTCCTTAACATTTTAAAATTTGTTTGAAGTTTCTAGCACAATTCTACAGACAGTTATCTTCTGGAATGACACATACATACATACATACATACATACATACATAAAAAAATGCGTTAAACTTCAGAATATGATTCAGAATAGCCTGAAACGGATTTCTGCATAAATGTTTTTCAAAAAATCACATTCTACAAATTTTGAGGCGAGAGCAATAGCTTAATTTTCTTCAAAAGTTCGCTAAAGGAACATTTGCTCATATGGTCATGTTGCTTGCTCTAACTTGTGAGCAATTTATAGGGCTACTATGCCCTCCCCATTAGTTTAGTGAAAGTTGGAGCGTCTCTCTGAAAAATTCTCAAATCAGGTAAGACAGTGTTATCTTCACTTCCTCACTCACTGAGTCAAGACAGACTGTGTGACAATTATCTCACTTGACTGCGACGTCTTCCAGCAAGCAACTTCTTAAGCCTAGTACGCACTGGGATTCATTGTTCGGACTCTTTGTTGCAGACGCTCGGATTCATGTCTCAGATTCTTTGCCCCGCGACATTGTCGCTCTGCAAATTGTGTACGCATCTAGTTTGAACCTGAGCCATGTCGAACGAGGTCGCGCTTTCGGGGATTGCAGTAGCACTTTACATAGCTCTACGGAGTAAAAAAAAAATGCTACAAAAACACCTGCTATGAATCACATAATCGAAACACCAGCTCAATGAAATCATCAGAAATTAACAAGCGGTTGCAATCATGTTCACAATATCAATAATTGAGAATGATCACCTGTGTGTAAACAATTATTCATATAACCATGCTCATAACTCAGCTTGTTGGCCACGCACTTCGCAGTAGTTAATATAGTATGGTTGGATAAATCGAGAGCTTTCGAACGAATGGTCAACGAATTTTGTGGGATGAAAAAACCTCGGTTGTAAGCGGAAATCATCACAATTATTGGCGCTACTTTCATCTCACTTTATAGGAACTAAATCACTCGCGACGAAATTGTGGAAACCCATTTCAAAACGGAAGTTAGTGAAAAACGTTGTCTATTTCCACGAAAATAAAGAGTTACAATGTTAGATCGATTTCGATGGTTAGGCCATCATCAGTAACAAACAATAAAGTTATTGTTTGTTACTGATGATGGCCTAACCGTCGAAATCGATTTAACATTGTAACTCTTCATTTTCGTGGAAATAGACAACGTTTTTCACTAACTTCCGTTTTTCACTTTATAGTCTCACTTTGCGGGGGATCCATCGCTAAAACATGATTCCATGTTAAAAAAGCCACCGCGTTGGTGGATGCGTGGACCCTTCATTAACACTGTTTTTTTAAACGGTTTTTTCCATATCGTGAGGCCATTATCATCTTTTGTGGAGGGGCCGCAAAGCTGCTGCAGCCTGCAGGACATCATAAACAAGGGGGGAAGAGGTTCCGAGAGTGTCAAGAGTAGAGATGAGAGTGAACTGAACTGAACCTGAACTGAAGCAAACTGTTTAGAAGACTAGAAGAAGAAGGCAAAAAATTATTACATGATGTTTTATTATATCTGCATTAGATACCCCATCTGCGCCAACCACTAAGAAGGGTGTAATGGTGCTTCATGGGTCAATTCTCATTTCTGATCGAAAGTACTTGTTAGAGATTTATTTTAATGCTTTGTTTTTCTGAGTAATTTCATTTTTAAGATATGTTTTCTACCTTCAAACGACCATAACCCCACTTGAGATCACTGTAAAATCAAAAATATGACCACCGTTGGAAACAGCGTTAATTGGATAATCCAGCTATTTGATGTCAAATCGATTTTATAAGACGACTTAATAAGTTAGTAAAATGTTCCAGCATGCAGCATGATCGTATGAGCGGATTTTCGTAAATTATCTTAGTATATTTTGTTAAATTGTTTTGAAAATTTAGGATTTTAACTCGGAAGAAATGTTCACTACCGATTTTGTGGCAAATAAACTTGTCCTAAATAATTTTCGGCAATTCAAAAAATGTTTTAGCAAATTTTTCGAAAAAAATGAAGCTATTTTTGATTTTTAGCTTTTTTTTAGCTGTTTTTATCCATTTTTGACAAATATTTAAGTACCTACTTTTTTCAGCACAAATTTCTTGTTTTTCTAGTTTTTTGTTAATAAAGTTCTTTTGACTAAAATTCTGCTAAAAAAAATTAACAATTTTTACCCGTTTTTAGCTATAAGCATAACAACGATAACTACAAAGCGATAACAACCAAGAAACACCGATGAGAGGCCCACTTTGTTCGATATTCACGTACGCACTGACTCAATGTTGCGCGACAATGTGTAAAGAATCCCATTTCGTATGGGACTCAAAAAATACTAAAACGCAACACACGAGATGCAAGACTCAATGTCGCGGAGCGTCCCGGATGCAAGAAAATGAGTCCGAGACGCAGCTCCGCGACAAAGAGTCCGAACAAAGAATCCCAGTGCGTACTAGGCTTTAGGCCTCTGCTTGCAGTTTCACACTGTGTTATTTGTCTGACCCTAATTCAGCTGATACGGGTGATATTTGACTCAACTATATTTGAAACAAATGAACATTCTATCTATCAAAAAATGTATACCAAGAACACTTCATCAATCGGAAAAGGTACATTCGAATGTTTTGGGAGCGTACGATCCTCCAGGGTTAAACATCAGACGTTAACCGGGCAACCATCTTCTCCATGGCAAACGTCACTCTGCATAACACCAACGTCGAAATTCTCACAAAAAATTATTGTAGTTCTTCATATTTTGAAAAAGGCAAAATATTTTGTGGTGTAACTTTTAGTTTTTTCTAAAATTTTTGTTAATTATATATGCTCTTGTAGAGCCACTTCATTGAATTTAATATTATATATATATATATATATATATATATATATATATATATATATATATTATTTTGAGGAGTTACAGAAGGTTGGAAAAAGATAGGAAACACTTAAATAAACTTACAAAATTTACGCTCTCAATTTTGTAAGTTTATTTAAGTGTTTCCTATCTTTTTCCAACCTTCTGTAACTCCTCAAAATAATATTACACGCGAGTGTTTTCATTTTTCATCAAAACTATATATATATATATATATATATATATATATATATATATATATATATATATATATTAAGAAGCGTTAAACACAAGGATTCGTTTCAGAATGCTCAAAATGGATTTCAATGGACATTTTTCAAAAATTTTGGTTTTAACATTTTCAGAGCCATTGCCATAGCTTCATTTTTACGAAAATTCGCTAATTGACTTCGAAATGTTTATGTGAAGGGAATGGGAAATCTGAAGCACTGTCAGGGAAAAGTCAGGGAAATTTAAAATTCCCAATTGGGGGCCACCCTGTTTTCGTATGCTAGAATTTCATATACTTTGTCGAGTCTGTGTCTTTGAGAATAAAACTTCAGTGCTTGATAGAAGCTGTGTGTTTGATTTGTGTTTTTCATCTTTGTGTAGGTCCCATCTTTTTCTGTTGATATTCTTCCGTTTATTTTAATTTAATTTTTAATTGGATTTATTTACAACTATTTAGGTTTATATAGATTATCAAAATAAGGACCTTTTCCGTTAATTCACTACCATTCATTCATTCTGACCTGTATGTCCGACTAATCTGTATTTTTACTAAGGGATTGACTACTTGATGTTATGTAATTTTGAGATGCGAGCTTGCGAGCATCCAGACCACCAAACTATACACATCATTCTGACCTACACGTCCAACTACTCTGAATTTTTACTAAAGGATTGACTACTTGATGTAATGTATTTTTTAGATGCTAGCTTGCGAGCATCCAGGCCACCAAACTATACACAGCATTCTGATCTATTTTACCACAGTGGACGTAAAAATGATTTGGGAACAGTTTTTAGAACAATAGAATATATATCAAGTGGTAGTGAATTAACGGAAACCAATAAAAGGGGTGGTAGTGAATTAACGGAAAAGAACCCAAAATAATTATATGGATCTACCTACTTGCTAATGTCGTATTACCCTCATGCAAATGTTCTTTGGTTTATATCCCAAATTGTAGAAATTACCTGTTGTTCACACTACTCTGCTTTGGTTTATCAGCTAACTGTTATTTTTCTGTTACAGTTCTGACAGACTTATCGATGATCAGATTAGCATTGCTGTGGAAACGAGAGAGCATCTCATGTCCCAGCGTTTGACCATGAAAAGACTTCAGACCCGTATGCATGATCTATCCAATCGTTTCCCTCTTTTGAACAGTCTGGTACAACGCATCAACTTACATAAAAGAAGGGATTCCCTGATTTTAGGAATAGTTGTATTCATTTGTACTTTTTTGCTCCTGATGTACGCCTTTCATTAAGTTCCTCTTGAAAAACACTTTGGTGGCATTTAAGCAATTATTAATTAGGAAGCTCATTTTCTTAAATTAGCAATCAGTCTAAAAAAAATTCCCTCAGCTGGCAAAAGCTTTCTAGATTTAAAGAAAAATTTGATTTTGGTCATAATGAATAGTTAGGAATGTGTTTCTTCCAAGTTAAACCTCATTATTGAAATAAAGTATTTACGTATGTTCTTTCTCTCTGTCTCTCTCTCATTCCCTCTCCTTTTTGTTGGCTCCAAGATTTGCTTATACGAGATCGTAGCTTGAGCAAATTCTAGTCCATAATTTGGCACTCTCTGAAATAATATCAGCCCAAAAAATTTCATTCATCATGTTTGGATCATATTGGTTCCCATTTTTCAAAATGTTCCTATGATTAGGATTTTGTTATTTTTATTTTGTACAGACTTGTTTTGATGCTAAACTCCCTCAAACAATACTGAAAATCAAGAACTTTCTGTACATCTAGTGGTTTTTCGTAAAATAGGGTTATGTGAAATTTCATCAGCCAACCAACCAGTTCAAATAGTTCAAGCTGAAATGTTTTTCTTCAGCTCAACCTCAAATAGATGAACCATGCGAATAATTATCTTGCAGGTTGTTATTGAATTAACGGGATAAAAATATAAGTAGGTACATAGGACGTGCTTGCTTACAGCAGTAGAATAGATCGTTAGATGTTTTCCTATGACATAACTTGTATTTGAGATCAATTTGAATCCACAAGGGATAAATTACCTACTGTACTCAAACTTGGTAAAAACAATGCTGTGATTTCTTTGTGTCTGCGGTAGTTAAGTTTTGGCTGTTCCAAGCGTTATGCAGTTAGTTCTTGAATTGAAAAAGTTCTGTAACTCATCCACACATGTTAGTTTGTAGTTTGGTTGTGTTGCAACCCACATCAGATCAATGAATGAGTCCTTAAGTCTGAAACACCGTGAAGTATGATAAGAAATATGAAAAGTTTGCCATCTCCACTGTAGTTTCTTATGAACTTATTGTCAGAAGATATTGTAGGGATACAGAAATAATTTTGGAATGTAACAAGTTTTGTGAAGTCTTTTAAAATCTTATTGAAGGGTAACTGTATCAAAAGAACCTATGGATAGTCATTACACAATGAATGCTTCCTCACGTGTGATGTATAAAAAGTCAGAATTTCTATGAAAACTTCCTAGTGAAGTAGGAATGAATAGCTGCTGGAGAGCATTGAAAGAAATAATCTTTATTAAATTGTTTTTACACAAGAGAAAAGCATTGTTATTTATGTTTTAAAACTTCAAATGTGTCTCTCAGACTTGTGGAAGAGCAAACCTAGTATAACAGAATCCTCTTGAATTGATAAATGTGAGGGTAATAATGTCTTGTCCTGTATCGTGAAAATTGCTCGAATTTGACAATAGGTCAGTTTGTATTGATTGTCACGGTCAAGAATATTCCCAACATTGTTAGTTACGTCCTCTGCTAAACTGATGGTTTGTGTGAGTACAGGAATCTGGTTGAGAATACTTTTAGCGAATTTTTGAAGAAAATTAAGCTATTGCTCTCGCCTCAAAATTTGTAGAATGTGAATTTTTGAAAAAATTTTATGCAGAAATCCGTTTCAGGCTATTCTGAATCATATTCTGAAGTTTAACGCATTTTTTTATGTATGTATGTATGTGTCATTCCAGACGATAACTGTCCGTAGAATTGTGCTAGAAACTTCAAACAAATTTTAAAATGTTAAGGACACAAAACGAAAGTTCAAGTTCGTTGGCCAGCATGATCGGATTACATCTTCGGGTTGAAATTTTCAAAAATGTAGTCAAAAATTTCAAAATAGCCTGTTTTTTGCGATTTGTTGTGCGAAATAATTTTTTCAGCATACTAACATGTGGTATATTCGGAATCAGCGTAAAATTTCCTATAAGAATATGTATCAAGTTGTCAAAAATTTCAAAGTTGAAAAATCAGTCAAAAATCGAAATAATGCTGTTCGCTAGTTGTAAAAATCGGTAATATTTGCATGAAACATTGACCAAATTCAGATTGAACTACTCTTATGGAAGTATCCCTGTATAACCAATTTTAGAACCATGCTGTTTAAAACGTAGGTAGTAGGTGCTTTAAAAAAAAAAAAAATGTAATCACAACTGATGAGTTTACTCTGTGCATGGGTTAATAATTTGATTCCATGTTTGTCTATCAAAATCATAAACTAAAATTTCTCAACACGATCAATGGCGACTGAAATGTCGAAGATTTCTTCCAAAATTCGCTCATGGGGTCATGCTGCATGACTGGACTTTTTTTTCTATATATAACTAGGGAATGGTCACATTCTACATAATAATTAGACAATGGGGTATTTTAAACAATAGTATATAATATTATTGGTTTCTTAGTTATATTCACATTCTAGTTACTATTAACTGACAAAAGGACCCTGCACTTTTTTATGGGATTTGATTTGAAAGTATCCTCCAAAGATAGTTTTTAATGCCATAATCAAAAGTCTCCATGGGCTAAAAATAAAGAAATAAATAGATAAATAAAATAAAAATTATAATAAACCAATAATAATATGTGGTGTGCTATTCTGGAAAGAATAGCGTAGAACAATATCTCTGAATTTGAATAAGGTTTGCAACAGACCAACTACAAGTTTCATAGATAGAATTGAGGAATCTGTATATTCACCCTCTAGAATCGAAATAGAAATGTCTCCACATCGTGCTACAATTATCCTTGTCACCAGACACCCCAATCCTCCATCCTTATGACCCAATCGAGGAGTCGTTGACATCTCCTAAATCCTGGGAACCTGCCAATGACATCTCTCCTCCTTCGGAGTGGGAACCTTAAATGTCATTATCTTGTTTGGCTTCAACCTCCTTCCTTCCTCCATGCCTTGTAGCCTTCATGGAGGTAACAAATAATAGGTGTGTTCCAAGCACCGTCTGAGTTCATGAACTCAGATGGGTTCCACGAGTTCACAAAACTTTTAGGTTTAAGAACCCGTCCGTGGGAACACTATAGTTCACTTGACACCTCAATGCACCAACCAGCGCTAGCGTCGTCTTTAGTAACGTGAAAACCTCGTCATCAAAATCTTTAGAGCATAATGAAAAAAAGGCCAAAAAGGTGCAAAAAACCGGCATTTTCAACTATTTTTGAAGGTTACTTGCTTATTGCCACCCTCAGATTATTTTCCCAGTTATGAAGGGAATGGGATGTCATTCCTACCCAGAAGAAGAGTAGGTAACTGTTGAAAATGTCATCAAAATCCCTCGAACAAAGGCTTTATTGAGAAAAGGCAAAAAAAAAGTGCTACACACGACGTTTTTTCAAGTAAGGTAGATTGGGCCAAGTGCGTACAAGAAAAACATTAGTTTGACTTTGCCTGCCAATTACCAACTACCCTTAAACAAATGTTTTCTATCTATGTGTAGGCAGCTGATAAAAGAAAACTGACGGTTGTAATAATTATTAGATGAAGCGAATTGAAAAAGAGATGTGAAAAACGATAACACAACAAGCATCAAGTAGGCTAATGACAAAGCATTTAGTGTGAAGGTTTGCGGTGAAATGAATTTTTGGAAGGTTCAGAAAGGTTTCCTTCAGTTCGAGTTCTCAACCCTACCCCCGAGCAGGTCTGAAAAGTTCATGAACTCACTGAACTCAGTTCATGAACCCAACGCGGTTGAACACCTTAGCGAGTGTTGAGTTCCTGAACTCAAAACGCTTGGAACACGATTCATGTGCGCATAAAGTTCGGCGCCGAACCAGTTCCAAAAAGTTCATGAACTCGCGTTGCTTGGAACACAGCTAATAATGACAACATTTTGAGTTATACCAGCTGGAAATCGTATTGGCCCATACTTCATGATATGGAATACCAGTAAATCATTATACCCTCATGATGCTTCTAGGGGTGTTAATTCCCTACATTTATATTTTTTGAATAAGCGCATACTTATGTTGCCCAAGATTGTACAACATCCTCATTCATGTATGCTACAACATTCCTCATGCCTAGAGCAGCTTCAGGACAGCCACTGCATTGAAAGAAAAAAAAAATTGTCATAGGTATATCATTCTTTCGTAGGTTTTATTTCATTGTTGCATAGGTGTTAGTAACATTTTTTAATAATTGCATAGTTATTTTGATTTTGATTGTTCAATTATTAATTATTTTTAAAAAATCATTCATCAATTCCTTTTTTCAGAAAAAATCTCAGCCATGTACAGTTCTCCAAGAATAATACAATAATATCCTCAAGAAAACTTATCTGCTTATCTAGTCAGGTTACCTTCAAGATTTTGTTTCTCTATATGAACAACGAATTCAATTTGTAAAAGGGCGAATTCAGTTTGTATATATGTTTTCGAATTCAGTACCGTAAACCGGGGTTACTTTGGTACAGGTTTTGCATGTTTGGGACTGTAACTTCCCCATTTTTGAGAATATTCGAACAATTCTTTGACCAAACGATAGCTACACATCTCAGCTATCAATTGCCACCTGGAAGGGTTCGCTGTTGATAATGGGGGGGTGTGGGGGGACAATTTTTTTTTTAATCAAACTTACCCCGTCATTCGGGGTTACTTTGATCACAAGTGATTTTCGGCTGAAAAACGTCTCCTTGGGGATTTTTATCAAAGAAACCCCGTTGACTAGGGGGAAAAAACAGATTTTCGACCAAAAAAAAAAAATTTGTTTTTGGTCGGAAGTCAGTCCATTTTTTTTCCCCCCTTCAGAACTTAATTACCCATTAAAAAATTCAAACATTCTTCTACAGCCTTGAAAAGGGTACTGGGTGAGTAATTTCTATAGTTACGCGACCCCAACTTCCTTATATACTTTTGCGGCATGTTGGGAAGGACCTGTTGTTCTGAAAACACAAAAACATTATGATCAAATTTACCCCGTCATGTGCGCTTTTTTTACATTATAATTCATAGATAATCACAGAAATGAACTAGAGACATGAAACAAAAAAGAAATGATTGCTAAATTGATGTTGAACAAAAATATAACTCGCTTATATCTTCAGAAACAGCAGGGGCTTCACGCCAGACGAGGTTTGGACGAAGTTTTCTAGATAGGCATTATCAGCTGTTGCTGAAAAAGGCGCGAAACCTTCCAGTGTTGCCACCGAAACTACCATGGACTAATGAATTGCACTGTATGGATAACTCTCATCACAAGCAGACCAGCTGGAGGTCGGTAGAATCAGAATTGAGCCCGCCAGAGCGATTTGAATTTTAAAACCGTGATTTACTAAAGTTACCCCAGGAGATCAAAGTAACCCCGGTTTACGGTATATATGCAGGAAGACCCCTAGGTATACATCATGTGGATATAATGATTTGCTGGTATTTCATATCATGATATGAGGCCCTATACAATTTACAGCGCTTAAATCAAGATTAATTTTTTTTTACCCACGGAGGCTTTTTATAAGAGCTTTGAAAACTAACTTGTGAACATAGTTTTATGAAAATTCTATGGAACCCAAATCCCAATGAAAAAGAAATGGGGAGTCCTTTTTACTCAATGAATTCTGCGCATGTGATGTTGAATGCCCGGTACCTCATTAAACGTGTTTTGAGGCGGTGAAAATCGTATTTAATTTTTCAGTAGAGTTTTTAAGTTGAAGTATTATCTAGATTTGTATTTCTTTGGGTTATATAGTTTTCAGTTGACTATTATAGCAAATTAACTCATAATATCAATGAGTAGGTTCGTAATATCATGATTTGCTGTCGTTTCATTGGAAAATTTCTAGGTTTTACCAATCGACTCGTAAATGTCAGCCACTCGTTTCATGAAAGAATTGAGTCTTGTCGTTTGATTCATACATTTATTTTTTAATTATTATAAATGTGTTATTAAACCTCCATTATTTTGTGTAGTTACTCATCCTGCTAAACCATTCATTATTGAAAATGTTCACTTTCCTAGTTGGTACCATCCAACAACCGTGTGTAATTCAACCGAATTGTAATGGGAAATGCGTGAGTTAATTTAGCCTGAGTACTTTTTGTATGTTCATACTATGTTGCTCTGATTGTCTGAATATTTACTTGAAATTCCATCCACCTTGGCCATTTAAGTGTACAGTTTATGTCATGGGTATGACACAGTTCACTTGTTTGCAGTGTGTCTTTGGAAAGCAGGATCGAACACAAAATCAACAGACTCTCCTCTTCCTTGTTTCCTTCTTCCCTAAAGTAAATCTTCCTTGGAACTCTTTAGGGGGTTAAACTAACTGTGGTGAATTTACCACCAAATAATATATTACAAAAGACTGTGAAACATACATAAAAACACTACACTAATCATAAGGCAAACCTCGTCTTGTGCTGATTTGCAGTGAGAAATGTAAATTGGGAAGGAATTGGCTGGAACGTAGTGTCCTCTGCAAGCATTGGCGTCATTGTTTACAACTGTTACTGTTTGGATTCACTATAACTAAAAGGAAAATTGAGCTAGATTAGGTACTATTGGTCACATTCCTAATCTGTTTTATAATTTAAACTAACATTTACTTTCCTTTATCTATTATTTCTTTTCATTGTGAAAAAATTATTATTTGCACAATGTTTATTCGATGTATTGTTACTGTTGAAAATATTTATTTTAATATACATATATCGATCTGTGATGGAGAAATGAAGACTAGATGAAATAAGTGCCTTCCTTTTACTACCTTCAGTTTCTTGGAGTATAAAGACCCCTTTCCCGCCACGTATGTTGTTGGTTTATTGTACGTTCTGTTTAAATTAATAATGTTTCTCTTGGCATAAACCTCGTGAATAGGAGTGGCTAAACTCCCACCATACCTTCTTACTAGGACCTCTTTTAATTTATTCTAGAAAATCATTAAGAGACTTTTCATCACAATCTTGGATGCAACTTTATCATCATAAATTTTATAGTTTTCCAGTTCGTTGTTGATTAACTTTTATTGAAAAACTTTTGCTAAAAAATATAAATTCAACGATTTTTAGTGATTTTTTTTAGTACATTCTTTGAAATTTGACCAATTTAGTGTCCTCAAAAAGTGTAGGCCAACGAACTCATCCTTTCGTTTGGAAAGCTTCATATTTTGGCGCAAGAATGGAATTTTTATCTCAATCCTAACGAAAGTTATCATCTGGAATGACACACAAACAAACACAGACATATTTATATATATATATATATATATAAGCTTTCAACTCTAGGATTCGTTTCAGAATGCCTCAAAACGTATTTTGATGAAGGAAATATTCAAAAATTTTAATTTTAAAATTTTTGGAGCCATTACACTAGCTTCATTTTCTACAAAAATTTGCTAGTTGAATTTATTTTCCCCGAATTCGAGGATGAATTTCATAAAGGTATCTAATTTTTTCGTCTGGAGGGCTTGATTTTTTTTTTTTTTTTTGCACAAGACAGCATTTTTATCTCACTCCCAAGAAGAGTTATCGTCTGGATGACACACACACACACACACATATATATATATATATGTATATATAACGTATGAAACAGTGTTAAACTCTTGGATTCGTTTCAGAATACCTCAGAATGGATTTCAATTAAGAACATTTTCGAAAGTTTTGATTTTAAAATTTTTGGAGCCTTTGCAATAGCTTTATTTTTTACAAAAATTCGCTAATTGATTCTTAACCAAGATATTTCAAACAGATCTCGTTGCTGTTATTCGGAAAAATGGGAGACTCATTTTCTGTAACAGATTTACAAACCACACCTCGGATTTGATTGAGAACTAAATTACAGTAGACATCTTGGTGACTGGACAGACAATTTTGCCAGTGAAGTATAAATAGGTACCTGCTTAAGGGGACCCGGCAGCAAAAATTTGAAAAAAATCGATTTTTTTTCTTTCATAAAATGATGTATTAACATCTAGGGAACAATTAAATCCAATAACATATTCAAATTTATGCTTAGAAGTGCGTAAATTTTTCGTTTTAGTATAGGCCGGCAGCATAGGCTGGCTCGTCCAGTTCCTCGTACTTGTCTTCCTAGTTTTTCCTTGCACTACGTCGTTCTTGTCTTGCTTCCTTAGTGTTTTTTTGTGACGATTTCACACCATTTTTGATACGTATCAAATCTATTTTTTTCAGTCCTTCAACACAAAATTTTTCAGGATCTATTCCAAGCAACTCGAAGGCAATGCACTTCCCAATGAGACCTTCATTGTAGTTCAGTATGGCTTCATAGGCTCCATACCTCAAAACTTTGAGCCCCACAAACACTCTTTTGGGTATTATAGTCCACATACAGTTATTGAAACTTTCACATGCATTCTGTGTATCACCGTGTAGACATTTTTTCAGAAGTGAAGGTTCAGCAAGATCTCGAAAGATGGGCTTGATTAGTGACATGACAGCAGCCGGTAGATGAGTCCCTTTTGTATGGTCGTAAACTTCACCGTTCTTCTTTTTTTTTCATACTTACACCAGGTATCATCATCTTTTGGGCAAAATTCGTGACAAGGTTTACCGTCCGTTGATAAAATATGGAGATAAGTCGCCCAAATGGCCGTTTTCATGGTTTGAACGTTGGTCAAGCAATTCCTTCGAATAGCCAAACCATAATAGGTTTGAATTCTGTCAATGGCATGATCGGTTAGTCTCCCTCTTCCTCCGATAGGTTTTCCATCTGAAAGCTTACTCTTACCCATTTTTTTCTTTAGAGCTCGCAGTCTTGTACCCATACGCTTCTGAACGTGGCCGATGCACTCTAATTTTTCCAGAGTTACATCGGCTCCATAGGGTTTTTCTTTTTCAACTTGGCTGAACGCTTTAGAATCCCCGTCACCCAGATATTTTGTGTATCTGACACCGTATTTTTCCTCTGATCTTTCAAATATTGCTTTTACACCAGCCACCTCCATTCCTCCACTTGACCCATTATAATTTGCAATGCAATCAGACTCATGAATGTCTTTTAGCTTTTCTTTACATATACAATATTTAGACATTATCTCTATGTCAACTACTTTTTTGTTTTTCCCACTTATGGCTATCATAATTCCATTTTGAGAGCTATGGCCTCTCTTCTGCCATGACCCGTCAAAAGCAGCAGTGAGGTCTCTGGAACCATGATCGTTGACTGCCTCCTCTACACCATTTTTCATTGACACTGTTGCAGCTTTCTCTGAAGCTTGACGAAGAAATGCTTCGTACTGAACAAATTTTGTGAGAGGTGGTGGTAAATTCATCAACGCACACATGATTGCTGCTCCTGCTTGTCCCTTCCCAATATTTCTCATTGCCTGGACTAACCTTAGGTTGATAGCAAACGCTGTGAATTTCTTACCATCGGAAGGTTTTTCATACCGCACTTTCTCTGAGTTATAAATTTCTTTCTTCTCACCACATCCTTCACACAAGAGTTTCATGTTTGCAGCTAAACCGATTCGATCACAAACGCCAAACGAAAGTTCACCGTGGCACTTCCGACAAACGACATAAGGAGACAACTTTTCCCACATATTCCTCACGTCAACAATGTCATGCATATGATCGCTCTCATAATTAATATAATTGGTAAGCTTTTCTTTTAGTTTTCTCTCTGCAGTCGTAAGAATAGGTTGGGGAATTGGATTCGTTGGAGTCGACGGAACATTGCTGGTAGATGGTTGCTCTGTCGTTTTTATGTTTGAATATCGGTTTATTGGTCCTTTCCTTTTTTTGAAAATTCGTGCAGAACCACCCATTTTATAATAATATAATAATTAAAAAGAACGTAAAAAAGAAATTGGGCCACTGTAAATCACAAAAAAACTATAAGATGTAAGATGTATGATAAGAGTCGAATGATAAGAGTCTCTTCATCAATTTCTTCTTTGTCATTATTTGACTGGGCTACAACCATGGATATTATGTTTATATTATCCATGAATGACATAATTAAGCTATCATGATACAACACTTCATTTCAGATAGGTCTAGGGAAAGCAAAAACAACTTCTATTTGCATAATGCGTTGCGATGTCATGAAAAAATGGATGCTGTTGGTTTTTCTGCTCTCCTGTAAAGGCTGTATCACACTAGCATTTTTTTCCGCATTTTTTCTGCGTTTTTAACGCAAAAACGTGAAGAAGAAGAAGTGCGTTTTTCCAAGGTCAGCTTTTTCGACCATTGCACATCCTGGCGGAGCGTTTTTAAACTCACTTGGGAAAATTAGAATACGTTCTAATTTTTACCTTGAAGGCTGTATTAAGGCCGTATCACACTAGCATTTTTTTCGCGTTTTTTCTGCGTTTTTAACGCAAAAACGTGAAGGAGAAGAAGTACGTTTTTCCAAGGTCAGCTTTTTCGACCATTGCGCATCCTGGCGGAGCGTTTTTAAACTCACTTGGGAAAATTAGAACACGTTCTAATTTTTACCTTGACGCAAGAAAAATGCTAAACATAACCCTTGGGGAGGTTACAATTCAATTAAAAACCCCTAGGAGCCCTAACCTGACAGATTTCATAAAAACGCATTCCGCCAGAATGCGCTGTTTTTGCAGTTATTCCTCTTCAACATTCACTACTGAACTTGAAAAAACGCAGTTTGCCTTCTTCACGTTTCAGCGTTTAAAACGCAGAAAAAATGCAAGTGTGATACGGCCTTCACACTAGCACTTTTTTCCGCATTTTTTCTGCGTTTTTAACGCAAAAACGTGAAGAAGAAGAAGTGCGTTTTTCCAAGGTCAGCTTTTTCGACCATTGCGCATCCTGGCGGAGCGTTTTTAAACTCACTTGGGAAAATTGGAACACGTTCTAATTTTTACCTTGAAGGCTGTATCACACTAGCATTTTTTTCCGCATTTTTTCTGCGTTTTTAACGCAAAAACGTGAAGAAGGAGAAGTGCGTTTTTCCAAGGTCAGCTTTTTCGACCATTGCGCATCCTGGCGGAGCGTTTTTAAACTCACTTGGGAAAATTGGAACACGTTCTAATTTTTACCTTGAAGGCTGTATCACACTAGCACTTTTTTCCGCATTTTTTCTGCGTTTTTAACGCAAAAACGTGAAGAAGAAGAAGTGCGTTTTTCCAAGGTCAGCTTTTTCGACCATTGCGCATCCTGGCGGAGCGTTTTTAAACTCACTTGGGAAAATTAGAACACGTTCTAATTTTTACCTTGACGCAAGAAAAATGCTAAACATAACCCTTGGGGAGGTTACAATTCAATGAAAAACCCCTAGGAGCCCTAACCTGACAGATTTAATAAAAACGCATTCCGCCAGAATGCGCTGTTTTTGCATTTATTCATCCTCAACATCCACAGCTGACCTTGAAAAAAAGCACTTTGCCTTCTTCACGTTTCAGCGTTTAAAATGCGAAAAAAATGCGGAAAAAATGCAAGTGTGATACGGCCTTAAAGTAATGTTTTTTCATGTTCACAGGCGTTTTTCTTTGGAATGGTTGACCCTATTTGCTTGATTTTTGTTTTGTTTTGAAGAAGAGATCTGGGCCAAGATTTTAACTTAGCGGTTTTACAAAATGTTGATTTCAACTGCCGCTAGATGTTTCTGAAGTTAAAAAAAAAATATGACATTTATTCCATGATACCTACGAATTCGTGTTTTTGAGATACCTGGAAACCCCTATGTTAATTGAAAATTGAGAATATAAGGAACAAAAAGAAAAAAGAACACTGAAATCGGTTGCAGGGGGGCTGAGGAAAACGCCTGTAAAAAGAGGTCTATTTAGGGTGGGAGGGGGGTGGGTGCCGGGTCCCCTTAATGCCAATTAAAAAGGTATTCAATAACCAAATATCTGCTAGTTTATATTTTGATACCTAGTATTGGAAGTTATTGTGAAAAGTGAAGTTAATCATTACATATTCAAAAGTATCATAAGCTTTGTTCGCAGTGCCGGTTGGAAACGGTTACCAACCGTTGGCGACCAGGTTTGTGATTGGTTTAGTGCGCATGCGTGACCACCACCTAATTTCAAACTGTTGACCCGCGCTGCAAACGGGTTTGACTGAAGTAAACCGTTGCGTAGCCTCCAACTGCTGAACCTGCTTGTTGGGTTTGCGCCATCCTTTGAATAGGCAAACATTTCATGTATGAATAAAGAACCTGAACCGTAAAGAGATGGCCTGCAAGACAACAAACAGGTTGAAAAATATTCATTGGGAACAAACCTTCCAACAGGAATAAGAAATCCATGCTCAATCTTTTCTTGCCTCCAGCTGATGATTTTGTGGGAGAATGTGGTGTTTATCTCGCGGGAAGAGATAAAGATTTTTAATGTTAATATCTTTAGGTACAAATAACTCTTCAATTGAGATTGAGTAATAACATTTTACTGTTTGATTTTGTTGCTATTCAGACGAAGATTCCCATTCTACGTCATTGTCACCAATAAGATTTTCCATATCACACAACTCAGAGTAGGAAACTTTCAATAAATAACCGTAGAAGTAAAACGAGGGTAAATGCAAAGGAATAATTTAGTGAACAGCTATCTCATCTCGTTCGGCTGACTTATCTTATCAAGTCTCAGCGCACTGAGCTCCCGCTACCCATCCATCTCACAGTGGAATGATTTGATTGGCTACTTCGAGTAGCGGTGTGGTGGGGGACAAACCGTCAGCAGAAATTTCTCTGACCGGTCTAACCGATCCACTACGCGTTTCAAACTGGTTTGGTGGTCACTGCGAACGGACCACTATGGATGCTATACAGTCATAGTTCCTCAAATGGACACTGCGAACGCCCCAAACGCGTTTCCAACCATTTCTCACAGGTTTGATGGTCACTGCGAACAAACCTATACTTGAAAATTTCCAAATAATAATCATGTGATTTTTTTTATATGCAAATAGATTTGATTCTAAGAAATTTAATACCATTCTCACTCTCCAACGATGAGTAGTTTTCTTTTTGATTTTTTAAATTTTGCACTGGTGACATCACACTGGGTGGCAGGGGGGTCCCGCCCAGGTGGGGGGGTGCTTTGACTTCACCAGTGCAGCAAACTTTGAAAAATCATTGAAAGAAAACTACTCATCGTTGCAGAGTGCGGTTGGTGCCAAACTTCTTAGGCTGGAATCTTCTTCTATTTGAAAATAGTTGAAATACCTTTTTCGTACCTATGGGTGCCTATACCTTTTTTGAAACCTCAAATGTTATTTTGGGCCTAATTAATACCCAATCCTCAGTGCTTTAGTCATTTGCAACATACATCTGGACCCTTGGACCGGTCACTTAGAGTAGAATGCATGGTCATAAATTGTCTAAAGCACTGAGGAGTGGGCTCAAAATTACATCTGAGGTTGTAATTATGACTGTAATCACAGAAAAAAATTAAGATTACGATTGTAATCAAAGTGAATGGCTATCACCTATAGTCAACTTCTGGTTGGGTGGTGGTTGTTGACTTGCTGGTTGCAGGCACTTGGATAAAATTCTGAAAAAAATTCTCAATGTACTCTAGAAAACTACTATTAGTACTGGAAACAACTACAAAAGATTCCGTTTATAACGGTGCTCATGGGACTGCTATAATGTTGTTTTAATCGGACATCACTAAACCCAGAACAGGGAAAACAAAGTGCGAGAATTAGAATCATGCATGTAAATTACACAAATTAAAATAATTGAATTGCAGAATATTATTTAGTTCAAGTTTATTACCATAAAACTGACAGTTAATAATGTCATCGCACTCAAAGTGATTACATGAATATATTAAACGGTAATTTACACAAATTCGCTCATACGGCATGAGCTGCATGGCTATTTGTATTCCAACACGAGCTAGCACTAGGTAAATGGGGGAGGAGGAATCCCAGAATTGTATGAACCATTTGAACAGTGAAGAAAACAACAAACAGGTTCGATTGAGGAAAGGTTGACAGGTTCAAGTAAATATAGAACAGGGGGTTAGCTGCTCCATAAGACAATAGAATATGCATCCAGAAATTCATGTGATATCCTACTCCTTTCTCCAGCCGGAATACAGTCTCCAACTCCCGCTCCAAGAAGGCATGGCACGTGCCATAAAGGGAGAAACTAAGAAAGAGATTGAAGAGCCTTCATTTTCATGTCATAAGCCAAATATCGGTATATTGACCTATCATTACATCTGGCATCGTTATAAACGGAATCTACTTTATCACCTAGGCAAAAGGTGATCTTCTGTTGCAACCTGCAATCCCCACCAGAGGCTGACATTGGCACAGTAGCATGCCCGCAAGTATTCCATCTAACAGCACGAAAAAAGAATAATCAGTGAATCGAAATACAGCTCTGTTGAAAAATGCGAAATTGCCCATTCAGTTGGTATAATTTGGTTATACCATTGGAGGTGTGTAAGGGTGGGGGGTTACAAGTCTTTTAATAAACTCTGAACTAAATAAACGATGTATGCTCTACTATGTGAAAAATGTACTTGAATTTCATTAATATTTGGTGAAAAATTGATTAAATAACTGAAAAATTGCTTAGTATCCAAAATCTGTTGCGAATCGTTGAATATGATTTAGAACGAGTTTATTTGCCATAAAATTGGTGGTTAACAATTTCTTTGAACTCGAATTGCTCAAATTTCAAAACAATTCTACATATTATAGGACGATAATTTACGAAAATTCGCTCATACGATCATGCTGCATGACTGGAACTTTTAGCGAATTTTTGAAGAAAATTAAGCTATTTTATATATGTATGTATGAATGTATATATGTGTCATTCCAGACGATAACTGTCCGTAGAATTGTGCTAGAAACTTCAAACAAATTTTAAAATGTTAAGGACACAAAACGAAAGTTCAAGTTCGTTGGCCAGCATGATCGGATTACATCTTCGGGTTGAAATTTTCAAAATGTAGTCAACAATTTCAAAATATCCTGTTTTTTGCGATTTGTTGTGCGAAATAATTTTTTCAGCATATAACATGTGGTATATTCGGAATCAGCGTAAAATTTCCTATAAGAATATGTATCAAGTTTTCAAAAATTTCAAAGTTGAAAAATCAGTCAAAAATCGAAATAATGCCGTTCGCTAGTTGTAAAAATCGGTAATATTTGCATGAAACATTGTCCAAATTCAGATTGAACTACTCTTATGGAAGTATGTAACCAATCCTAGAACCATGCTGTTTAAAACGTAGGTAGTAGGTGCTTGTAAAAAAGAAAAAAGAGAGACTACAGTTTGTCTGCCAATTTCTTGCTGTAGGATACTAGATTCGAATGCAACTGACTTTATATCACTCGTAATATAAAGCATCATCATCGATTGGCTGAGGAAATACGTTTCTTTCATATGAAGTCGGTATGTTATTTTATTTTATGTCAAGATTTGATGATGTTATGATAGGGGATACTGTTAAGATTTCAACTGCCTTCAGTACTGACCACATTGGACATCGAAATCTATGAATATTTACCTACATTTGTCTTTAAATCTACAAGATTAGTTTAATAATAATAAAGTATGAGTACCTCCTAATTATTTTTAATAATTTGATTCCATGTATTTCTATCAAAATCATAAACTGAAATTTCTCTACACGACCAACAGCGACTGAAATGTCGAAGATTTCTTCAAAAATTCGCTCATGGAGTCATGCTGCATGACTGGACTTTTTTTTTTTTTCAAGTTCTTAAGACAAATTCAGTGTCGACAACAAAACCATCAGTTTTTTTTTACTAGATATTTATCTTACGTGACTGCAGGTATGTCACCCATCCATTCTACAATGTACCATCATGAAAGGAACGAGATTCAAAAGTCATACGGAAAAAATAGGAAAAAATCTCAAATCTGAAAACGGATATAATGTTGAAAAATTAATAAATAAAGAAGAGTGACTATTTGTCGAGAATGACATGTGGTACTGAATCCTAGAAGGAAATTAACCTTGAGTGTTGACAACTTTTATAAGGAGCCTATGCTATGCCGGAAGTAGATAGTATACCCAAATTTTAAAAATTGAGCAACTGATAACAGATCTGTGACAACAAAGAAAGGACTGTGCGTTTACAGCAATAAGACACAGGGTCAATACCAAATTATCGGTTTAATTTCTTTCATGTTATTAACATAATAACTTATCCCAAATAACATTTACAGATCTTTCAAAAGATTTTTGTATTGAAAGTAAACTGCATTAGACATTTCAAACCTGTAATGAGAAACCTACTTTTTGAGAAACTATACTTTCTTCACATACCCAAACAAGTACTATAATACATTATCTACTCAAATAGCATTACATAACAATAAATAGTTTACACAAAATTACAAATTTGAGCAAAAAGATAATCTTACATTCTTGCTCATAAATGAAAAAAATAAAAGTGATAAATAAAATAAATAAATAAAACAGTAAAACTCGAATTGAAAAAGTGAAGTGGAAGAGTGAATACTTGTCTGGCATCATTAGAATGAACATATAAAATGAGCTCAAAACACCACAACGTTCACCTTACAAGAGGGATTGTAAGTTCTACCCGATAGATGAAACCTAAAACTGAAATTTAAAATAAATCATATTTTCTCTTCATAATTGAAGACAGTTCTCAAATCTCGCAAAAAAAAAAAAACAAAACCCCAAGACAAATACCCATGAAATCAAGGAGAATGCACTTCCAACACTTTTCGAACCACAAAGTAGAGAATATGTACTTAATTCATAGAATATTTTACCAAAAAATTCACAAAGGTACAATCAATATTGACGTTCATAACAAAACGCGAGCAGTGGTCTGAATTGAGGCAAGAGACTAATTATCTAATAAAATTTAAAAAAACAGGAAGTCATAACATCCCTTCAAATTTGTTGGAAATCATCACATTAGCGTACAAAAAAAATAATTAAAAATAAATAAATAAATCAAATTAAATGAAAAATCCACATCCTACAGTATAATTATGTATGAAGTAAGAGATTTCGTTTTAGAATAGAAGGAATAAAATAAACATCAAACTTAAATGGCGATTACTAATTAATTGAGGCTCTGTTGAAGGAAATTAGGTTGAAAGCTTACTAGGTAGTAAAGGGACTCTTGTAATACAAGTCACAATGGTGACAAAAGAGGTACTATCATGTTTCAAATTTTACCTTTTGACATTGGAGAACCCAGAATCAGATAATCACCTCTGAAACGAATTCCCCAACTATTCAAGTATACTAACAAATATGAAAGTTCATTAATGAATGGAATTAAATAATATCATTAAGCTGGAGATAGTTCGAGATACATAGCAGATGAGCATTTATTTTAGGTAGCACTTAAAAATGTATCTGTATATTCAAACTTATCATAGTATGGTATTGCTTGTTCTCAATCTCACATGACCTACATCACATTCTAAATTAAGCTGGGTGTGTTTTCCCACATGAACGTACACTGACTAGAACTACTGATTTGAACATAGGATTGGGGTGCCAGACGATGTGAATTTGAGTGTTTCCGATAATCAGAGATAAAGGTGAGATCAATCTGATTGTTAAATTAAAAGAGTTGTCAACCTGATGGGATTTTGAGTGGTAAATGATTCAGATGCATTTGAAGTACAAAATGCAATAAGTAAAATCACTGACAGATGAAAGCAATTTGCAGCTCAGGTACTTCCTTGATAGGATTCGTCATTGTCGTGTTGCCTTAGTGCAATAAACAGGTTATGGTAAAATTAAACTATCATAAATTACAACAAATATTTTTAACAGTGCTACTCAGTCGCGAAATTCCTAACAATACATACTGTACTTTCATTGTATGATATTTAGATCTACTAGGGAGAAGTGGATAAGACTGCAAAATTCTTATTGACTGACCCACAAAATGGATACTTGAGCCCAATGGAGCCATCGGCACATATGTGAGAAAACGAAACACAGACATTACAATCTCTAGTCAGGAAGAAATGAAATTAAACCTATTATTATTATATTAACATGGCCAAGTTTAAGCCTGCACGTCACCAAAGAGTAGGATGAAATAATATAAAACAAGCATTCTCTCAAGTAAATGGAATCTCCTGGTACCAATGACTCGAATAACTTAACCAAAAGACAATCCAATAACAGATGAATTATATTTTACTGAAAATTACCTTGTACTTAGTCTCTATAGAATACATGATTGGCCATCAGTGATTTCAACCCGCGACATTGATTGGAACTTGGTTTTGACCGCGTAATATGCAAAAGTTACAGATAATATAAAAACAAACAATAGGCTACATTACATGATGTATACACCACAAATTATAAATAAAGCTTATAAAAAGAGGCCAAACAATATTTGTTTGAACCAAATGATAAAGTCGGTGGTGCAGAAGCAATATGAGCTGTACGACTTTTATATTGGTAGACCGAATCGAGGCACATAAAGCGTTGAAGCTTGTGATGTCATGGACGGCTTACCATGGACGGATAGAAAAAAATTGGATTTCAGCCAGATTCGCATGACTGCATTTACAGATTAATTTCTAGCCCAAGATAACATTGAATTTTCATTTAAAAAAAATACGAATGATGATTGTAGATAACATTCCGTCCATTCAACAATTTTCAGTAATCCAATTACATTATCGTGGTGGGTCCATCTACCCAATTTGTGATTAAAATATAAATATATGGCCACCATAAGCATGTCAGAACTGGTTTCACATGGATACGTATTGAACGACTTGATTCCCATTGGGCAGATGGATAAATAGCCTACACTCATATTCCATAGTTTAATCTTGAGAAACTAGAAAAATTAAAATGTGCCTTCGAAAATGCGAACAAAATCAATAAGAGCCCACATAAACTTCATACAGGCATATTACCCACTTCACCCTTTTCAAAGAATGATATTAAGAAGTATGGCCAACTATAAGTAATTAGTAATCAGCATTCAGAAACTGTTTACAAAACATATTTATATAATTTTATTTACAAAAATAATTTTACAAATATAACGCAACTATAATATTTTGTTCTTATCAACACAATTATTATGAACACATGTAACATTGCTCTCTGTACATTATTACCTTGAAAGTAAAAGGTAAGGTTGTAAATAAAAATCCCTAATTTGAAAGAACTAAATACGGTGGTCCAATGTCACATCTCAATACAGTACTAATAAAAAAAACCTTGATTCATTACATAAGGTAGACCGATATTCACCATTCTGACTAGCTGGCAAATGTTCATAAATGACATAGTACAATAAATAAAACAATTTACAAAGAAGCCTTGCAACATTCGAAAAGAAATTTTTATTATAACCAACTTTGGCATGACCTAAAGCATATATTAGGGAGATACTATAGATTAAACTAGCCGTAATTCAAACTGTAACGTTACTTCACGATAAATGGTAAAAAGTTAAACATTTAATTCGAGAAAAAGGATGAAAAAAAAACTATAGACACAAAAACAACAACAACGTTAACAAAATAATAGAAATCAAATCAACTTGATGATGAACCAGAACAAGAACAATAATGAGTAATACCAATAATATGTAATCAAAACAATAATAATAATATTAAAATAACGGTATTAAAATTAAAAGTTTAACTTGTTATATTGTAGTAGGTAGTGTAATAATGATTACTATTCAACTACTCACTTGCATGATAATATAAAACATAACATGATAATATAAAACAGTATTAAACATTGATGATAATGGAGTACAACACAAATAAAGTTCTTATCAATCAATTTGAGGACTCACAACCTAAATTATCAGCACCTGGGTGAGAGTTAGCAATGATAAGCAAATTATTCATGCCAACTCTTATGTGTATCGACGCTTCTACAAAACTGCCTATAACAAATATAAAATTCTATAATTTTTTTACGCATTATTTCCAAAATTTAAAATACATCTTTTGTAGAAAAATATAATATTAAGCGAGTTACATATAAGTATATATATCCGAATATCACAATCTTTCATTCTAGTTATCACTTTGGTGCTATATTGGGGAGGGAAGGGTGGGACAAAATACTATACTTCTACACCTAAAGTTCTGTCAACTGTGTACTCATAACGTTGAGTTTCTACGTCGTCAACCGGTGGCGAAGGCACGCTAACATTTGCCCTCGTGAAGAACGCCATTTTCTCTCTGAAAAAAATTAGAGTTTAACTGTTGTTATACTGTCAACTCGTAAATCGACAATTCACAGTTGACAATGGACAATACTCGAGACAAGAATAAGCCGACGTCCGGAATATGCAGTTCTCTGACCCAATTCACACAAACACGACTGCGCTGATGTCAGCGGATTATGAGACATGGCGTGACGTTGAAAAGAGGCTAAATTCCCCCACTCGCACCCTGGAAAGTGGTAAGGTAATTGTTTACCGCCCTTTAACTTATACTTCACGAAAATTTGTATCCAATGAACGGGATGAACAATTAGAAGGAACGACTTGGGGGAAATTGCTGGGCGATGATTGGGCCCACCAAAAGCAGACACGCCCTGGACGAATGAATAAAACTGTTTGGCGAGCATCAAGCTCAAGGTCTTGTTTCTGAAATTGTGTACCCGTCCCCGGTGGCGGAATTTTGTCCGTTGAGGGAGCAGTGGAAGACGGACCGGTCGTGGGCCTCCACTCTTCGGCGCTCGTGTACCTATGATGCCAAGAAGAATCGGCAGCCGAAGATCAGCGAGTCTCCCTAGCCAAGAGACGCCAATGCTGAGGAGGGTTCAAGATCAACAGAGAGCCGTTCAGCCAACGGTAAGCAAACACCCCCTTTTCCATCTACTGCCAAAAAACAGTCTCTCCGACACCCACTTAAGTACCTACGCCCAGATACTTCAAGAAAACGTCCCGCGGTTTCCCTCGGTCGCGCCGTGCCCGATAAACCTGCGTGAGACGGAGTAGTGAATTTTGGAGGCTTAGGTAGGTGTGTATATTAGGAGTGTAAAGGACTGTAGGTAGTCTCTCTAGCGCTAAAAAACATATGTCATAACCTGGTCATATAAGTGTATTTGAAGAACGAGGAAATGTCTGAATATTCATAATAAATACGTGTTGACCAATTCAAAATTGTCATCATGCTTGTCACCAAAATTGTCATCATTATTAACCATTCCATTTATCATTCTTCCTAAAACAGCGCGGAGACAGGGGAATTATATTCTCTGGTTATGGTCAAATGTCTCACGAGCCTGACGGTGCGTATTGAGACCAAAACGGGAACTTTTATTCTCGTCAAAACTAAGGGATCAAGAGACGAACAAATCTTACCCTTACATATACTATGAAAATTGAAGCGAGCATTATAATGCTAAAACTTAGGGCTTAAAATTATATGCAGAAGAAGTAGATATGTGTAATGAACTCACTTGAATGATATCATGTCAGGCTTTCCTTTTCCAGCTTTACTCTTCCTAAGTTTGTAAATTTCTTTCGACGTCTTCTTAAGAAGTTTTTCTACTTTCTTATCATCAGTACTTTTGCCATCAGCCTGGAACGTAAGTATTTTTACAGAATCAGTCGAGTGGAGTGGACAGTTTATTAAGCGAATTTTTGAAGAAATCTTCGACATTTCAGTCGCTATTGCTCGTGTAGAGAAATTTTAGTTTATGATTTTGGGTCCGCGTGCTAGTACGTACATAAATAGAACTTCTTCATAATTTCATGGCTGATATTTTCTAAGCCACAGTCAGTATTAAAGCTACATCAAGTCCTAAAACAGTTGAGCGTAAAACATTAAAGAGAGCGACCGAGAGAATCGGAGGACGGAATATTTCACAGAGTAAACTCATCAGTTGTGATTACTTTTTTTTTTTTTTTTTTTTTTTTAACAGGCACCTACTACCCACGTTTTAAACAGCACGGTTCTAGGATTAGTTATACAGAGATACTTCCATAAGAGTAGTTCAATCTGAATTTGGACAATGTTTCATGCAAATATTACCGATTTTTACAACTAGCGAACGGCATTATTTCGATTTTTGACTGATTTTTCAACATTGAAATTTTTGAAAACTTGGTACATAATCTTATAGGAAATTTTACGCTGATGTCGAATAGACCACATGTTAGTATGCTGAAAAAATTATTTCGCACAACAAATCACAAAAAACGGGCTATTTTGAAATTTTTGACTACATTTTTGAAAATTTCAACCCGAAGATGTAATCCGATCATGCTGGCCAACGAACTTGAACTTTCGTTTTGTGTCCTTAACATTTTAAAATTTATTTGAAGTTTCTAGCACAATTCTATGGACAGTTATCGTCTGGAATGACACATACATACATACATAAAAAAATGCGTTAAACTTCAGAATATGATTCAGAATAGCCTGAAACGGATTTCTGCATAAATTTTGTTCAAAAAATCACATTCTACAAATTTTGAGGCAAGAGCAATAGCTTAATTTTCTTCAAAAATTCGCTAACAGATGGTACCACGCAAATCAGCGTTGAAAAACAAATTTCATGCACCATTTTTAGGGTTTTGCCTCCATCAATTTCCCCGCATAAAACGTGGGTTGTACACATTATCCGGGTTCTAAACTGACAGAAAAATCATTTGAGGGGTGTTTTATCACGAAATTGCATACAAATTCGATCGTTTTACGACAGCACAACGTTTTGGGCAAGTCCTGTCATATTTGAATTCTGCGTGAAAAATTAGCATTACCTTAACTTATTTCTCTAATTCCAGTACCAGATGGTAAGGGGGTTTTCACGTTAAATGGGCCACCCTGCATATTAAAAAGATATTATTCAAATTTCTCGGAAGCCAACTATATGAAAATTAAGGAGGCACTGGAGAGCGTTACATACTTTTTTTCTAAATTAGAAATACGTATTTGATTTTTTCAATCAATAATAATGTGCTTGGTACATTAAATTTTCCAAGTTTATAAAATTTTGAAAATTTGTTTGTGTCTTTTAAATGAATGCTAATGAGTTGTAATACCCTCTTATTTAACTGCTAATTCCAATGAAATAGGTTTTCTCTAACTAAAAAATATTTTTACTGGAAACTTTGGATTAACTGGTCAGTAGTCAGAATTTCGGTGTATTAAATTAAAGGAGGTGATGGAAATGGAATAGTTACCCCTTCAAAGAGTAGAGGCGATAGCCTGCTACACCCACAGGGTATATCCTGAAAGCCGAAGAGCACAGGAACTATCCTAAGATGCGGCAGTTACAAGAATAAAAGGGAGAACTACCCATATCCATCACAAGTTTCAACCAAACTGGTACAGGGTGCGGCAGAGAGGACGGATGGTTTAAAAAAAAAATCATAAAATAGTTAATTTTTACCCAAAAACAAATTTATTGATGCAATCAGGTTTGAGACAGTCAAGTGAGAAAAATCACATCAGGCATGTGGTGGCCGAAATTGTTGATGCAGTGCGGGAGGCGTTCTTGGGCGTTCTCTCCAACATAGCTCTCTCAACTTGGGCGACTTATATGCGAATTGCGTCCTTCAATTCGTCCAAAGTTCGGGGCTTGTTCTCGTATAATCTAAGCCTTGAGGTGTCCTCACAAGAAAAAATCGCATATGGATAAATCTGGGGACCGAGGAGGCGACCAGGGAAGAGAATATCGTCCATTGATGCTCTGGCTGTGTGGGCGGTCGCCCCATCCTGCTGGAACCACTCACGTCGGGTTGGAACACGTCACCGTCGTAATTCAGGTTAAAAGAAGTTGGTGATCATTTCTAAGTAGCGTTATGATGGAGAGCGTCTACGCCAACTTCCAAGAACGCCTCCAGAACTGCATCAACAATTTCGGCCACCACGTGCCTGATGTGATTTTTCACACTTGACAGTCTCAAATGCTATTTCCTTGCGAACCTGATTGCATCAATAAATTTGTTTTTGAGTAAAAATTAACTATTTTATGATTTTTTTAAAACCATCCGTCCTCTCTGCCGCACCCTGTATTTTAGATGTTCTACTATATTATTAAATTTGCATGCGCCTATTGGGCACTGACCTGGGCTACAAGATTCTGAAACTGGGCATCTTCCATGACCCAAGTTGCTATTTCAACATCTCCCTTCTCCTTTGCAGCTTCCAATCGAGATTTCAATTCCCTCAATCTTTGCAAATCATCTTGCAATGCGTGGAGTCGAGTATGTTGAGCTCTCAAGTCCAGTTCCAAGTCTAAAGACGTTCTGGGGTGGCCACTGAAGTGCGAATGATGCACTGAAGGTACTCTCCCTTTAGATCGTCGCCCCCGCCATCTCAGGGAACGTCTTTCGATGGAACCCCTTTGAAATCCACAATGTGTACGACGATACAGAGGCATAGAACTATCGCTGTCACTTCGATTGAGCTGAAACATACAGAAAACAAATGTACAGATCTGATGATCATCACGATTGAGGAGCTGACATGGAAAAGCAGTTAAGTCCAAAAATCGAAAGAACATTTTTTTTCGTCAAAGTGCAAGTAAACAATCACGCCAACGGCCTTAGGTCCTCCAGCCCTTGCTTGATCGCACCCTGAATAAATGTGTGACCTTTGCATAGAGAAGAGATTATGTCCAAAAAAATCTGATAAGAGTTCAGAGGGAGTTCCTATGAAATTTGATTTTTGGACTTAACTGCTTTTCCATGTCAGCTCCTCAATTATAAGTGGCATCAATTGGTTTGACGCAAGAACATCATGGTCCAAGAACAGTCCAATTTGAGCAAGCCGTTTTGAGCACCTGTTTAAAAACTACGTACCTTCTTTTTCACCCACTGATATTTTTCTTTTTCATATATGGTATAGCTCTCGTCTTTTACCTAATAATAACTTGCAAATGATGATTTTTGGGAGGGAGAAAAGGGGAAGGAGATTTTGAAAACTTTTGAAATAAAAGACGTTTTTTTCACTTGGTTTAGATGGATTTTGGTTCAATAAATTGAATGAAACCACGTTGGGCATTGTACGACTAAGCGTTTATGTTACAGAAGGGTTTAAGTATTGGAAGGTGAAACATGCATGTGAATTGCAAAGAGACCTTGGCATGCAGGAGTAATCTAACTTCAACTTATTCGGCTCGATCTTATTTGGTTTTCCATTAGGATAAAACTCCCGATACACGTGTGATGCCTGTCTTATAAAAAGAACAGTTACGAGGCGTGTCTCAAAAGTAAGGTCTCCATGCTCCTAGGCCAGAAATAAATGAATTTTTCAAAATTTGGTAACACTGATGTATAGTGTCGTTCGTACCCTTTCCAACGAGAGGCGGCTCAACTAGATCCGATGTTCAGTTTGCGTCTGACACGCGTTTAAGATGGATGTTTCTATGTCGGCCACCCCTACCTCTATTCCTGTGTATGCTGAATGCGAACTTCACATTCAACGGGTGAAACACCAATATCCATTAATCGAAAACTTTGTCAAACATATGGTAAGGGTTGCATGTCTTTAAAAAATTTTAGAAAGTGGCATAGAGAATTTTGAGGAGGTCGGACGGAAGTTCATGATGAACAAAGAAGAGGGAGACCTTCAATTTCAGACAAGTTGAAAGAACAAATTGAAAGAGAGCTTCGTGAAGATCGACGAGTGACGGTTCGAGATCTCGAACAAAGATTTGAGTTGTCAAAAAGCACCATTCAAAGGGTTTTTAATGATATGGGCTATGGAAAATGTTGTGCTCGGTGGGTGTCTAAAATGTTGACCGAGGACCATTAGCGCAAACGCATTGAGACTTCTCGAGAATTTTTTTCTCGTTATGCGAAACCTTCTCGGATGTGAAACGGGTGATGAGACATGGGTTTACCAGTTCACCCCTGAGTCCAAACAACAGTCACTGGAGTGGAGACATTCTCGCTCACCAAAAAAAAGAAAGTTTAAAGTGACGCAGGCTGCTCGAAAAATCATGGCCACTGTTTTTTGGGACAGGAAACGAGTTCTTTTATTGAGTTTATGCCAACTGGGACAACCATTAATGCAGCGTCGTATTGTGTGATTTTGAAAAAACTTTGCAGAGCCATCCAAAATTGAAGACGAGGCATGCTAACGAAGAGGGTTTGTCTCTTGCAAGACAATGCCTAAAAACTTCCAGTGCGCCTTGAAAAATGCATCAAAGTAAATGGCGATTATGTGGAAAAATAACTCATAAGTACAGTACATATATACCCATGTAAAACATATTTTGAATAAAGCTTGTTTCGATTATTATATATAATTATGGAGACCTTACTTTTGGGACACGCCTCGTACCTGAAAAGCTATCTAAAGGCTTGTTTTCCTAGCGACAGGTTTTTTGCGAAGCAGGAACCGAATTTGCCTGGAAAACGTCGGCAGGAGCGTGAAGTAAATTACGCTGGGTAAAAGTGTTTTCCTAGCGGCGTGTTTTATCTGTTCAATTGACGTTGAATAGTGTTGAAGGTAACACGTGTTTGTGTGTGTGAAAACATTTACCTACTGCTGAAATGGAGAACATGATGAGAAAGAGAAATGTAATGGCTGCATTGATAATTAAATAAAGAATAGTGACGAAGAAGAAGAGTTCATATTAACAAAATATGCCAAAGTAAGGAAACGTGTGAGTGATGTATTCTCAAATCGCAGAAATTAAGGAATGTTCAGCGTTTTAGTCAAAAATCATCTGCTTGACTATGAAGAGAAATTCCAAAGATACTTCAGACTGACCAGAGAAAGGTTTGGGGTGTCCCAAGAAGGTGTCCCGCTTTGGGACATCTTGAAAACCTCGGAAATCGAAAAAAGTAGATAAAATCAAATTTTGTCTACCGTTGCTACTATTCTTCCAAATTACCAAATACGAACCAAAGTTTACGAAACTGGGGTATAAAATCTATTATCAAGTAATAATTATCATAGAGAATGGTCACCACTTTCACTGTTACTCGGATCGAGATTAACAATTAACAATAACATTTATAATTACTTGCAACTGAAGGATGTAGATTTCGAATTGATTCAGTAAGTGGTAAATAAACCAAATGAGAAAAGAGATGTATGACTGACTAACAAACACTGTTACACACAGGGAAACTCCCGCAGTTGGACAGGTTTGATCATATTTATCTTGGTAGCCGAATGGTTAAGATAGCAACCTTTTTTTGGACTTTAATCAAGAAAAGGTAAGAGTTCGAATTCTGCTGAGGTATCTATTTTTGAGCTGGCATACGAGTGACATTTAGGGTAGTCAAGTAGCACCTGACGAAACATGTTTACTTCCTCACTCCCGACTCAAAATACGTACCATGACAATGTTGCATGACTAAGAATTCTTTCAACTAACAACTTCTTAGCCCACAGTTTCAGTCAGCTGTTTGTCCGATCCCACATTTAGCCAAGGACGGATGATATTTAACACTAGGGAAATGTTAAGGAAGAAACTCCCACTGTTAAAGAGATTTGATTGGTTACGGCAGTGGTCTTCTACTGGGATTCTCTCGGAAAAAAGTATTAGTCCTAATTCCACAGAGGTATCTATAATTTTTGGGACAGCACAGCTCATAACACTGTTCTTCCCCTTTAACAGCAACTTTGATGATGTGAGAAAAGGAACATTGGCATGTTTGTTAATAAGAAAGACATTTCCACAATTGAAAAATCTATCAACAATGAACAACAAAGAAACTATATACAAAGTGGTGCATCTTTCAATGTAAAATAGAAAAAAACTGAAAAAAAAGCGGATTTGCAATACTAAACTATTAAACTGATATTAAAATTTGCCAAAAAACTCTCCTGACTCAAGTTTGCCAGTCTCCCACTCGCTAGAAAGGCATTTTTTTTAACTCCTGCAAAAACCTTAAAATGTCTCTTCTCTTAGTTCACTCGCTCCAAGGAATAATATAACTCCAAAAAATTGTTTTGCAATGAAATTATTGCAATGATAAGGGGTTGAAAGCCTACCCTCGAGTCCCACAAGAGTGCCCAGATTCACCAAAAACTATCCACTAACATTGTGGTCAAGTTGGTAGAGGGTGTTCTGACCTAGATTCAGAAAGGCTTTCAGATATAGAAACCGAAATTTCCTCCAAGAAAGAGGGAATAGCGATGGGAACTCGGATGGCACTGTCATATGCAAATCGATCCATAGCCAATCAAGAGAACAATTTTCTTTCAAGTGGAGAGAAGACTCCTCCAGAACTGTGGACACATTTATTTCATAAACGGCATTATCCTGATATGGACATACGGAGAAGAGGATCTGCAGCTATTTCCAGGAAAACTCCATTGTCAGTTTTCAGTGGCTTTCAAGTGGTCATATTCTTGATGTAGTGCAAATTTTCCTGATGTAAACGTTATGCTCATGAATCACAGTTCATCACAGCAGCGCACGTGAAACTAAGGAATAAGCCATTTTAACTGTCACCGAGATAGTAATAACTTGGAGAAGCTAGAAAACTACCTTTTGATAGCAAACAGTACGTTGGTGGGGACAGGTTACCCCAGTCTTAGAGGACAGAACAGTCTCCACATGTGACGTATAAACTAAGACAACTACCGCCAACTAATCAGGCTCCATCGGTAAATTTTTCATTGGAGCCGAAAGGCTTTAGGGCATCATCCAGGAACTTCAATCTATTTTTACAACAAGGCCTCTAACCTGTGATGTCTTTACAGATAAATGTTAAGTGAGTTACAGGCAAGGGAAGAACATTGGGAAGATTGACAACAAAGCTTACACCCATGTCAATGTGTGAGGTGTAAGCTGTGCAATTTGATTGAGGGCACAGACTTGTTCTCAGCTAACACCAAATACACATATAAGTGTTAGGTTCAGCAGAGTGCTAGTCAAAAATGAGTGCATGTCAACTAGTCTGCAAAAAGTGCACAGAGACAAATGCATTTTATATTGGTAAATTAGCTCTACCCTCAACTCCCGCATGAAAACCATAGAGTATCGATTCACCAAACCCAGCCACTAGCTGTCTCATAATGCAAAATTTAACCAGTGTTGTGAGGTGAATGTTCTGAGAAAGTTCCCCAGTGCAACTACAGACAGATTGCTCCAACAATCAAAAAGAGCGAATAGATGGGTCTTGGAGCTGATCTACCACCAGACGTCAATTCGAATTAATATTTCATCATAACAATTGTTCCAATCATCACCTCAGCCTTGGATACAATTTTCTCAAAGCTAGTCCATCAGAGGCTTGTAACATTTGACAATTACTTACTCTACAAATGTACTGGTTCGTGGCAGTTGGGGAAAACGTTTGAGACCTCTTGATGATATTTTGGACGCCAGCCTTACCACCTTTCTCAGGCACAAAAACACATTCAGTATTGGTTTCTTTGTCTTCCTTTTCCGAACTGGAATTATCAGCATCCTGCAAAACATAGAAGAGGAAATGAAATAAATAATATAAATAAATACGTTTTATTGCCATAAACATCATATAAAACAAATGATAGAGCAAACGTCTTGTAAGTACAGTCATGCTTGTATTAATTTTCTATATTCATCCCGTTTGACAATTGAAATGAGGACACTTAGGACAGTAGAAATTTCTTCACAAAAACATCTGCGGGGGACCAGGCAAAAAAGGCAAGGAAGGAGGGTGACACACAGGGTGGAGAGGAGGGGGAAGCACAAAGCTTCCAGTGTAGCCGGCCGAGGCCAGTGCACCCCGACTGGCCCAGACCCACCCACCATGGTGGCTCCGGGGGCCGCCTGACCATAACTGAACGGGTAGCCCTAACAAGTGACAAGAATCACTCAACAAGGAGAAAAAGCCCAGGCGGCCGCCCAGAGCACCCAGGCCACGTACCAGCAACACAGCACTCATCCCACAGTCACACAGATAATTACATTTACTCCACTCAATCATACCCTAAACCTTGTATCACTGACATAACAAAATATAAATGAGCTACAGGCAAGCATAGAGTACTTACTAAGAAAAATTCCTCTGCTGCACAATGAATCTGACTATTAACTAACGGATAAAAGTATATGGTCACTAGATATTTGTTATTGCATTATGAATCAATAAATCACAGTATGTTGAAGAAGTCCTGAATTGTATTCCGTCTAAATTAAAAAGGTCTCCACTTCTCAACGGAAAATAGAAGTTAGGGAATCAAGTGGCAAGGAAGCTCCCTCGATGAGGAGGATGAAATGGTTGATCACTTTGATAACGAAGTACTCCGTACTTGTTTAGAAGAATTCCAAATGATGGGACGTCACATGTAGTAGGGAGTTCCCCCTTCTGGTTGAGTACCCATGATTAAGGCGGGCATGCTGAAAATCGACTTGATGCATTTTATAGAACATCAGAGCTTCCAGAACCGCTTTAGAGGTAAGTGTTAGGTTTGCACCTTAGAAATTACCTCTACAGAAGATATTGGGAGGTAGTTCCAGCAGAACACGGACTGCTCTCTTTTGGAGGATGAAAATTACAGACAATTTATGAGGCTTTGCCTATGTGAGGATGTCAAACCTCGCTCTAGCTAGGGAAAGTCCGTGATAGGGAATCAATGCGACATCTTTTGACGCCACTTGTCTCAAGGCAGCTAATGATGATACCCACATTCAATTTTTTAATTAACATTTCTGAATTACAAAATGCGAATCAGCATCAAGACTAAAAAATGGTTGAAATTCAAACTTTTTTCTAAAATGGATGATCTCAACTATCTTTAAAGTTAATTTCAGCAAACTCTTTTGATGTACTTAGGGTGGAATTAATAGACAAAGCCTGAGTGTGTGTGTTCACTCGCACTAACCTAAATGCATGGTCACCCTCAACTCACCAGTTCGAATTCATAGTTGAGTGGGGTGGTTCACTCAACAGTTAGGGGCACACTCAGATTACAGGAGCTCAACAGTGCACTCAGGGTACACTCAACGCTTTTTCAACATAAGTTGGCAGCCCTGGCAGTACAATGTAGGGGAATTTTCCCTGGTTTGAGGAAAAAAGGACGGGAAAATTCCCTCTCACATTCCGCACTGATCAATAACAGTTCTCAAAGGTTACACTTTTCTTTGTGTTTTTGCTTTTTAAGCTATTATCCTTGTTCCTTGGCGAGACAGGACATAGGCCTTATCAGACAAAAACCAAAGTTATTGGTCCTCCCGCCTGGATCGGGGCAGCCATAAGTTGAAGTGAATCCTTGTTGCTTGTTTGTTGAAGTGCTGATAATTTGTGTTTATTATCTATTGATTTGTAGTATTGAATTGTATAATTATGTATAGAGTTGTGACAAAAAAGAAGTGAGAAAATGAGAAAACAATGATTCGCCTGTTAGTTTTGAAGAACAGATATGTGTAGTTGAAAATCAGAAGAGTTATAATGAGACTGTTGGACAAAAAGAAGACGTGAGGTTTTGGAAGAGCTGCAAGCAATCTCATTTTCTTGGAATTCTCATTGATTGTACATCCTGATGAATGGAAGGTAGGTACCTACCGACAACTCATTCCACAAACCAAGATGAATCTGAAAACCATGCACTACAAACTTGGTATGTAGAGATCGCATAAAATCAAAGAGCGACCAGCACTTTCAGCTGTGGTACCTAGTTATAAATCCTTTCCATTTATTTTAGGCTCCTAAGGGTTTGTAGTTGTTCATGACTGTATCTTTCCCGAATCGGAATAGTTTGCGAAATATTTCGTTGTTGATTGTGTAACATTCGAATGGGATCTGTCACATCGAACATGTACCTAACTACAGTTTAGGAACAGCCTAACTACTCTTATGTGGGCGTACTCTTATGGAGTTTTTGAATAAACTCCGAACTTAATTCAAGTGACCTCCTGCCGTCACTCAGGATTTTACACCATTGAGCTGAGGGTGATACTCACCTCAACGCCATTTTTTGTTTATGAATCCCGTTGAGTGTGCACTTAGGTTGCACACTCAGTGCACCCTCAGGGTCGCCCTCAAATCACGTCTATGAATCGCACAGAGTGCATGAATTCTCTATTGATACACTTAGGGGCCCACTCAGACTCAATTCCCGTCAATGAATTATGCCCTTAGACAAGCCCCCCCCCCCCCCCCCCCCCCCCCCCTCAACCTCCACCACCACTTACACACTAGGTGGTGTATTGTACTTGAGTATTGCAAGGCTTTTACATGTACTTTGAGACTCGGAAACAAAATTAGTATCTGCTGTAACAGGTAGGTAAAAGTAGTGACAGTAGGGAAGTATGGTGTACGGAATAGATGAAGCTGAATAACAGAAGAAATTCGCCTAATGAACGTGTTAAAGAAGGTAACTACTAAGTTTTTAAAAGGGTAAGAAATTGAAATGGTTCTAAACTAAGACCAACTTTGAAATCGAGAACAAGTGTAGGTATAGAAATAAAATATTGTGGCTATATCTAATACATAGAAAGCGTTTAGGTTTCCCGTTTCCCCCAGAATAATTCACGAATAACAATATTACAACTTGTTTCACATTAATACAAAGCTGTAATGAGCCGAGGAAATTACGTAGGTACTAAGGCATACTGGTACAAAAATGTTAAACTACCTCAATTTCAGGGATCAGCTCTAATTCGTCATTGCAAAAAACAACAATGCCTTCTTCTTCATCATCCTCCCCATCGTCATCTTCTTCCCCATCATCATCATCTTCTTCTTTAACATCTAAATCATTGTCATCATCTTCACTCTCCAACTCGTCAAGTCGCGACTGAATGTTTTGAGTGACTCCATCACATCCTGAGAAAAAAATAAAAATAAAATGTAAGTACAGTTGAAAAAATGAATTGAAAATAAAAGTTTGTGCAACTGATGCACGATGAAACAGAATAAATTCCATTCATGCAGCATGGCCTTGTGACTTTTATTCCACTTATTCGCGTGAAATATGTTTTTCTAAATGATATTTACAATATAAATAAATTTAAAGACATTTGCCCTTATTAACAATTTTCAGCACACATCGGAATTCAAGCCTTTTTTCTGCACAAAACATTATTATGTTCAAATGTATAGCAAACCTGATTCTAAATAATTTTTGCAATAAGGAAGTTATTGCCTCTCTCAGCAGGGGAAAACCCTCCTGCACCTCAACATTTCTTTTCTCCAATAATTCTAAAGAAAAAGAACTTTTTATCGGCATGATCATTGTTTTGTATTTTATTGTAGACTTTGTAATATTCCACTCGTCCCACTGAGACCAAGATTCAACTATTACTATTATAAGCCATTATTATAATTGTACGTGTACGTCACCAATGTGGGTATTTTGATGATGAAGGTTTAGATTTTTTACGGTGTTCGGTATGGTTCCAACTTCCACGAGTGTGACCCTGAATCCTAAATCTATAATTGGGAACAACCACCTTGGGGGGGGGGGGGGGGGGGGCTGTTAAAACTGTGATTTGTTCACTATGCGACCCAGCGGTTTGGCTACTACTATCATTCAAGCATTTCATGAAATTTTTCATACTTAACATCCGACATAGAAACAAAATAAAGCATTTTGGCATTCAATACGTATGCACAACCATGATTTCAGTTTTCAGCGGACTAAATGGAAAATATGGGTAACAATTGTTTTGGTTTCAAGTTATTTTCACGCAAACTCCTCAAGCCTAAAATCCTACAGCACTCAAATAAAAGTTAATTCAATTTCCTACAGCCTGATTTTCCCTCGGGAGGGGGGGAAGGGGGAAGAGAGAGAGAGAGAGCACGTCATTGTTAAAAATATGGGCTTTCAACTTGGAACGAACTGTTGAAATTAAAATTATTTGGAAAAATGGGGTGCTTTCTATTTCTAACGGCTGTATCTTAGTCCCTATTTCATGTTCAAATGAACTTGCGCTTAAACTATCACAAATTTAATGGAGTTCAGGAATGTTAATATTTTAGAAGCTAATAGCCAAAAGCTGAAAAAAGTAGAAGAAATTGCGGCCATGAATGTATAGGTATTGAGGGAAAAGAAACAAGAGCACATCTTAAAATACATAGGCATATACACTTTCATACGTGGGTTCTAAATGTTAGCAATCTGCACTAAATTTGCCATGCAGCATGATCCTATGAATGTATTTTCGTAAATTATCGTTTATATCAATGCTGAACTGTTTTGAAATTTGAGCGTTTTGAATTTAAAAAAATTGGTAACTACCTATTCATTTTATGGCGAAAAAATTGTTCTTAATATTATTCTGCTATACAAACAACAATTTCGGATTTTAGCAATTTTTGCAGATATTAATGAAGTTTAGTAACAGTTCTCAGCATAATTTTGAGTTTAAGCGTTTGAATGTTCTAGACCATAGTTGATGAAAATTTAATGAGTAATATTCTGCTTAGACAAAAATAAAATAAAATAAAAATAAATAAAAATAAAAACAAATAAATAAATAAATAAATAAATAAATAAAATAAAAAATAAAATGAAAAATAAATAAATGCAATTGAACAAATTTTATCCGTTTTCAGCATGTTTTAGTAATTTTTGTAGCACATTTATTGAAATTTGGCCAATTTATTGTGCTCCAAATGTGCTCTGACGAACTCAACCTTTCGTTTGTAATGCTTCAATTTTTTACGAAGAACTGATTTTTATCTGAATAGTCTGGTATGACACACACTATCTCAATAATTTGGAACGTTATGGTTTTTTTCCTGTTTTTATTGTTATAAAATTCATCAACATTATGACACAGTTATCAAAAAGCAAACGATAACTTTCTAATGAAAATGTTTAAAATCACTCCCTCAAAATTAATCTTAGAGACCGTTAACTTATAACAAAAACTGTTTCATTTAATTCTCTTTCCAATGGTATAGTCGATTTTACTTCACTATGCTAATTAGGGGATACAATTATTTTTTAATGTTCGAAAATGCGTCCCCCCCCCCCCCCCCCAAATGAAATCCAAGAAAAATTACCCTCTACGAACCTCTGATTTCGGTATACGAACCTCCAACTTTGATATAGCCGTGGTATACACCTTAAATCAGCCATTTTTAGTTTATTTGCTATGCTCAATTTTAAGTGTTTTTAGGGGTAAAACTAATTAATTAAAGAGTACACATCGGTTATAACAGAGTTGAAGAGATCTGCAAGTGATACCATTCGATTCAGCATTAAAAAATTAAAAAATAAACATAAATAAAATAAAATAAATGAAAAAACAAAGCTTTATAGAAGGTAATTTTCTCAAGAAAACCGTCGATATCTTCGAGGAAAAAAGTTTTCAAACGTTAAAATATGAATTTCTCCCCAAATTAACAACGTTAAAGTTGAATTGACTATGCTGTTGGAAAGAGTATTAATTAAAGCAGTTTTTGTGTGAGTATATATAAATATTATATATATATATATATATATATATATATATATATATATATATATATATATATATATATATAAATATGGCAAAGCGTTAAAATCCAGGAATTATTTCAGAAAGACTCAAAACGGAATTTCAGGAAGAATTTTGGAGCCTCAGAAATTCGGCAAAATTTGCTAAAACAAATCTGTAGGAGGTACTTTTTGTTGGAAATAAGTTGTAAAATTGATCCCTAGAATTTTCATTACCAAAGATTTCGACACCCAGTATCAGTGTGTCATTCCAGATCACAACTCCCCTTAGGGCCACTTTCACCAACAACTTATGTAAGCGGAGATTGGCCAAACTCGATTAAATATAATCTCGAGGATCAAACCTTGGCGTCTTTCACCAACCCAAAACTCGTTTAAACCCAGATTGGAATAATCGAGTTTCCTTAACGGAGATTCCGGAAACTGTCCAATGAAAAATTGGACAATTTGAAAAGACAGTTTGAAACCCCGCCATGTGTCCGACATATCAAGGCAATAAAGCAGTGACTCACAACCACGACCACTTATTACCTGCTCTGTTTTTATCTAGTTGCCTAGTTACTATCTAGTGTTTATTAGAGCTAAAGGTGAAACCTGTTATTTCTTTTTTACTTCTTTTTAATATAATTAATATTTTTTCTATATAATTTATAGTATATTGTTTGTTTATAGTATATTGTTTGTTGTTATTTTACTTTTTATAATATTTGGTGATTTCAATCGAGTTGACCTATCCATTCGTGTTCTTGGCTGGCGCTCAGTTTCAAGGTGAGTTGAGAAATACCATATTATACCCAGTAGAATATCTTTCTGAAGTAGAGGCACGTTTTTACACTGTTGTTAATCATGAAACTTGATAATAACAAACTCAATAAACTCAATCAAACTTGAATAACAATTAACTTCAACTGTGAATCAAACTGTAGAGGTACATCAGCTGTTGGTGCGTGGCCATATTGCTCGATATCATTGTTATCACTAATCTGAGATTGGCAAGTGTAACTGGCCGGGGCTTGGGAGATTAACCTCAAGCCACCTCATTAGGAGTTTAAATTAAGTGGTCTGGTGAAAGACGATTAGCTGGAATCTCTGTTATTTGTTAATCTTTTCTAACTTAAACTCGTTTATGGTGTTGGTGAAAGTGGCCCTTAGGATTGAGACAATAAATCCATTCTTTGGCCAAAAAATCAAGCATTCCAAAAGGAAGGATAGTTCATTGGACATAACTTTTTGAGCACATTAAAAAGGTCAAATTTTCAAAAAATGTACTAAAAAAATCACTAAAAAAGGCTAAAAATCGTTAAATTTATATTTTTTGGCAGAATGTTGCTCAAATAAAGTTTATTAACTATAAAATAGAACATTAAAAAATTTATGTACAAAATTATGCTGAAAAATGTACTTACAATTCATTAAAATTTTCTAAAAAATCGATAAAAAGTTCCAGTCATGAAGAATGATCGTATGAGCGAATTTTCGTAAATTATCATACAGTATAATTGTTAAAAATTATCATATTGTATCATAATGTTGAATTGTTTTGAAATTTGAGCTTTTTGAATGCAAAGAAATTGTAACTATTAATTAACACATAACTTTTTGAGCACAACAAATAAATCAAATTTCAAATTAAATACAAAACATCACTAAAAATGGCGAAACGGCTAAAAATCATTTAATTTATATTTATTAGCAGAATATCACCCATGAAAATCTTATCAGTTCACAGAATGAAAAAAACGTTGAAAATTTGTGATCTTGGTAAAATTGTGAGGGGAAAATAATAAAACCATGTTGAATAATCACGGGAACGGAAACCAACTTTTAACGGGATCCTGACTCAATTTCAAACATACGACGGAGAAGTTCATTAGTTTGCTGAGGCGGGAGATATGAATTTGGTCAGAGGCGGGAATTACAAATTTTGGTCACGACCAAACACATGTCTTGTGTTAATGTGTGCTATTTCTAGTGGCCTCAGACATTCATATTAATTTAAACAAGATTTAAATACACAAACGGATGATAATACCTCCATTTAGAGAGGGTAAGGAATAATGGGGTAAATTTGGTCAAGTAAATCACTTGTTCACGTTAAGTCAAGTTATGGATGCAATTAGACAACATTCTGACTGCAAATGACACTTGCCTAGGCTACTCTGATACAGAATGAAAGCATGATGGCGGATGCTCCCAAAAGTATTCTGACAGTTTTTGAGTTATTCATTGAAAATACCCAATATTTCGATTAAACTTCTTTCTATTCAGGCTGACTAATTAATTGCTCGACTGAGGAAATAGAAAAACGCTGCAAATTATTACATAATGGTTTATTATTTCTGAATCAGATAGCCAGCTGTAGTAACCAGCATGCTCTGGGGCTTTCGCCAGTCTCTTTTCTACTTTTCCACCTCTATTCTTCCTCTCACTCCACCCCCCCCCCACCCCCCTCACCACCCACCGTGACGCCCTGCCATGCGTATTTGCGTGCGTAAGTCTAACACTCAAAACCTCGAAAAAGACACTTTTTCACCCGTTTTTGGCCCATAGCATCTATGCGAGTAAAGCGATCGGGATGGTTAAACGTTAGGACCAACTAGACCCCAAATGGAGTTTATGTGCGAAAGAACGGGTTTTTTAAGTCAATTCTTAGGCCTTTTATGGCCTGGACGGCAGACGGCAAACGACGGACGGTGAACGGACATTTCAAATTTGGATTCTACGCACCTTGAAACGTAAAGTGACAAAGTTTGAGGGGGGGTTATAACAATTTTTTGCTATACGATCACATAGGCTTATTATTGGAAATAATAAACCAAAAGGCGCTCTGTCAACTAATGAAATTGAATGTAATAAATACATCAGCCAGAAATTACAATATATGGAGAAGAAATTACGTAACCAATGATAATGGAAAAAAATAAGGAACAATCAATCCAAGCGAGAAAAAAATTCACACATTACAATAGATAATATTTTTTCTCACCTTGATTTCTAGTCAGAGTTGACGTTTGTGATGATATGATAGTTGACTCATCACTACTTTCTTCTTTCGTCTGTTTCTCATTGGCCCCGCCATCAGTTTTCACGGATGTCTGACCAATCATAAATCGAAAACTAAGAATGTTATACCATTTTAGGAGGGTAGTTTCAGGTGAGAAATCCGCCAGACTAACTTGAGCACAACCCTGAAATCAAGAACATTACTATAATCGTCTATGAAATGCAGAATCATTATATGGATTGGATTATAAATCAGTCAAAGATTGTAATTTATCCAATTATTAGTTTATTCCATACATTTATTTACTCATATGTGTAAGAAATTAATTAAATTATTTTGTTGAACATCAAAAAATTTTAATTTCCCTGAACATTCATATATTCTGTGCATGTTAGTTCCACGAATGTTCCAAATGATTGCACAATGTATTATTATTTTTCGGTGTAGAAGTGATGTGTTTTTCTGTGTAGTAGTATTATTCATAGATAGGAATATGATGACAGGGTCATCAACATATCGAATAATGAAGTCAAAGCCTCATAGAATGTTGGTACGTAGAGAATTTAACCAAAAACGCAGCAAATTATTTCACAAAGGTTTATTATTTTTTCAATTGAGTATGATCGTAGTTTTAGTTGGCTTGCGTACGTCATAAGGCCTCATGGTGCCGCGGTGTATTATATGGGTGTTATGTAAAAGTAATATATCGTTTGTGATATGAAAAAAAAGGCGAATTCTACGTTTTTCGGAAAACGACTTTTTTTCACCAAAGATCATGTTTCGGCAAAGTCCTAGCGATTGTATTTTCAAGGTAAACCAAACTTGGTCTTGGGCGACCAAGAAAGTGAAAAAAAAAAAAAAAAAAGTCTTGGGGTCTTGGGACTTGGTCTTGGGCGATCTTTTCTAGCGGACTTTTCTTGGGTTAATGACCTGCCTACACTCTTTTGTTTTATTTTATTATTATTGTTTAAATCAATCTGTTTTTCCCCCTCTTTTATTGGCTACATGAATGCTAATTTGCTTTGTACAACAATGTTTGCTTTGACGATTATCGTACATAATAGCATGTTTTGACAAATATATATGATTCTGATTCTGATTCTTTGGTGAAAAAAAGTCATTTTCCGAAAAACGTGGAATTTGCCCTTTTTTCATATCACCAACGATATATCCGTTATCCTACGCCCCTGGCGCCGTTCTGCTAAGCCCCTGGTGAGGTGCCGCTAAGCGTGCCAGGCGTGCCCGCGTACGTCAGTCTAACACTCAAAGTCTCGAAAAAGACACTTTTTCACCTATTTTTGGCTCATAGCACCCATGGGTGTGGAGCGATCGAGCTGGCGAGAAGTTAGGACCAACTAGACTCCAAGTGGAGTCTATGTGCGAAAGAACGGATTTTTTAAGTCAATTCTAAGGCCTTTTAAGCCCCGGACGGCGAACGGCGGAGGGACATTGCAAATTTGGATTCTACACACTTTGAAACGTAAAATGACAAAGTTTGAGGGAGGGTTATAAAATTTTTTTGCTATACGATCACATAGGCTTATTATTGAAAATAATAAACCAAAAGCAAAGTTTTCGCAATCATTTGACACTTAGCTAAATGCCCAGGGTTTCGCCAATATTTTTTCTGAGATATTAAAATTGATTGAAGGCATGCCCACCAATCATAAGGCTGCAAAGGATTCCCTTGAACAATTTGGTATGACTTTTTCCCTTGACTTTTTTGGTATGATCTCTCATATTGTTAAGGATAATATGAATCATATCCTTGAGCCACTGGCCTTCATCACAAACCTGATTTTAAGAAAGGGATGCTTTCCTGGTTGTTTGAAGTTTCCAGATCACACACCTATCACTAAGATGAGAAATTGCAAAATCATTGATGATCTTCGCCCCATATAATAAAAACTCCTGGTTCCTGCCAAGGCCATTGAGCAGGAACAATTGCTTGGATTTGCTGTTTATAATGCAATTCAGGGCTAATTGAAGACTTTCTCTACAGTTCATTCTTAACAGTTTGGTTTTCAGGATGGAAAAATCACTTCCTTGGGTATTTACTCACTCATTACGAACATTCTTAATTTTATTGAACTTGATGATTGTGCTGCTCTGCAACTGCACAAATTGACAAAAACACCTTGTCTTTTTCGACCTAGTTATTAAAAAGCTGAAACTGCGCCATGTCGTTTCCTGAAGGTTTACTGATGGACTGGTCTCAAAGAGTTACCTACAACGGTGTCAGGTCAGATGCTATCTTTGTTACTAGTAGTGCGATGCAGGGAACTGTCCTCGGGCTGACATTCTTCACTCTCTACATCAATGATCTCATACCACTTCACCATTTGGGTCTTTTTATACGTGGATGACTGACATGATGCTCGCCCACTGGGTCAGATGGTTGGGTTTCTGGCCTCTTTTGATAATCATTTTCAAGAGTGGTGTCAACAAAATTCTCTGCTGCTAAACAGAAGCAAGACCCAGGACTTCACTTGGATACTGCCAGTCATTGCCTCACAATACCCACAACGTTTGTCTCTTGTACCCCTGGTCTTTGTTAAACATAAACCGACTTTCTCAAGCCAGATTTTAGTTTATTTTTAATTTTTAGAACCTTTGATTTTGAAACGTAAACCAACAAATTTAGGAGCTACATAGTTACATTATTGAAAATAACAAAATAAAATAATAATAAAGAAAAAATAGATACATTATTGTGTACAATGGCATTGGTAACTACAATAGGACTTGTGAGCAGGGTGTAAGTAAAGTACCAATCCCAAGAGTGAACAATGTTACAAACTTTGGTAAAATGATATGACTTATTAGTTCTGGAAATTAACATTTTTAATAGGAAAAAAATTCACTTACAACGCATTCGGCGCTTCCCTCACCAGATAGACACCACACATTCACTTGCAATGTTTTAGTACAGAGTTTTTTCAGCGGCACTTGGAAAGGGAAGGTTTCACTGAACCTTGCTTTGTCCAATTCAGATATTGTTTTGGTACAACATGTATTGACCTCTTGAGACGCACTTGGCAATAGAGACACTTTAATATAACTGAAAAGATAAAAGTCTTGTTCATGATTTAAGACACAATAAAAAAACAGAATCATTTTATAATCCTTTTTTTTCCCATCTTTTTCTGAGGATTGATTGGGTTAAAATTTTACTCACACTTGACAATCTTCGGGGATGAACAAAGCAGCCAGATTCCTAGCTCGCTCGATGCCAACATAAAGAAGACACTCATTGACCGAATATCTGAAATATAATGATAAATGAACACCAATTTGGAAACAGCGGCCAATGATGCCATGAAACTAGACCACTTGTTGCAGCAATTATTGAATAGACACGGATTATATTGAAGAAACATGAGGCAAAGTGGATCTCTACGATTAGGTTCAAATGAAATGAAATCAAATCAAATACTTTTTATTTGCTGAAAACACATAGTGCACAGACAATTGTCGGGATAAAAAACTTAGGTACTAAAAAAGTCTATTGAAAAAAATCTTGTCATAGAAACATGAAGAGTTAAAAGGAGCAGAACCCGAAACTGAGTAGGTATAAACAAAATTTGCATGGCAACAAATATATAAATACTATAAATAAAATACAAGTAAATTGTAAACATACAAGATTAATGAAGCAAGGCCTCGCAAAAATTTAGTAACTAATTGCTTAAAACCCTTAGTTATTTTAATCAATTAGTTTTATGGATTTGCTTTAGACCATTATTTAGAGTTGAACATGAGCCATACCTCAATTTTATTTGAACTTGAGCAGTATCCAAGGCCATATCAAGAGTTCGTTGAGAAGCTTCAAAAACTCCTGAATCACCAGCAACACTCTCGTCACTCACAGCAGCAGAAACAGACTGAGCTGGCAAGGCTGGAGAAAGTTCTGATATCGGTGAGAGCGGAGGTGATCTCCCTGGGGCAGGGCGCAGGTCAGGCGGCTCATAAGCAGGAGGAGGAGGTGGAGCGTCCCCTCGAAGAAGCCTTTCAACCCTAATAGAAATTACATCGACACATTAGTAAAGGCAAATTCAAGAAAAGTACTATGAGGGAAAATAATTGCAAGATGGTGAACATTGATTAATGCAACTGAATAAACATAAGTGTCCACCCAAGTTTCAGGACTCGTTTCTATTAGTTATTTCTTCTTGGAAATCAACATGGAGCTACTGTAAGACTGCTGGGTAGCTACAGAGAGAGGAAACACTCTGATCAGCTGAGATAACAATGAGACTGAGGGTGTCATACTGAATCTATGATGCTGAAATATGAAAATCGGTCTCAACAATTACATGGCACAAAACTGTGCAAACTGAAGCTAATTTGGATCTTTTCCGTTATACGTATACCACTATTTCAATTTTATTTTTATTGATTTACTCGTGTATGAAGTAAAAGATGGTTGTGATTAGTTATTTCAAAACATTACTGCCCAGAGAATTCCATACAATAGACTTTGTAATCTGGTCTATCGTTATCTCTGCCTACGCAAGAAGCGAGCCTGTGCGAACGCGCGCTGCCAGTGTCTGTCCATTTCTTGTTCAAGTCAGTTCATTGCATTATGAACCTTCTTCGAATTTCAACGAATTTACATTTAACCCTCGGATAGACGCGGTATCAAATTGATACAGAACATGGCTTTGAAGGGTTGCTACGACCGCTATCGCATGTGGAGGGGGCCCCCTTTTCCTATACCTTCCTAACTTCAATCCGCCTTCAGAATCAGTTGACCTTCACACGTCGAAGGAGTGAGCTACATAGGTTATGGCTGCTTTTAATCAAATTGATACACCGCGCCCATCCAGGTAATTTACTGATTACGAGATTGAAAATGTCAATGGCAGTGATGAAGATCACCCTCAGGAACAGCCGATGGAACTGCGTGAGAGAGTTTTTCAACAACCCACATCAGGGAAAAAACGAAAGAGATGCGACCCCTGTAAAACTTCAAAAAAGTAGATTGACGACTGACAATTGCATACTTTGTGAAAAATTTCTGTGTTCAGAGCACTTGAAACCTATTTGTAAATATTGTTACCAAAAAGTAAATTTAGTTCAATACGAAAATTGGTACCTAAAAATTTGGCCTAACATACGTTTGTTACCACAAATTATGTGCCTTACTTAAAATTTTCGTTCTTTTTTTCTAGTTTATTATTTCGTTCCTTTGAGTTTACGAGTATAGTTCCTATCTATAGACTTGTCTTTTTTCCATAAAACGTTTGCTGTAAACGTAGGTAAAGATTTAAATTCATCGGTGAAGAATGTTGGCAAAAAATTGTTTACTAAATAAGGAAATACGTAACAATTATGCCTAGCTCAAATGATTATTTACCTAATTTTACAACCTCATAATTTAATTTCTTGAATTTTTCTATAATGTTATAGTAGTTTCTCTACCTATCAGGTTGTTTGCTAGCCCAATAAAACTATTGATTTGAACAATGGTTAACTTTATACTATTTCCCTTAACCCATTTCCCCTCCTAACTCCCATTGTATCAAAATGATACACCGCGCCTATCGCCGTTTTTTTTAGACCACGCCCATCCGAGGGTTAAAATCATGTCGTGTCCACAGGCACATTTTCGGGGATTATGTAAAATAGAATTCTCCTGAAAAAACTTTATAGCGTCTTCTTCACTTCTATAACTGTCTGCTAAACGAAGAGAAGGTGGTATGTACGTATAACGGAAAAGATCCGCTAATTTTATTAACATTCAACTTAAGAGCTGATTTTGTTATAATTACATTCTGAATGGTTAAATGCCCATAGTGCTCAAATGAAGAATGTAGCATATGGAAAGACACTTTTAACCAACCTTTGCAATGACAAAAACAAAAAAACTTTCTTTTTGAGGCATTTGGAAAGAAATCCCCAAATTTGATGATTTTTCATATGTATATATGTAAATATAATGTATAAGACGCAGGCACAATTCTGAATGAGGTACTTCACGAAATATCTAGGTAGATAGCAAAGTTATTACATTTTCTCATTGATAGAACTATACACATCATTCTGATCTATTGTCCAACTAATCTGTATTTTACTAAAGGATTGATTTAGGGTATATTTTGAGATTTAGTTTATATTTTTGAGATGCGAGCTCGTGAGCATCCAGACCACCAAACTATACACATAATTTATTTTAAAACATCACTATCTGCCTAGACACTCCGTGAAGTGCACCGTTCCGCAATGTGCCTACGACATATGTATATATACAGTACATTCTGTTTATAAAGATGCTCAAGGGACTGTTATATTTACATCTTTATAGGTGGAAATGACTATACCCGGAACAGGGAAAGACAGGGGGTAGGAATCAGAAATATGCATGCATATATACAACAATTTATAAACATTCAAAATCTTTGTTTGAATTGCAAAATATAATTCAGATCAAGCTTATTGCCATAAAACTGATGAATGACAGTTTTATTGCACTCAGTTCTCAATTTTATAAACAATTTGACATGAATGTAATATACGGTAACAAATACTTGCTCAGAAGATCATGCTAAATGACAGTTTTTATTTCAACAAAAGCGATCACTAAGTACATGGAGAGAGGGAATCCTAGAATTTTACTGTTCATCGGAACAGTTGAGAAAACAACAAAGAGGTTAGAAGGAAGATAGGTGGACAGAGACAGGTAAACATAGAACAGAGGATTCACTGCTCTACACAACAGTAGGCATTCTAGAAATTCATGAGTTATCCTTAACCCCTCTTTAGCCGGAATACATTCTCAAATTCTGGGATTGGTTCTAAGAAGGCATGACACATGCAGGGGGAGGGGGGGATAAGATGCTAGAAATTCCTTGACATCAGTTTACGAGGAACGAAAAAAGATAATAAATGGACTTTATTTTCTTGTTATGTACGAAATAATTTATTTTCGTTTTTAATTATCTATATTTATTTACTACAAATACCTAACTTTCTTATTACCTAATTAGTCTAAAAAAAGAGCTGATTTTTATTTTATTGTAATTTTACTTTTTACACTATTGAAAGGCCCACGAGGCTTATGTGTATGCATTTTGTTTGCCAAATAAATCTTCTTCTTCTATTAAATGTCACTATCAGCGGTATCATTATACTCGGAATATTAGACTGCAGAATGGCATATGAAACAAAACTTCTGATGCCGCTTTCATCATTACATACCAAATTATCAGTATTTCCAGCATCATTATAAACGGAGTCTACTATATATATTTAGGAATGTTTATGGGAATATGTATGGCCATACATACGATATACTAGTACATCATATATATTGAATCTAGGTATTTCGTGTATATACCCTATATGTATATATATATATACTCGGCGCTTTGTGCCTCGCCGGATCTATTCTCTTTTCTACTGCGTAGAAGACGAGGATAATTTGCTATGCAATTCTTAGCCTGAAAAAATTTGTATATAAAAAAATGTTCAAGTCTGGCTGGGATTCGAACCCACGATGCGAAAAAAATTGATATAAAAAAATTTGGATATAAAAAATTTTTTAAGCCTAGCTGGGATTCGAACCCACGAACTCGCGCTTCGCGTCACGGACGATAGCAACGGTTGTACGTGAAAATCATCTTTAATTTCGTCCCGGACGTTACATAAAAAATTATTGGGGGTCGGCCTAAGAATTGCATAGCAATTTATATACATATATGTGTGTGTGTGTGGGTGTTATGTACGTTAAATATGCTGATGGACAATTAATATGCTGACACAGCACACTAAGTCTATATATACCAGACCCACTTCGCTGGGCCCTCAGTCCCAAACAGAACGTTAATTAGCCGGTTTTTAACCCTGTTTTTCTGAGTAACAGCAAGTTCAGTAAATCGTTTTTTAAAAACTCAACTGTTGACTCTGCCGCCCACTGTAGCTGGTTATAAAAAGCGTGGAGACCACCTAAATACAGCCTACCCTTAATTTTTTCATTCTCCCTAACACCAAATGAAATCAATCAAAATAATTCAGATCCAAGAATTTTTTCAATATAATAATACCTGTCTGTTCTCTAACAGGTGACAAATATCAATGAGTATAACAATTACTTGAAAAATCAAAAGTAGATAACTTGAAAACTACAGCCAACAATATGTCAGCTTAGGGTTAACATCCAAGACATCATCCAGATAATCACACTTACCTCTTTTGGAGATCAACCATATCAATTGGTCGTTCTGAGGAAGCTGAGAGACACTGGGGACCACCATAAATATCCGTAAAGCTTAGAGCAGAAGAAAGTGATCCTTTGCTACTAGTCGTTGATAGAGAGCCGAGGCTGGAGCTAGAGCTGACAGACAAAGTTGAAGCTGACAGTGTTCTTAACTGAGATTCTAGGGAAGTCATAGTTCGAAGGGCATCTCTAAGACCAGAAAGTAAAACTTGTTTCTCTTCATGCAATTTCAATCTGCAAAAAAAAGCGCCATGATAATATCAGATCATTATTTTTCAACTAGAGGTTCTCTGAATAAATTTTAACAAACATCAATTCATCGTAATAAGTTTTCTACAAATTGAAACTGTAACCTTTTCCAACTTTTTGAAACAATCCAATATTTAACTGAGAAAAATGAAAAATTATGAATTAAAATTGTGTAAGACGGCGAATTGAAGCTACTCAATTTATATTATTTGAAGTCAGGACAACGATGTTATGATTAATATGATTTATAATCATATGACCGTTTTACACAAAAATATATTCTCTGTTCAAGCTTTGACGAATGTTGCACTCTGCTAAATAAGTTATTCAATTTATTATTTTATATTAGGTTATGAGTTCCGCATCGTACGTCTAAATTTTCTGTTGGTTTGAGAGTTGAGATCATAGTGAAAGAAGTGAAGTGTCTTTCAGTGTACTTGTGAATTGGGAACAAGTGAAAGTGATCAAGAAAAACTCCACCATGAACATTCAGAAAATAGATAGCTTAACAAAAGAAAACTATGACACATGGAAAGTTTTGATGGAGGCATTGTTAGAGAAGAATGATGGGATAGGATATGTAGATGGATCAATTGCTCGACCAGATGAAGTTGGAGATGCCCAGACCGCAGCAGCTAAAGTTTGGGATAAAGCTGACCGAAAAGTACGAGCAGACATTATCCTCGCCATTTCTCCGCCTGAAATCAAGCAGGTCAAAGATTGCAAAAACTCTCGAGAGCTTTGGTTGAAATTGGAAACCATTTTCCAGTCAAAGGGTCCTGCCAGAAAGGCATCCCTATTGAAACAACTGATGCTTCACAAAATGATGGAGGGTGATGACGCAAGGGAACACCTTTCAGCATTTTTCGATGCAATGGATAAGCTCCGAACAATTGATGTGGAAATACATCCAGATTTACTAACGATCATGCTACTGTACAGTCTCCCTGATAGTTTTGATAACTTTCGATGTGCTATAGAGACCCGCGACGATCTACCGACTCCTGACAACCTCAAGGTGAAAATTATTGAGCAATGGGATTCAAGGAATGAGAAAAGTTGGGTCTGAAACCATTGAAAACAGATCCATGTGTATACTATGCACGAAGAGGGGAAGACATCATAGTGCTAGCTATTTACGTTGATGATCTATGGCTGGCATCTGGAAACCCAAGTTTAATAGAGGATATGAAGAAAATGTTATTGAAAACATTCAAAATGAAATACCTCGGCAAAATCCATTATGGACTTGGTATCGAGTTTGTCCAAGACCTAAACGAGGGGAAGCTATTCATGTCCCAGAAAAAGTATATACAGGACATTCTCAAGCGTTTTGGCATGGAAGACTCGAAACCATTAGCGACGCCACTTGAAGTTGGGTTAAAGCTGAAGAAACCTCAGACATCAAACGCAGCTGAAATGAAAAGATATCCTTTTCAGAGACTGATCGGCTCGTTAATGTACCTGGCGGTTTCCACTCGACCCCGACATTGTATACGCAGTGAATTCGCTAAGCCAATTCAATACGTGCTACAACCACGAACATTGGCAAGCAGCGAAGCACATCCTGCGATACCTGAAGGGTACACCGAATCATGGGATTTTGTTCCATAAAACGGGCAAACCACTTCAGGGTTATGCTGACGCAGACTGGGCAAGTTGCGCTGAAGATCGGCGATCCTATTCAGGCTACTTTTTCGAATTCGGAGGAGCAGCAATATCATGGAAGCCAAGAAGCAGCGGACAGTCGCCCTATCAAGTGTAGAAGCAGAGTATCTAGCTCTGGGAGAAGCAACCAAAGAATCGATCTACCTTCAGAAGTTTCTCAGCGAACTGAATGTGCCACCCTCGGAATCAGGGACAACAATATTCAATGATAACCAGGGTGCACGACAGTTGGCCAAAAATTAAATTTACCACTAGCGTACAAAACACATAGATGTTCGTCATCATTTCATTCGCGGATGCGTTGAAGAGGACATTGTTAAATTCCGGTATTTACCTACGACAGATATGCCTGCCGATATATTTACAAAAGGGTTACCAAGAAAGAAGCACGAAGAATTTACCAGGCAACTTGGATTTCAAATTGACACTCAATTCGAGGGAAAGTGTAAGACGGCGAATTGAAGCTACTCAATTTATATTGTTTGAAGTCAGGACAACGATGTTATGATTAATATGATTTTTAATCATATGACCGTTTTACACAAAAATATATTCTCTGTTCAAGCTTTGACGAATGTTGCACTCTGCTAAATAAGTTATTCAATTTATTATTTTATATTAAATTGCACAATCAAACTATATTTTGCTATATTAATAGAAGTAAAACTAACTAAACATAATTGCCGATAGATGATCTTTTTAATCATAGGTATTTCACTTTTTTATAATTTGAAATAATTAATATTACGACACAAAACAGTTTTGAGAAGCTAATATGTTCTTAATTTCCAAATATTGTTTCACTAATTGGATGGTAAGTATTAGATTATGAAGCTAGTAAATACCTGTCAGCAATAGCTCTATTTGACATTTCTAGAGCAGTATTGAGGTCTTTCTCAAGTCTATTTATTTCATTTTGTATGTCAGACATTTCTTGATGCGTACGGGAGTGTTGCGTTACACTCCTTAATTCCCTCAGCAATTGCTCCTTTTCTTGGAACAGCAACAACCTTTAAATTGAATGAATAAATGTATAATAAACATAAAGCATAGACAATATACACAAGATTGTAACAATTGAATTATACAGGGTGATTCCCTCGCAGATGCAAAAAAGAATTTGGGTGAAACTACATAAAAAATAGAGTAAAATGCCGCCAACTGCATATTTTTATCTCAATCCGTTCTCGAGATATGATTTCTTAAAGGGTTTTTCAGAAAAACCGTGTTTTTTCCTATTAAACTCGAATTTCTCCACTTTACTTCATTCAATTTTAACTTTTGACCACATTTTCGGAATTAACGTGAAATTTACTACAAGAATAGCGTACTTTGATTCTTGAAAAGTACCAGTCAAAGGCCCTCACATCAGCTCAAACATTGACGATTTTGAAAGAAGAATATTTCTAAAATTCTTTAAAACTTTACTACTCTTCCAAAACGAATCCTGGAAACTGGCAAATCTCATGAAAACTGCTTCGTCTAATACTCTTTCCAACGGTATAATCAAGTTTACTTTTATTTTGTTATTTAGTGGAGAAAATAATGTTTTAATGTTAAAAAATGTGGGTTTTTCAATGAAATTGTTGGTTTTCTCGGAAGATGACCCTCCATGAACCTACGAGTATGGGGTCGGTTTCTATGTATTTTTTCACGCTGTATCGAATGGTAACATTTGTAGATCTCTCCAACTCCGTTATAACCGAGTTTTACACTTAAAATCGCAAATGTTTAGTTTGTTTGTTACGATTAAATGTATGTGTGTTATGGGGTAAAACTAGTTAATTAAAGAGTAAAACTCGATTATAACGTAGTTGAGAGATCTGCAAGAGTTACCATTCGATACAGCGAGAAAAAATACATAAAAACCGACCCCATACTCGTTGGTTCATGGGGGGTCATCTTTCGAGAAAACCAACAATTTCATTGAAAAACCCACATTTTTTAACATTAAAACATTATATTCTCCCCTAAATAACAAAATAAAAGTAAAATTGATAATACCGTTGGAAAGCATATTAGATGAAGCAGTTTTCATGAGATTTGCCAGTTTCCAGAATTCTTTTTAAAAGAGTAGTAAAGATTTAAAGATGTTCAGAAACATAATTTTTTCAAAATCGTCAATGTTTGATCTGATATGAGGGTCTTCGGATGGTACTTTTTAAGAACCAAAGTACACTATTCTTATAGGAAATTTAATGCTGACACCGAAAATGAGGTTGAAAGTTAAAATTAAATGAGGCAAAGTGGAGAAATCTAAATTTAAATTATTTAATCTAGTTTAAAATGAAAAAACACGGTATTCCTGAAAAAACCTTTAAAAAATCATATCTCGAGTACGGATTGAGATAAAAATATTCAGTTGGCGGCATTTTACTCCATTTTTGATGCAGTTTCACCCAATTTTTTTTTTTTGCATCTGCGAGGGAATCACCCTGTATAGTGCACAGAATATGAGCTAAGAAGACAAGAGACACAAATGAAGTGGACCATCGGGGACAGGAATGAATACATCCATTCTTCCCACAATATTACGAATTAGTATGACCTTGTCATTGGCTGGGTACAACATTTACTCACACAGGCCACTACCCAAAAGTGTAATTTCAGGAAACAAACAGGCATCACAATTTGCTTCTCCTTTTCCAAAGCTAACAGCAAAGTAGATGAGTATTGGTCTCTCTACTCAACTCCTATTGAGCTTAAAGGCTTGTTTTCCTAGCGACAGGTTTTTTGCGTAGCAGGAACCGAATTTGCCTGAAAAACGTCGGCAGGAGGTTGAAGTATATTACGCTGCATAGAAGTGTTTTCCTAGCGACGTGCGTGTTTTATCTGTTCAGTTGGCGCTGAATTTTGTTGAAGGTAGCACGTGGTTGTGTGTGTGAAAACATTTACCTACTGCTGAAATGGAGAACATGATGAGAAAGAGAAATGTAATGGCTGTATTGATAATTAAAGAAATGATAGATGGTGACAAAGAAGAAGAGTTCATATTAACAAAATATGCCAAAGTAAGGAAACGTGTGAGCGATGTATTCTCAAATCGCAGAAATTAAGGAATGTTCAGCGTTTTAGTCAAAACCCATCTGCTTGACTATGAAGAGAAATTCCGAAGTTACTTCAGACTGACCAGAGAAAGGTTTGGGGTATCCCAAGAAGGTTTCCCGCTTTGGGACATCTTGAAAACCTCGGAAATCGAAAATTGGAGCAACACAAACGTACCGGAATTCAAGGGAATCGAGCCAGCGTATTGCGCTGTTGACTCCTCCTCAAGCAGTCGGGCGAGTCGCGTCAACGCAACACGTGCTGCGCTCTCTAGGAAAACACCCTAACTAAATTCAAGGGAATCAGTGGACGACGTTGAACGCCCGGAGTATCACGTTGTCAACGGCGCAAAAAACCTGTCGCTAGGAAAACAGGCCTTTAAGTATAGAGCTAGAAATTAGATTATCCCACCTGTCCTTATCACTTTCGGCTTGACCAGGAGTGACCTTCTCCTCTAAATCAGCCAGCTGCTGTTGAATGTATTGAATCTTTTTGCGTGATTCATCGTACTCCAATCTCATTCGGGCCATTGCAGCTAACCGAGTACCAATAGGAACCAACTAGCAAACGAAAAAATAAATATAAACAATTGAGAGAAACAATTTTATGATCATTTAAAATGTTTTGTAATTAAAACGGGAAATCACTGAACAACATTTAAGACACTGCAGAAGTATATTCGAATGTTTTCCGCTCCAACAAAAATGAAAAGAAAATGACTGCATTTCTAAGCGGACAAAATGACATCATGTTGTACAGACAAAAACTTACCTCCCCTGAGAGGTCAGTCTGTGATGCGGTTGACAATTTGTCAGAAGGCGAAACTGGAGTTGTGGGCAGTGTGTTTGGTAAGGATAATGTACTTATATCGGGGGAACTTTCACCAAACTGTAACCGCGTGAGATCATCCTTCAGCTTAGCCAGGGATCTCATCAACTCCGATCTTTCTTGTTCTCCTGAGGTGAGGGAACGCTGAATTTCTCGAAGTTCAGCAACCATTGCTTGCGCTTCATTGATATTATAACATCCTCCATTCAGTTTTTGCTCGACACTGTAAGTGAACACACCATGTATTTGATTATGAGAAATGCCTATGAAGAAATATGGAAATACACAACACAAATTTGTATAGCAAAGTGTATAAATTATAAGAAATTTAGGTGCCCCCCCCCAGAGGTGCAATGGGGGCCTAAATCCTCATAAATCAGGTAGAGGAGAGTAACAGCATCCCGTCAGAGAGATACCACCCCTACTAATGAGCTTTTAATGAGCCATGTTCGGGGAAGGTTAATATTCCAGTCACCTGGAAAACTATCCAACGCCAAACCAGCTGCCAAAAATGATCGAGAACAGCGCGTGGTTCCCATTGATTCCTCAACGGGACGCCGACAGCGCTATCTCTGGTGCTCTGACGGGAGCTTGATGGGCCTCTCAGGAGGTAACTCTGTTACAACATTGAGATAGAATTAATAAAGACTCGTTATTGATAAAGACTTACGAAGATAAAGTTTCAACTCCTCTCTGGGTGCAGGACATCTCAGCTCTAATTTGTTCCAATTCTCCTTTCAATCGGGATACCCTGCTCTTGGCGAGGGCAACATCAGATTTCAAGAGATCGGGGTCATATTTGGTACTAACAGAACTTGAGCTGGAGCACACTAGAATAATTCATAACATACCATCATTACATGAACGTTTCACAATAATTTTTTAGAACGAAAAAAAAAAAACCTGAATGATTACAAAACTAACGAGTAAAAACAAAGTAATATGGTTGTTTCAGCACCGTGAAATGAACTGGTTCAGAGCAACAACAAGATGTTGGAATGAGTTACATTCTTTAGTTACACATTACATTTTACAGTCTATGAAGGACTTGACAGCTCTGTATGCATCAAACCCACCAAGGCATTGAAATAAGAGACAGGCGATCATACCTTATGAATAGAATTTTTTCATCAACAATCAACAGCAATCCCATGTGGAGTTTCATTGTAGATTATTATTTAGTGGAAATAGAGAAAGTTTTTCATCAATACCCATTTTCTTCCCAAAAATGGGTTTCTGCGTCGATTTATACCCGATTCATATCCAAACCATGATGGTTTTTTAGGTGAACTGCCACTTTTTTCTTGGCGCATAAGGCTTTATGTTCACGTCTAAACTGTGTTTTTAAGTTTTTCACTTTCTTTTCAACTTCATTCAAACTGACTTTGAAACAGTCAGCTAATTCCTGTAACGCGTCACGTTTTTTGTTACGATTTTTGTACTCTGCACTAGTAACATCCCACAACAATGGACGGGAATGAAATTCCTCGATTAGTTTCATTGTCGCCTCTTGATTCCACGTAGTCATTTTAACTAATAAAAACGCACTGCAAATCCACTAAAAACTAAACAATAGTGCAAATCCACTAAACAGTGATGCGCACGATGTGAATCCTGGCTGTGAACTGAATGAAAACACTTGTACCTGTCTCCGTATTTCCCCTTCATTTGGGAAACAGAAAACAGCGTTTTTTGTCTCCAGAAACACACATATTTGTCGGCCAACTGTTGGCGGACAGTCGGCATACAGTCAGCAGACTAGCTGAAGACATAGCCGGATACAATAGAAAACACCGGAGAGACAGTCGGCCGACAATGTTTCCGGAGACTAGTCTCCAAGTGTGGACGGGGCATAAGATTGACAAACGGCAACAACATTGACGGGGCAACAACATTTTAACGATTGACGAAAACCATGAATCATTAATATTACAGTTTTCTGTCGAGACGAGGGATCATGTGGTAAATTTACAATTTTCAAAACAGTATATTCATCACCAAAATTCTTTGAGTTTGCAGTTTACATGTTTGAAATATATTACTAATATGTACAACAGCAGCAAAGGCCAAAGAAGTGCGACTGCGCTGTACTAGTTCATGAATTCAAAGTTGCTGAAATTAACCAAATATATTGCAGCGGTTACAACACCAAACGACCACATACTATACAAGAGTAGAAATACATGCAATACCACAAAATTATACTTACAACTGGTACGTGATGTATTAAGCGTGCTCAAAGTTTTATTGAGATGATTATACTCTTCCTGGGCTAAATATAATCTCTGCTGTTTGATATCATATCTCTCTTTCTTTGCCTGTAATTAAAACATGCATTACTTCGAGGGTCATGCAAAAAGTAATTTTAAAAGTTTTCTAAAAAATCAGAAAGACATCGAAAAATTGGGAAAAAAAAATTGATTTACAATGTACGTCATAATTATTTCTACACATAATCCCCACCCTTATCCAAACACTTTTGGTACCTTGACAACAATTTGTTCCACATGCCCCCCCCCCCCCCCCCCCCCCCCCCCCCCGTAGGTAATCAGTAAAAGAGGTAAAAGTCACTGGGAACAAGGTCCAGGGAGTAAGGGGGGGGGGGGGATGTCCCAATTGAATTTCTCAAGCAGTTCCTGCGTTTGACGGGCTGAATGCGGTCTTGCATTGTCATGAAGAAGCAAAACACCTCGACGAAGCAAACCGGGTCTTTTCCATTTTATGGCGGCTTGCAAGACTTTCAGTCCGTAACAGTACCGCTCGGCATTTATCATTTTGCCTCTGGGATGAAGATCTACGAACAGGATGCCTTTATTGTCCCAAAAAATGGTTGCCATAAGCTTGCATTGAGAAAGTGTCGCTTTGGCCTTTTTTGGTGCAGGCTCTTTTCCAGGTCTCGTCCTCGGTGACTATTCTGTTGAAAAGACTGTCTCCTTCCGCGGTATGGAGTTTGAAGAATTTCCTTGCCACTTCCATTCTTGAATTTTTGTGATCCTGGAACAGCAACCTCGGTACTCATCTTGCAGAAACTTTAACCATCTTCAACTTCTTTGAGATTATGTTAGCAACCGATCTGTGACTAATCTTAATGCCAGAAGGGAGTTTAGCATGAATTTCATCTATCGTGAGACGCCTATCAGACTCCAGAATGCAGACAACTACTTCAGCTGGCTCCCCTGTTGTTACGGTAGACGGTCTCCCACTATGCAGTTTATCGTCAAGCAAGTTGTGGCCTTCCAAAAATTTTTCCTGCCATACCAACACCATTTGCAGACATGGCTTTTGGGCCATACAATCGAGAGTTTTCTGTAAATTTCCGTCCCGGTTTTGCTGTTTAAAGTGCAGTAACGGATGACACCTCGCAACTCAGACACAGGATCAGTTGGCAACTCCATCGCATCTAGCGGGTAACTGGCAGGTAATAATGGGTCTGGGAAGGACCCCCACGCCCCTACTCCCACCCTATCAACTAGACAAAAACCCCTCAGCCGTCCCAGTCTTCTGCGTACCTTTCTTGGCCCTACGTAGCAGTATTAAAATTACTTTTTGCATGAACCTCATGTAATTAATGTAAAAGTTTAGGAACAAAATCAAAACAAAATCTGTAAGCAATTGTATTGCCTTATAATAACAATACAGGAAAAAAAAGTCCAGTCATGCAGCATGACCCCATGAGCGAATTTTTGAAGAAATCTACGACATTTCAGTCGCTATTGATCATGTAGAGAAATTTTAGTTTATGATTTTGATAGACAAACATGAAATCAAATTATTAAAAATAATTAGGAGGTACTCATACTTTATTATTATTAAACTTATCTTGTAGATTTAAAGACAAATGTAGGTAAATATTCATAGATTTCGATGTCCAATGTGGTCAGTATCGAAGGCAGTTGAAATCTTAACAGTATCCTATCATAACATTCACAGAGTAAACTCATCAGTTGTGATTACATTTTTATTTATTTTTAACAAGCACCTACTACCTACGGATTTCTGCATAAATTTTTTTCAAAAATTCACATTCTACAAATTTTGAGGCAAGAGCAATAGCTTAATTTTCTTCAAAAATTCGCTAAAAGAAAAAGAAACACAAACGCCAAAACCATAGAAGCTTAGGTTCGACAAATAGCATCAGCAAGATGGAGACATACTTCGAGAGAATCCTGCGCAGTGTGGAGATAATCTCGAAGCATGGATTCTTGTATTGCTCTCCATTCCAACCTCGGGTCCTCTAACTGCGTCCGCTCTGTAACAGAGAAAATAATTTGAATAGAAAAAACCTATACTCAAGCCAAGAAAAAGAGTAGGAAACATGAGAATCTACAATGAAAGCAAGAAAAACAAGGAGATAGTATATAATAGTAGTAGTTAAGTTGATAAATAACAATGGATAAATTTTTCTAATGAATAAATTTCATCACACATCTAGTTGGATGAGTTTGGAATATTGAAAGAGAACTTTGGTTTGGATTGCATGTCCACCTTCCTCTAATCACTCACGACAAAGAACGAGGATAACAGGAAAAAACAAGAAAAACACAAAGAAAAGAGCTTTCTGAACTGATATCGACCATACAAGAGGGAATTTCTCCATTCCTTTCCCCTCAATCCAGGGAAACTAAACTTCCCCTGCAACATGCAGTCAGAGCTGTCAACTCAAGTAGAACTCCTCCGAGTGCACTCTCGAACTTGAGTAATCTGAGTGTACCCTGAACTGCAAAGTGATCTACCCCTCTCAACAGTGAATTCGTACTTATGAGTGGAGGGTGACACTCCATTTACGTGTTGGTGAGCTGATGCTTCTGACTAGTGCAACATATAGAGCAGGCTTCATCACAGATTCTCAGTCCGTGCTATGTTTGGTCAGCGAATCCTCAGAAGAAACAAGGGAAATAGAAGAAGATAAGTCAATGTTAGTCAAACTCAGTAACACGGGAATTGGGGGCAACAACGTCACTGACTCAAATATCAAACAATCTGCATTGCACGAGATCTCTGACAGAGATTTCATGCAGACTGATGGTATCCTAATACAGAACTCAACAAGAATGCAGCTGAGAACATCACGAAACACAGGCAGCAGGGAAAAAAAACTACGATACAGATCGTCATGTCAGTTATTTTGCTCCTCCTTAATTGCATGCATGGTTCAGTGACTGAGGCCCAAAAATTTCTTAAAATTACTATCGAGATTGAGAACTTGCCACTGTTGTATCACAGCACAACTTTTCAAAAAACGAGCAGATTTGCAAACACGAACTTCACCTGATAATAACCTGAATGCCCTAACTTCAGCAATTCTCGGAGCGAGAATTTTTGAAGACATCGCAAAGGTAGTTGTGCGGCCATTAAACCTCGAAGTTTTAGAAATGTTACTAAATCTATAATCTCATAATGAAGGTTTTGAAAGACTCCACCATCGTGATTTCATCAGAGTGAAAGTGGTGTTTAGTTCAGTTAGAAAAACAATTACTATCATTATTTGTTTCAATTTTTATTCTTGTAATATTGTAAATAATTTATCATTGAATTAAAAACCAATGATGTGTAATACCATGAGATGAATACTTTGCAGTGATGAACAAATTATGTTTTCACTGATATCAATAAAATGAATCTAAGAAAATTCAATAAAAAATAACAATTGATTATCCCACTACTTACGATTGGTATGGTCAATGTAATATACGCCAATATTTGGGTCATATCCTTCTTCCCAGCCTAAAGGTAACTCCGTTCCAATGCAATCTGCAAATGTTTGTGGTTTGGTAAACCTGAAAAGAATAATAGCATAACCATGAACAACACAGTACACAAATGAGGCATCCAAAGTTCATGGAAATCTAACAATTACTATAAACTTTACTGTGAAGAATGAAGTCACTGGAGATATCTGTTTTATTCAGGGCTCACCCATTTTCATGCAAAATTGGAAACTCCATTACAAACTACATTTTTTTAGATGCAGCAAAAAATATTTGTATTTATAGATTTGTCGACCAAGGTCTCGGGGCCATAACTTTACATGAGAGTGTGGGATAAACATTGCACCCCAACTCGCCCACCTTGTGATAAGGAAATGGGAAAAATTTATTTCAATGGAGAACTGATCTCCGGGTAATTTATCACACCAGTGTCAATCCACTACCATTTTCACCAGTCCATCCATCATGCATGAATGCACTCTCGTATTTACAATAAGTTTATAACATTCATTTCACTTCATATGATGACAGCAGTTAGGTACACAGAGTGTTGCTGAGAGCAGTTTGTCTTTCATAATAAAGTGAACAGACAAGGGAGTGTACAACTGGCTGGCACAATACAAAAACCTGTATATTACTGGAATAACTAACCAAGTATAAATGGATGAATGACAAAATATTACCCAGTTTAGCACACAAATTATTTTTCGAGAGAAAAGAACAGTAATGGGCACACAATGAATATTCCTCAAAATAGTCCTCTGGGGGGGGGGGGGGGGGGTCCTCTTGGCCAATCAGGAAGCTTACTACCTTCTAGAATGCAACAGGGAATCAATTGATCAAACCATGCTTCACAACTGGACAAAAAATTGTTTAAATATATACTTTGTATGTCTTGAGATCAACCTATGTTCCAAAACCCTGGGTTTGACGAGTGGAAACTTGTATTAACTTGCCACAGCACCTGGCTGGTGAGGGATGATACATGTGTGTAAGCTGGCTGAAAATCACTTCCCGGTTTTTCATAAAAGATCACAACGAAATCTCAATGCCTTATTTGAATATCTGAAAACCCCTATGTACATCGCTATGTTGTTTCAAGAATTCTACAGTTGGATGAATTAGATGGCCTGCATAAGTTACAGAGAACATGACATAGTGGTCTTTGAAGTATTAATTGTTGAAATATTATCGCTAATCCATCTGGTGAATTTGAGTTAGAGCTTCATTTGTTTCGTTGTGGGCATCATCTCTCTATCAATTATTCTATCCCATCACCTTCAATGCTACCTTCATACTGGGTTTTTGTATCATCAAAGAAGCTAATGGGGTCTTGTTTGAGCTCTGGACAGCGTTCGGACGGATTTTTTAAAATCAACTTGTGGAGTCAATGTGTCTCGAAACATAAAAAACCTTTGGGAGGGAGGGGGGGGGGGGGGTTTAAATTTTCTTTTCTTGATCGATTACAAAGGTTTATTACGAAAAATAATAAACCAAAAGGAAATCCCAAATAGAAAGTAATCTCACGCATAATAGGTCATGTGAATAAAACCAAGCAAATGCTATTAGATAATCTAACCTGTACAAGCAAATGCTCAAACTAGCAGAAGAGGCCACGCCCCTTTTTGGGCGTTTGGGCAGTCACAGACCGCGTTCTGAACATATGGTTTGCTGTTCAGACAGACAATCCCAAACCGTTCTACCGGTTCTGGATTTTCTTGAGAATGGTTAGGTCGGGACATGCCCACAGAATGTTTTCAGCATAGGCCCCGCCATATTTGAATATATCTTCGATTTCCCGCACATTGTTTATCCCGTTTTGGCTATTTATCAATTTTCTTGTTCTCATTATTAATCTTACATTATTTCAAAATTTATTTGGCTTTGTAATCATTCTTGTGCTATGAAGGATCAGTTTAATGAAGGCCTCTCATCGTTCTGAATAATTGAAGAGCGTACGGAGTGACATACGTTCCAAATGGGGTTCAGAATGGTTCTCATCCCATTTTGTTCAGGACGCTCTGTCTGAACAACACTTTAATTCCGTAGGTAGGTAGGTACTACGTTTCCCTCTGAAGTCCTATGAAATTGATCCTTTGATAATCAAAGGTGTCATCAAACACATTCTTTGTGTCTGAAAACCGAAAGAGAAGTTTCCACGCAGGGAGAACGATTGTCACTAATGAGAATTTCATGGAGGAAAATAGGACCACCGTTACACTGTGTTTCACCGATAGAGCGTTCTCGTTTCCAGCCTACAGCCTATAAAGGTTTGGTAAAATTGCTGCACCTCGCTTGCTAATGCTTCCCTTTTCGACTGAACGTAAGGCAAGATGTCATGCTAGATTCCCAAAAGCCCGTATTCTGATGAATAAATCACCATAATTTTATTGTGTTCACTGAAAACCCAGGGCTGCATTCTCTTGCCCCACAGCATGGGGCAAAACTACAAACGCTAAAGGTTTGGTAAAATGTCTACTTCACTTGTTAATACTACCAGGGAGTCGCTGCTTTGACTAAAAGTAAAGCTAGATGTCTCGCTAAACGTTCCATTCCCGTAAACTCTAATTAAAATTTATACATCCCCATAATGTCCTAAAAACTGGGAAATTCGGACTATTACTCCCAGCTACTCTAAATGTAATTTTTATTTATTCTTTCTATTTTATTGTTATTATTATATTTTACTGTTTTGTAAGTATTTGCTCATTTTTTGCATATATAAATTTTGAAATACGATTGGTTGCACGCCAGGTTGGATACATTTGTTCCATGCACAACAAAGTGATATATTATTATTATTATAACCAAATAACATGGAAATGAAGAAAATAAGTGTCTGGGGTAAAGCAGTCGGTTTTCTGCAATTTTATACATTTTAAGGACTCAACTTTGACCGGACTTATCTCCGTCAATATTGGGTTAAAATTTTAAAAAGTTTGACTCTGGAACCTGAAGGAAACTTCATTCTCTACAAATATGTAACACAAAATGGTGCTTAAAAACAAAGAAACAAAATATAGGTGAAAAAAAGTTAACAGCAAGAATCGAGGTTATTTCTACTGCTCTGAGCAGGGTTGCCAGGTGGTATGTGGCAGAAAGCCGAACCAGGCACCTGGCAACAACCACAGAACCCCACAGGACACAAAAACACTGTGTCGTTATTATGAACAGAGCTAACTCTAAGCCCTAAACGAACGTAGCACCAGATTGATTATTCAGTTCTAGCACATAACATTTCAATGCACATGAGAATTAGAAAGTACTCAGTCATGCAGCATGGCTGATAGAGCGAATTTTCAAAGACAAATTTTGGATAACATTAAATTAGGCACTTAAATTCTGATCATTAAGACCAACGACGTCCTGAATTAAACTGAGGGAACAGCTGTGTGATGAGATTGAAAATAAAATTTTAGAACACGAAGGAGAACTCGATTATTTTGTCAATTACGGGAATTTTTCGGGTCTTTTCTGTAATACAACCGCGAAACAATTTTCTGTAGAAAAAGAAACGCTTGATATATATGTTCTACTGTTCTTAAAACTGTTCCCCAATCATTTTTACGTCCACTGTGGTAAAGCAGATCGGAATGATGTATAGTTTGGTGGTCTGGAACCTCCCAAGCTCGCATCTCAAAAGTACATAACATCAAGTAGTCAATCCCTAAGCAAAAATACAGATTAGTTGAACATACAGGTCAGAATGAATGAATGGTAGTGAATTAACGGAAAAGGTCCTTTTTTTAACAAGTACAAGTTTTCATTTTATGGATAATTTCATCAATTTCAGAAAAACAACTATCGTTCTGTTTCTATAGAAAATTGTTTTGCGGTTGTATAACAGAAAATACTAAGTATTGTATGAAAGAAAATAATTGTTTTGTGGTCATATAATGCGAAAGACCCCATTTTTCACATAAAAACAAAATTTTCCCCACTTATTTATGAATCTTGGAGATCTGGGAGTGGTCGCAATCGTCTCAGCGCTAAAAAATACTTCGACTGTGACACCCCGCATGCCCTATCGTCAAAATTTAGTCAATTACGTGCATTTTTCACCTAAAAATCTATTTTTCTCACTTACAATGAATGTTAGAGATCTGGGAGTGGTCGCAATCGACTCAGTACTGAAAAAATACTTCGACTGTGACCCACACGCCCTATTGTCAAAATCCGATTTTATTTTTTTTTAGCATTTTTGGGCCATTAAATTGTAAATATGAGCTGGAAATGTTGGAGCGATCGAGCTGGCCAACGAACTCGACCTGTCGTTTACCAAGACGATTTTTCTGCATTGGGAAGCATTTTTAACGCCGTTTTTAAAGGGAGTTATCGTCTGGAAATTACCTTATAAATATACATACAACGTTAAAATCTAGAATTGTGTTCTTTGATGTAAAAAAAAACGGATTTGTAGGAGGTCCCCGACCCTTCCTACCCACTTTTAAAATTTTAAAGCCATGTAAACAGCTCATTTTTTCTTTGAAAATTCGCTAAAATGTTTGGCATGGCAAAGCTAATACTAAGTAGGTATTTTAAAATACAATAATGTTAGAGAAAATAAAATATAACGTCATGATTATTTGGTGATGAGCCTGTGCAAGAAGAACCTTGTTCTGCGTTCGTGCATGCTGATTGGGTTCATAATGTCCCTGCACATTCTACCTTAGCAGCTGTGGCTAACCGCACCACGCCGTAACAATCAAACATTCGAGCATTCTTTTAAACTGAACTAACAACCTTTGATGATAAGCTGAAGAGTTTCTACTTTTTCATCACGAACAAAGCTGGTGTAACGACGCGGTGCGAGCTACATGGGCTCCCAAATTGAACCAAGCAACCACTTTGGGCGCACACACGATTGTCCATTTCCTAAAACTAGTCGGTACGAACCACCTTCCTCAATGCTCAAGTGTGAACTGAACACTATACAACAAATATGACATTTACATCTCAACCTTATTCTATCAGGGATGGGCAAGCATAGTTCGTTTACTTCAATGCGCAATGTATGCTAGGTAGATAAGCAAAGCATATTCACCAATATTATTGTTTCCGAGAACTCAAACCCGATAAATAACGTAATTGAGATGTTGTAGGCGTCTGGGGGTGGGTTATGTTAGCTGTGGACCACTCCATACATGCTTGATGAAAAAGATGTCAGAATTTATCGTGATTGGAAAGCGTTCTCACTCTAGTTGTTTGCTACCCACCGGTATTCGAAATAAATTAATGTTCCTAAATGGTACAGCTAGCTTGTTTTTCAGATGTTTTCCGTTCAAATGATACGGAATTCCTTTACTTCCAGATTAGTACGTTCTAATGTTTAGAAAAAAGGTGTTTATAACCTTCATACCCCGTCCTTTTTTAATTCACGCATACAGTTACTGAAAGAATCTTTATGTACCTAGGTACCTACCAAGTTTCAAGTAAACTGACTACCTATTATAGATTCCTAAAACTATTGAACATTAGCAAATACTTCTGATGTGGTTAATACTCCGGAGCTTGCAAGAGCACTAAAAGTAACTTGATAATAAATTCTGAAGGTAACCGAATTCCCACGATCATAGTTTGAAGAGTGCTCAACCTATTCTTCCGAATGCATATTCGTCTGTACACCCACATACTCGACTTGTGTAATGTGAAGAAACCGATTCAAGGAATCGGTCAACAGGATTTTGTTTCGGAAACAATATCACACAGTTTTGAAGCTAATATAAGTCGTGGACTCCACTTCATGATAGGGTTAGAAGCTACTGACACGATAAGTGTGTGTTATGGAGTCGGGAACCATAACAAAGATTGGAATTCGGGCCGTATCTCGAAAACAAAGGCTTCATAAGGTGTCAAGGCGCCGCGAATCGTTGGAATATATGTTCATACCTACATATGAACCACAAACACATTAAAAATGGTATTATTAGTATCAAAATAGGCGGAAAAGAGGGGCAATGATGGGGCACCACGAAGACAGCCAGGAATTCGTACGTAAACTCTCATAGGGTGGGTCAGAAATTGATGAAACTTATCTTAATCGTAAGTGAGAAGCTCTAGAATGACTTGAAACAAATGATATACTACTGTAATTGTACTGAAGAGTGTTATAAACAAAGAATAGTGTACCTGTCCCTCGGGTCTATCCAGGTAGTTTTCTTGCTGTTGTGGTCGATGAAATACACTTTGCCATCATAGTCTCTGGCGAAATCCCAACCATCCGGCAAAGGAATTTCTCCATTTCTTCTCCTAGGCATATTTCACTTTTAAATCCATCCAGAGCCACTCACTCACGCACTCATACACAATTTATATATCTCGATAGGATCACAAGTTCGCCATCTTCCCCCTGTCATCTATTATCAAGCCAAGGCGGAAGTGGAGCTCTCCAGCGGCAAATATGCCAACTAAACCAACTTATCACAACATTATGTAAACCTCCCTAAAGGGGGTGGGTGGTGGTAGTGGTAGCTCCTTATGAAGTAAAACTGACATGAAATTAGCGTTGGGTACGTCTTATCGGCGGCATAAACTTCACATTCACATTGAGCATAGCAGGGCTCACGCTCGAGTGTGGTGTCCCATCACAGTCTCCGAGACCTCTTTCATTCATCCCCGCAATGTCTTCAGCGCCGAGACGTCACGGAATCCCTCAGAAATCCCTGCTAATGACGAACCGAAACTCCGCAGTATCGAACAGCTCATAAATAACCGATAAAAACATAATTTGGCGATTCGGCTTCGGACGTAGGTAGGTAGGAAACCTCCGAATAACTTGGGAGGGTTCTGGAGCTGTTATCACAAGGTCACGCGCCGCCGAGCCGATGCAGCTCGCTCTCCCCACCTCCTTGCCTACAACCCCTTTAGAATAATTCGTCGCTATTTGAGTATTTTCATTTAGGATGAACAATGGAAATTCTTTGGGAAGGCAACCCCTCCTAAAATAGTCCAACTAGAGGTGAGCGGTATGGAGGAGACGGGAAGATCCGTACGTACGTATTATTCCTACCGCTCGTTGAGGAGCGCTCGCCGACAGAGACCGGCAAACTAGAATGGAACACCGATAATACGTCTAACTAATAGCGGCCAACATACCTGTATAGGACGCAGACAAATCAACCGTCATAAGAGAAAAGCTGACTTAGAAAGGTACATCACTTTTTAAGAAATAAGTGCACAAATTGAAAAAGTTCCAATCATGCAGCATTATCGTATGAGCGAATTTTCGTAAATTATATAATATTGAATTGTTTTGAAAATTCAGCACTTCAAGTCAAAAATTTTTGTTCAACTACCTACCAATTTTATGGAAAAAAACTAAATAATATTCAGCAATTAAAAAAATATATATATAAAAAAAATGAATTACTTAAAAAAATGGGATTTTTAGCTTTTATTTGCAGTTTTTATCTAATTTAGAAAAACTTTAATGAAAGTTAAGTACATTTTCAGCATATGTTTAATTCCCTCCATTCGTACACGAACAGCACATTGATGATCGACATCACTTGATGATAATCCGTATTTTGAGATTGCATAAATTTAATTTTGTGATTGCTGTATGAGACGAAGGGAAAGTGTAAACTATGTTATCCTATACACCTTAATAATGAATTACATAATATTATATTAATTATTTTATCTATTAGTTTCAATAAATGCAATAGTTCATCAAGAGATATAATGTTACTTATGAACCTCTTTGTATGTTTGTATTATTTAAGTTTTTAGCGAATTTTGTAGAAAATGAAGTCATTGCAGGATCGTATCGTATTATATTATATTGAATTGTTTTGAAATTTCACTTTAAGTCAAAAACTTTTGTTCAACTACCTACCAATGTTATGAAAAAAAAAAAAAAAAAAAAACTAAATAATATTCAGCAATAAAAAAAAAAAAGAATAAATAAATTTAAAAAAATAAAAATGGATTTTCAGCTTTTTTTGTAGTGTAGTTTTCATCTAATTTAGACAAACTTTAATGAAAGTTAAGTACATTTTCAGCATATTTTTAATGTTCTAGTTCATCGTAAACAAACCTGTTTTGACTGAAATTCAGGTAAAAAAAATAGAAATTTAACAATTTTAAACCGTTTTTAGCCATTTTATCGAATTTCCGTAGAAAATTAAGCTATTGCAATGTCTCGAAAAATGTTAAAATCAAAAAGTTTGAAAATGTTTTTCATTGAAATCCGTTTTGAGGCATTCTGGAACGATTCCTGAAGTTTTGCCTATACAAGGTGTCCCCGAAAACGCCCCCCCCCCCCCCCCCCCCCCCCCCCCCCCCCCCCCCCCCTCTGCTAAAATCGTTTATAGTAGATCGAAAAATAATTGTTTTAGTAAGGACCTCAAAGATGACAAAATTGCGCATGGTGCACTTGACCAAACTTGCGCAATTGTCATCAACTTTGTTTTTAAAATGGAAACCTCAATTTTTTTTATTGGAGATTTCAGTTCTAAGTGAAATTTCAAGAGGAAATGACACATCACTCGTTTTTAGCGAATTTTTGAAAAAAATTTATGCAGAAATCCGTTTCAGGCTATTCTGAATCATATTCTGAAGTTTAACGCATTTTTTATGTATGTATGTATGTATGTATGTATGTGTCATTCCAGACGATAACTGTCCGTAGAATTGTGCTAGAAACTTCAAACAAATTTTAAAATGTTAAGGACACAAAACGAAAGTTCAAGTTCGTTGGCCAGCATGATCGGATTACATCTTCGGGTTGAAATTTTCAAAAATGTAGTCAAAAATTTCAAAATAGCCTGTTTTTGCGATTTGTTGTGCGAAATAATTTTTTCAGCATACTAACATGTGGTATATTCGGAATCAGCGTAAAATCCCCTATAAGAATATGTATAAAGTTTTCAAAACTTTCAAAGTTGAAAAATCAGTCAAAAACCGAAATAATCGAAGATTTCTTCAAAAATTCGCTCATGGGGTCATGCTGCATGACTGGACTTTTTTTCTGTTCAACTCAATCTCATTGAGAAGTAAGCAGAGATAGGTGATTTATCTGTATTAAAATAATTGCTACTATGTGTCGAAACAGTTGTGTTTCCTATCGTTTGTGTTCATTCTCGTGATCCTGGTTGGGAACTTTCCACCCTCCAAACCAATAGTGGGATTTCTCGAACTCAGGCTGTGGCTCTTATCTAATTCTTTGTGAACTGAGTAGAACTTGAATCAACACAAGTTTCTTCAATTCCGCTTGAGAAAAGCTCATCATGGATGAATAGATCGGAATAGCAACAACGACTGCTCATAGATGTGATTAAATTAGAAGGGATCTTGAATGATTGTCAAGTCTATACAAGTTCGAGCCTCATTTCACTATGATGGTTTTGATAGCAACATGGTAGTTGTTATTTCGACACATACAGAGCAATTGTGTCTTGGTGGGATAGAGTTGAATAAAAAATTATGAAAAGTATTCAGTCAAGTAGTATAGCTAATAGAGCGAAATAATTGTTGTGCGAAATAATTTTTTCAGCATACTAACATGTGGTATATTCGGAATCAGCAAATATGTATCAAGTTTTCAAAGTTTAAAAATCAGTCAAAAACCGAAATAATGCCGTTCGCTAGTTGTAAAAATCGGTAATATTTGCATGAAACATTGTCCAAATTCAGATTGAAGTACTCTTATGGAAGTATCCCTGTATAACCAATCCTAGAACCATGCTAGGTAGTAGATGCTTGTTAAAAAAAACGCTGCAAATTATTACACAAAGGTTTATTATTTCTGTATCATACAGACCTTCTACGTAGAAAACTGACCGTAATTATTTAGCCTCACTTATAGTATATTTACTAGGTATCGAAACTCGGGGCTTTGTGCTTCCAATATTTGGTTCACTCGTTCACTGCATTACAGCTCCAGGACCCCATAACTTTACGCTTCATAGTAAAGTTGAGGAAAAAAATAATAATAAATGGGGCCGTCTAGGGACGCCCGAAGGAAGGAAAGCTTTATATCATAAAGCGTTGAATAGAATTATGAGTATTTTCATACTCATAAACAATCTCTTCTAACTGGAATTAATTTCATCACACACTCTCTCTCTCGCCTTCCCTCCCTCCCCTCCCTCCGCCTCGCCCTCCCTCTCACTCTCTCTCCCGCCCACCCTCTCCCACCCACAAGGCGTGCAACCTTTCGTCAGTCTTACCACTCAAAGCCACGAAAAAGACATTTTTTTGCCCGTTTTTGGCCCATAGCATCTAAGCGAGTAAAGCGATCGGGATGGTTAAACGTTACGACCAACTAGACCCCAAATGGAGTCTATGTGCGAAAGAACGGGTTTTTTAAGTCAATTCATTTTTTCAAGTAATCACAACTGATGAGTTTACTCTGTGAAATATTCCGTCCTCCGATTCTCTCGGTCGCCCTCTTTAATGTTTTACGCTCAACTGTTATAGGACTTGATGTAGCTTTAATACTGACTGTGGCTAAGAAAATATCAGCCATGAAATTATGAAGAAGTTCTATTTATGTACGTACTAGCACGCAGACCCAAGGCCTCGCTCCGCTCGGCCGTCAGTAACGTTAAGCCTAAGGCCTCGCTCCCCTCGGCCGTCAATAGTATGAGTACCTCCTAATTATTTTTAATAATTTGATTCCATGTTTGTCTATCAAAATCATAAACTAAAATTTCTCTACACGATCAATATCGACTGAAATGTCGAAGATTTCTTCAAAAATTCGCTCATGGGGTCATGCTGCATGACTGGACTTTTTAAATGCGCGCTAACAGGCGCAATTCCGCTCAAAAAGTGCGCGATTTGCACAATAGTGAAATACGTAGGTACCTTCTGAGTTTTTGAATATATTGAAGAGCCACATGTAATACATGATTTTGGGGTATTTTTTCGTGATGAACCTCGTAATGATGTTCATTTATTGATATTTGCCACACCAACTTGGGAAAACACCGAAAAAAACTACCTACATTTTACTGCGCTATGTGGAAATGTGTAAGAAAAGTGCAATTCTGATAGATTTTTCGGTGTTTTCCCAAGTTGGTGTTGAAAATATCAATAGATGAACATCATTACGAGGTTCAGCACGAAAAAATACCCCAAAATCATGTATTACATGTAGCAATTGAATAGCTTCAAAAACTCAGTAGGTAGCATTTCACAATTTTTGCAGTTTTAGAGCGGAATTGCGCCAGTTTGCGCGCACTTAAAAAATCGAGTGATGGGTCATTTCTTCATGAAAATTTACGCAGAATCCAAATCTGCAATAAAAAATGGGGGTTTCCATTTACAACAACGAAGTTGATGTCATTTGCGCAAGTGCGCAATTTCGTTTATTTGAGATCTTTACAAAACCATTGAGATTGAAAACAAAATTTATTTGTCAAACCCATGATTAACGATTTTAGCGGGGGGGGGTTTGGAGGTTATGGGAAGATCCGTACGCACGTATTATTCCTACCGCTCGTTGAGGAGCGCTTGCCGATAGAGACCAGTAAGCTAGAATGAACTACGACGATACATTTAACTGTAGTGGGCAACATTCCTATATAGGAAGCTAAAAAATCAACCGTCATAAGAGAAAAGGTGACTTAGAAAGGTACAGCACTTTTTAAGAAATAAGTGCACAACTTAAAAAATTGAAAAAAGTTCCAATCATGCAGCATGATCGTATGAGCGAATTTTTGTAAATTATCGTATTATATTATATTGAATTGTTTTGAAAATGTAGCACTTTAAGTCAAACATTTTTATTTAAATAGGTACCTACCAATTTAATAATAATAATAATAATAAAAACCATTTATTATGCTAAAGACCAAAAGTGGTCTATTTTCAGCATACAGCATTACAAGGATTTTTGCATACAACTTATACTACGGCACGGCTAGGGATTGAAAATAGATATTGCAAATCAGAAAAAAAAGGTGAAAATATTATGAAAAACTGTAGGGAGAAATAAATGAATTACCTAATGATGGTTCAAGTACCTAGTCACATAAAATTAAAATAGATTTTTAAAAACTGAGTAATAATATTAAAAATAAATAAAATAAAATTTGAAAAATGTTGAATGTATTTATGGAGAAAAAAAAATAAATAATAATAATAATATCCAGCATAAAAAAATATGGATTTTTAGCTTTTTTGCAGTTTTTATTCAATTTTGACAAACTTTAATGAAAGTTAAGTAGGTACATTTTTCAGCATATTTTTAATGCTCTAGTTCATCGGTAACAAACTTGTTTTGACTAAAATTCTGGTAAAAAATATAGATTTAACAGTTTTTCACCATTTTAGCGAATTTGTGTAGAAAATGAAGCTATTGCAATGGCTCGGAAAATGTTAAAATCAAAATTTTTGAAATTTTTTTCTTCATTGAAATAGGTCGAAAAAATAATTTTTTAGTAAGGATCTTAAAAATGACAAAATTGCGCACTGCGCACTTGAGCAAACTTGCGCAATTGTCATCAACTTTGTTATTTTAAATGGAAACCTCAATTTTTTATTGGAGATTTGAGTTCTAAGTGAAATTTCAAGAGGACTTTTCATGACTCATCACTCGTTTTTTTAAATGCGCGCTAACAGGCGCAATTCCGCTCTCAAAGTGTGCGATTTGCAAAATGGTGAAATAGGTAGGTACCTTCTGAGTTTTTGAAGATATTCAATTACCACATGTAATACATGATTTTGGGGTATTTCTAAGTGCTGAACCTCGTAATGATGTTCATTTATTGATATTTGCTACACTTTGTGGAAATGTGTAAGAAAAGTGCAATTCTGATAGATTTTTCGGTGTTTCCGAAAGTTGGTGTTGAAAATATCAATAGATGAACATCATTACGAGGTTCAGCGCGGAAAAATACCCCAAAATCCTGTATTACATGCGGCAATTGAATATCTTCAAATCTCAGTAGGTATTTCACAATTTTTGCAGTTTTAGGGCGGAATTGTGCGCTTTCGGAGCGGAATTGCGCCACTTTGCGCGCACTTAAAAAATCGAATGATGTGTCGTTTCTTCATGGAACTTTACGCAGAATTCAAATCTGCAATAAAAAATGGGGGTTTCCATCTACAACAACGTGCCCAATTTCGTCATTTTTGAGATATTTACAAAAACCATTGAGATGGAAAACAGATTCATTTTTTAAACCCATTATTAATGATATTAGCAGAGATGGGGGAGGGGGAAACCCTATATAAAGTGTCACACGGAAAGGTTACACCCCCCTTCATTTCCTCTTGAAGCAGCGTCAGACTCGCGCCAGAAGTGGCGCAAATGGCATACCTACACTTTTTTTTTTTTCAAACGGGAACCCCCATTTTTTATGCAGATTCGAATATTACCAGAAATTTTATGAAGAATGATCCATCACTTGATTTTTTCAAGTGCGCGTAAACAGGCGCAATCCCGCTCCAAAAGTGCGCAATTCCGCTCTAAAAGTGCAAAAATTGTGAAATAGGTAACCTACTGAGTTATGAAGATATTCAATCGCCACATTTTTCGGGGTGTTTTTTATTGCTGAACCTCGTAATGATGTTCATTTATTGATATTTGCAACACCAACTTGGGAAACACCGAAAAATCGACCAGAATTGCACTTACCTAAACTCATTTCCACACAGCACAATTGTACCTACCTACTAAAATGTAGTTTTTGACATTTTATGTCTTTGCTATGGCACATAAACTAAAAAACGTCACGGAATATTGCTCACGAAAATATTTTGATATTTTCCACTTACAACCGAGTCGTTGCTAGGGAAATGGTACTTCGTCGTTTTTCATCCCACAAAATTCGTTGACCATTCGTTCGAAAGCCCTCGATTTATCCAACCATATTATGTTAACTACTGCGAAGTGCGTGGCCAACAAGCTGAGTTATGAGCAAGGTTATTTGAATAATTGTGTTTACTCAGGTGATCATTCTCAATAATTGATATTGTGAACTGATTGCCACCGCTTGTTAATTTCTTATGATTTCATTGAGCTGGTGTTTCGATGATTTGATTCATAGCAGGTGATCCAAATATTGCGAGAAAGGTTTGATTTGTGAAACGGTGGCTAAATCATTTTAATAGGTAATTTCTATACTTTACACTCTAGGAAGCTGTAATTTCGTATGTAGCCTCTTTAGGACATTTACTTGACGATGCCCAGGGTCCGGATTAGCTGAGTGGCTCTTAGAGCTTGCATACGAGTCTGCAACACATACTACAAATACTTGTCTTAAACTAAAGACATAAAAGGTCCCTAAAGACATAAAAGGTCCCTAAAGACATAAAAGGTCCCAATGTGTTGCAGACTCGTATGCAAGCGTTTTTTTCTCAAGTTGGTGTCAATATCAATAAATGAACATCATTACGAGGTTCAGCACGAAAAAATACCCCAAAATCATGTATTACATGTGGCAATTGACTATCTTCCAGAATGCTTAAGTACCTATTACACAATTTTTGCACTTCTAGAGCGGAATGAGCGTTACTCATGGGTGCGAAAGATGTATTTTAACTATTTCTAAATGGAATTGCTTCATGTATTGAAACATGTAGGGGATGTTGCTCGCTTCGCTCGCCCGGACCCCCCAATTAAGTTGCTCGCTTCGCTCGCAAGGTGTGGCTGTGCTGATGTGATGCTTTTTTACTGCCCAGTGGAGCTTGTAAAATTATTGGAAATGGTAGATCACTAAGGATAGGTTTAACGTCTGTAGGGGATGTTGCCCGCTTCGCTCGCGTCAGGAAGTTATACTGCCCACCCAACTTGGCAGACGTCTTTTTCTGTTGGAAATTCTTTCTAACAAATTAAATCTTATAAAACTACGCGGAACCACGAAAAGTTTATTAGGTGATGTTGCTCGCTTCGCTCGCAAGGTATTGCTGTATATGTGTAGGAAAAACCCCGTCTATTAATCTGTTGGAATGCCTTTAGAACGGAAAGGTTCCTTCGAAAGTTCCCCTTGAACCTCCGCAGATACGGCAGCGGGCTCAATTAACTTATCATTTTAATTGCTTCGCCTCCCTTTCCCTTGCATTTTGACCAACTTCCCATCACTTTTTTTGATATCCGATAGCGGATTCAGATTCGGCGGAATCAAGTCTGTATTTCGTCCGCAAACACCGTCCCGAAAAACGTTCCTTTATGGGGTATATTTTAATGGGAAAACCCCAAGTTTTTCGTCGGAATTTTCGAGAAAACCGGTCGTACTCTTCAATTTTCATTACGCATTTCCCGATACTTTTTTCACGATTCGATCGCGCCGTCGTCTTCCTCGTAGAAAAACCTACGAAATCGGTATTTTTTCCAGAATTTTCGACGGCCGTTTAGAGGGGTAGGGGAAGCGGGGAAGTCGAAAAAGCGCGCAAAACGCCCTCCAGCCCATGGTTCGGGTGGGATTAGAAAATTTTAAAATCGCTTATACACCCTTTCGGAAAATCCCAAGAAGATCCCCCACTCGTAGACTCCCGCCACTCAGCCATTTGCCCGTGCATAGACGCGACAGACAGACAAACAGACTGACTTTCATTCTTATCACAGTAGAGATAGATTATATATAACGCTCATTGCTCACTTTTGGAACAGAATTGCGCCCGTTTACGCGGACTTAAAAAACCTAGTGATGAGTCATTTCTTCATGACCTTTCTCGTAGAAATCGAATCTGCAATAAAAATGGAGGTTTCCATTTGAAAAAACAAAGATTAGGTCATTTGGTGCCACTTTTGACGCAAGTGGCGGGCGCGAAAGCATTTCTCCAGAGATCTACTTACGTGAAAAATTTTGAAGAATAGCGTTGGTCCCGTTTTGGTGGTAAACGAAAAGCATGATTTTTCAATTTATAGAAAAGAAACATATGGCGGTATAACCCATAGTACTTCAAATCACCTTTAGCCCACAATCATGCAGCCTTCCATAGCATGATCAACTGAGGACTATCTATTCCAATGAATGAACAAAATTTATCAAAAGAAACGCTGCAAATTATTTCACAAAGGTTTATTATTTTTTCAACTGAGTTTGATCGTAGTTTTAGTTGGCTTGCGTACGTCATAAGTCCCCCCCAGACTCCTCGGCGTGTCCTACTTCGAGTGCCACAACCTATACTTCTATAATTATATACGCATGTTTATATTTCTCGATTTGAGCTCCTATCTATTCAAATAGTTATTCCCTTAATAATATCATTATCTAAGTACGTACGAAAAGTCGAGAGGATATGTTATTAAATATGCGTAGGAAAAGCATTGGTATTAACACACAAATATGACCTAGGAAAAAACATATATTCATGCCTCGAAGGAACGCCGTACCCACCTCTTGGTTATAACACGTAAAAGTAATAAATATCCATTCTCCTACACCCCTCTGCTACGCCCCTGGTCACCCCAGACACCACAAGGTGCCGCGGCGCCTCCTCTCACTCCACCCCCCGCTCACCCCCCTCACCACCCACCGTGACCCCCTGCCAAGCGTGCCAGGCGTGCGTCTAACACTCAAAGCCTCGAAAAAGACACTTTTTCGCCCGTTTTTGGCCCATAGCATCTATGCAAGTAAAGCGATCGGGATGGTTAAACGTTAGGACCAACTACACCCCAAATGGAGTCTATGTGCGAAAGAACGGGTTTTTTAAGTAAATTCTTAGGCCTTTTATGGCCCGGACGGCGAACGGTGGACGGACATTTCAAATTTGGATTCTACGCACCTTGAAACGTAAAGTGACAAAGTTTGAGGGGGGGTTATACAAATTTTTTGCTACACGATCACATAGGCTTATTATTGGAAATAATAAACCAAAAATAGTACCTATTTTCAGTCACTTTTTCACCTATTTTTGGATCATAGCACTCATGGGTGAGGAGCGATCGAGCTGGCGGGAAGTTAGGACCAACTAGACCCCAAGTGGAGTCTATGTGCGAAAAAACGGATTTTTTAAGTCAATTCTAAGGCCTTTTATGGCCCGCACGGCGGACGGCGAACGGCGGACGGACATTGCAAATTTGGATTCTACGCACTTTGAAACGTAAAATGACAAAGTTTGAGGGGGGGTTATAAAAATTTTTTGCTATACGATCACATAAGCTTATTATTGAAAATAATAAACCAAAAATTCAAACATCAAGGAATCGTTTCAGAATGCCTCAAAATGGATTTCAATGGAGGAATTTTTCAATTTTGATTTGAAAAATTTCTGAGTCATTGTTATAGTTAATTTTCATCGAAAATTCGCTAAAATTCATAATATCTAAGTAAAGTGATCAGAAAAGTAATTTTAGATGTTACTTAACGATCCTATCTATCTGAGGCTTGTTTGGGTGTAATTATAGTGTCTCAGAGAAGACCAAATGAGATGGGCTAAGGGTCTGAAGGCAGGTAGGTCAGTAGGTAGTAGGCAGGTACCTAGTATAGGTAGATATACCTACCTACATGAGAGAGTGATGAACCCAGGAAATGAGCTGTAATTACCGTGAAAGCATCGAGACTTCGAAGCAAGTAGAATTTTCGTAGAATATGTTTCATTCCCTCCATTCGTAGGTACATGAACAGCACATTGATGATCGACAACACTTGATGATAATCCGTATTTTGAGATTGCATAGAATTTAATTTGGTGATTACTGAATGCGACGAAGGGAATATTGTAAACTATATTATCCTATTCACCTTATTAATGAATTGCATAATAATATATTATTATGCCGCTAATGACCCTTCTGGTTGAGGTGCGGCTTAAGCCTTTAAAAAAAAAAATATATATATATATATATATATATATATATATATATATATATATATATATATATATATAAATATATATATATATATATAAATTATTTTGTCTACCTATTAGTTTCAATAAATGCAATAGGAAAGGTCGTTGCGGCAGCTCTAGTTAGCGATTGCTACGTAACGCCAGGTTAACAGTTGTTGGTTGTCTTGGAAACTCTATCACACCTTATCACTGGCATTCGTTTTCAAATCATCGTTGCGTGTTTATCATTATTTGACTGTTTCTTCATCATTTTACTCACTATTCTTCACTATTATATTACTTTGTGTGTTTTAAATCAGTATTATTTTACTTTGTGTGTTCGATTGTATCGAACTTTTCGGTATTGTCCGAAGATACAAGAGATGTGAGAAATCAGCTGTTCGTAATCCGCCATTGTCCGAAGATACAAGAGATCTGAGAAATCAGCTGTTCGTAATCCGCCATCCGCCAGATGGGATTGATAATATTGAATAACCAATCAAATCTCCCGTCAAGCCTCAAGGCTGCGCAGCAGATGCGCAATGGACCGAAAATCTAGGGTTAGCGTTAAGTCAGATTCTCGGGTTACCGACCACTAATCGAAGATTTTCTCTGACCCACGTTAACTATCGTTAACCGAGGTTGCCACAACCGGCCCTTAGGATTGAGATGAAAATCCCCTTCTTGAGCCAAAAAAATCAAGCATTCCAAATGAAAGAATGAGTTCGTTGGCCAGCACATTAAATTGGTCAAATTTCAAAAAATGTACTTAAGAAAAATTCAATAAAAATGTCTTAAAACGACCAAAAATCGTTGAATTTATGATTTTTACCAGAATTTCAGTTAAAAAAAATCAATGATTACCTAGGACATTAAATTTTTTTTTTGAAATTTTGTGCAAACTTAAGTATGCTTATTAAGTTCTTAAATTTCATTAATATTGCTGAAAACTCTGTAAAAACTGCAAAAAAAAAAAAAAATCTAAAAAACCTAAATCTTTTTTGAATTGCCAAATTTTATTTAGTATGAATTTTTGGTCATAACATTTTTTTTTAACAAATGATTTGTACTCGAATTGCTTAAATTGTAATACAATTTAACATATTATATACTTACCTAATACGATAGGTGGTAATTTAAGAAAATCCATACGATCATGCTGCAAGACTGGAACTTTTAGCGAATTTTTGAAGAAAATTAAGCTATTGCTCTCGCCTCAAAATTTGTAGAATGTGAATTTTTGAAAAAATTTTATGCAGAAATCCGTTTCAGGCTATTCTGAATCATATTATGAAGTTTAACGCATTTTTTTAATGTATGTAGGTATGTATGTGTCATTCCAGACCATAACTGTCCGTAGAATTGTGCTAGAAACTTCAAACCAATTCTAAAATGTTAAGGACACAAAACAAAAGTTCAAGTTCGTTGGCCAGCATGATCGGATTACATCTTCGGGTTGAAATTTTCAAAAATGTAGTCAAACATTTCAAAATAGCCTGTTTTTTGCGATTTGTTGTGCGAAATAATTTTTTCAGCATACTAACATGTGGTATATTCGGAATCAGCGTAAAATTTCTTATAAGAATATGTATCAAGTTTTCAAAAATTTCAAAGTTGAAAAATCAGTCAAAAATCGAAATAATGCCGTTCGCTAGTTGTAAAAATCGGTAATATTTGCATGAAACATTGTCCAAATTCAGATTGAACTACTCTTATGGGAAGTATCCCTGTATAACCAGAACCATGCTGTTTAAAACGTAGGTAGTAGGTGCTTGTTAAAAAAAAAAAAAAAAATTCTCTCAGTCGCTCTTTATCGTTTTACGCTCAACTGTTTTAGGACTTGATGTAGCTTCAATACTGACTGTGGCTTTGAAAATATCAGCCATGAAATTATATTTTTAATAATTTGATTCCATGTTTGTCTATCAAAATCATAAACTAAAATTTCTCTACACAATCAATAGCGACTGAAATGTCGAAGGTTTCTTCAAAAATTCGCTCATGGGATCATGGTGTATGACTGGACTTTTTCCTGCCCTTCTTCTATAGTGCAATAACCCTGACATTTCAGTGAGTACCTACCTATGCCTTTTAAACCCCTAGTATTCTGATTCATTCCATTATTCTCATACCTTGACTTTACAGTGAGTGGTAAAGCCTATATGTGAGGAAATCTTGAGTGAACCGCTTGGACCCGAAAACATTGATAACTACCTACTTCATTTGTAAGTGAAGGTCGAGTTTATCGTACATAACGTAAATAAATTATTGAAACGGATTCATAACTACAATTAATCATTATAAAACAGAAAGGGGAATGAGAAACCAGCTCAAGTATGTGGCTGGGGGTATGGGAAACCGGCGGATTACACCCCTGCCCCCCTCCCCACAATAATAATAAAAATAAAAATGATAATAATAGAATTAATAAATTTAAAAAATCTATATTATTTTATAAGAATGAAACTGAAAATGTATGTCTGTCCATCTGTCATCCTTCTAAGCTATGTACGGCCAAATAGCACAGCTATGCACGTTTACGAGTGGGTGGATCTTTTAGGATTTCTTCGAAAGGGAGAATAAGCGATTTTAAAATTTTCTACTCCCACCCGAACCATGGGCCGGAGGGGGGTGGGAGACCCTTGTAATGCACCGTTTTTGCCGAGCACTCGATCTTCTATCCGCTGCCACATTAAAATTTGATCGAGAGCACTTTGTATGTCAGCGACAGAGTTACGTTTCTGGATCTGTAGAACACGATGGTGCCGTCAAAATGGCCAAAAATGCTGTCTTCTCTGAGAAATCAGCGAGAATATGCGGGAAATTACGAAAAAAAAGAAGCATTCCGGCTATGGTTTTTTCCGCCTTAGACCCAGTAAATTTCGACAGTTTTTGCTCGGGTTGGTCTTAAAATGTTCGTTGGAGTTCCAATTTGGTCCTATTCGAGTTTCGAGAAATGACATTGGGGTTTTCGATTGTGGTGAACAAAAATGTAGACGAAAATGTTTGTTCTCGAGCCAGCGCTCTTCCTATTCCGTTGAAACGTAGGTACACTCTGAAATTTGTATTCCAACCTCTTGAAGGAGGGAACCTCTCGCGTTTGAAAGACACTTCAACAGAATAATAGACAGGGAAAAGGATAGCCCTTCTATGCAGATAAAATAATTGCCTATCTTTATTAAAGCTATACAACTTTTCGTGGATCTACATAGTTTTATGAGATTTAAGTTGTTTGAAGGTAATTTCCAATAGAAAAAAACGTCACAACTAACAATGACTCCAGCAAGGAGGTGCGAGCAAGATTTTTGGCCGGGAACCGTGCATATTTTGAACTTCAGGACATTCTTAAATCAAAGCAGCTTTCCTGGAGCCTTAAGATAAAAATGTATGTGTCCTTTATAAGGCCGATAGTGACGTATGGGGCTGAATTTTGGTTATTAACAGTTCGTGATTAGTGGTTATCGGAGGTATGGGAGAGAAAAATCTTGAGAAGAATCTTTGGTCCAGTTTATGAGGGGAGCGAATGGCGAATAAGGACAAATAGGGAATTGCAACAGCTGTATGCACTGCCTGGTATTGTGAGAACTGTGAACAGTGCAAGACTGCGGTGGCTTGGAAATGTTTTTAGTGCAGACCCTGATGGCGGTTTTAGGAGGGTTCTTGACGGTCATCCAGGTGGATGCAGGCTCTGTGGTAGGCCGCGAATTATGTAGATGCAGGACGTGAAGGGCGATTTAAACGCCCTTGGCGTAAAGCTGAAAACAGACTACGCTGACGTGATGTGGGATGACGCGGGATGGCGTAGTATGACGGGGGACCACGTGTGAAGACAAAATGTAAACAAAGGATTCGGACGATCACCAACAGATTGCTCTGACGTGACGTGGTAATGTGTGGGATCATGCCGTCGAGCGTATTCTACGCCTTAAGACGCCATCTACGCGTCAGGTCAAAGTCAAAAGATTTGGATTTTCGTCAGGCGTGTGAAGACATCAGATGGCGTCAGGTCGTCTAGATAATTAAGTTATCAGTTTGTACTCACCTCAAGCAAACTGCCAGTCTGATCTCCACTGGTATGCTCTCTCGTAGTTGAGTAGAGCGTTTCTCAATTTTCGGACCAACTAATTTCAACAAATGATAGAACTCATTTTTCGTCATGCGAAAATACATGACGAAACGCTCTTTGTCCTCCACCAATTCGGGCATCAAAGTTGAAAATTCGCCGTACAGGCCCCGCGTGCTGTTGATGGGATGCACCCATATCCTTGATGCTGCTGCTGCAGCACAGGCAATTGCCATCCCAGCAATTTCTTCCTCTTCCTCGTCAAGCAAGTCGAGAAATTCTTGCATTGTCGAAGATTACACATCAACTGAACACACCTTCCACCCTGCTTTGAGCACGATATCCCATCATCACGTCCCCCACCCTCATGTCACGTCCTGCAAGTGTGGGGCCCATCTCTGACGTGGTCTGTCGCTGCCTGATCATGCGTCATCCCATGTCACGTCAGCGTAGTCTGTTTTCAGGTTAAGGCTGTGCGGAGGAAGACACACGACAGACCAATCTGTAGGCAGATTTACGGGAAGAAGAAATAAACTTTTCGTGGTCCCACATAGAAAACGCAGCAAATTATTACACAGCAATTTATTATTTTCGTTTTGCCCCTGTTATAAGATTTATTTATTTATGCCATTCCCTTGGGGTTGTCTATAGAAAGGGATTGTATACAATTTTCAAATTTTCCACCCTCACCCGAACCATGGGCTTTAGGTCTCGATGGTATGGGGACTAGACTATATCCAGTCTCATCTATACATCCCACAGAGAGCGAGCGAAGCGAGCAACATCCCCTACACATTTCCAATCACCCTTAGGCCCCTTTCACACCAAACGAATCCGAATCAATCTGGATCACTCCGAATCTGATTGACCAAGATTCGGCTTCGAGCGCTCCGTTTAAATGTGAAGGGACTCTTTTCCCGCCTTCAGACCGGACGAATCTGGTTCAATCAGATTTGATTCGAGGTCCCACTTGATTCAACCGGTCAGATTCCTCGTCCGGTCAGTCTTGAATCAACAACCATACGAGATGGACGTGGAATTATTAATTTTAAAAGTAAAAGAAAATAGTGCGATTTATGACGCCAGTGATAAAAATCACAGCAACAGAAATGTCATATCTTCTGTGGGGAGGAAAATTGGCGAAGATTTAATAAACATTCCAGGTAAGAATTATATTGTACTCAGCAGTAGCGTAGCTAAGCCATTTCTTATGGAGGGGCAACAGTCGAGGATTTCATTTTATTTTATAGTTTTGCTCTTCATTTCTAGTGCTTGTTGCTGAGTATGGGTGATATTCTCGAGACTTGGACACTAGCGCATCCTTACGTCGATGCAAGCGAAATCGAAGTTATTTTACCTTGTTGTCATGGTGACGAGTAAACATATGCGAAAATGCCCCATTTGTAGTCACAGCTGGACAACAGCATAACATAGTCTCACCAGTTCCGAGTCAATATTTTCATTATTTGTAATATGCAAGGTGATAAATTGTACGCAAATTACACCAAGTTATTATCAGGTGTTGACCTCAAACGCTACGAATGCTAGATTTAATCTGTGGGGTAGAGATCCATATGAAATGTTTGTTGGGGAGTTGACATACAAGTGTTCTAGATGATCCAGACATCAGCCGCAAAAATGTTGTGGATTACCTATCTAGTTTTAGAACTGTTCTTTGAATCAATTGAAACTAAAAATCTTTAGAGTACTGTGAAAGTGGTCTTGTGAAAGGATGTGTTATGAGAGCTCTGTTAGGCGGGAATAGTAAGTTGTATCACATGTGGAAAGGTAAGTACCTAGAGGTAAGGTATACCTACATACTTTCCGTACTTGTTCATGTAGGTACTTCATTGATCAAGACGAAAGTAGGTACCTAATTACTTTTTTTGCCCATAAAATTTGCGTAACTGCAAAACTCGCGCAATAACTGCACTGCCAATGCCGTCTTTATGAAATCTTACCTTCAGAGGAATGCATTTCAAGGTTTTTTCCTTGCAGCTGGTTTTTAATTCATGTTGTATATTCCCTGATTCGATATTTGACAAACTTGCTAATCAGAGGTTGTATTCGTCGGCAAAGCAACGACCCACCTATTTTGTTTAGGCACTTTAAACCAACAGCAAATCTGGTAGGAACTACCTAAGTAGTTTCGTTTCTTGGTGTAGCAACAACCTGCCTTGTTTATTTTGACAAACTATCAAATCTCTCCTTTTATTCATTCAATATAACAAGTAAAGCTTCCTCAGTTAAGCATAGTACTACTATACTAGAACTTATAATAAAATGCTGATGAAGCTACCTGAGCTTCATCAGGTACCTACACAGCAGTACAGACACCTGAGGAATTTTCAATCATCTTTTCTTTACTATTTGTCAGGTTATTTATTCTCAAAGCCTGAACGAATGAAGTTCTTTAGTTTTCTGACACTGATTAACTACTATAGTTAGTAGGCTCCTAGTCCAAATAAAAACTCGTTCACGTTAGATTGGTATTGTTGACAGCAATCTACAATCAATTATTGCGCTGGCAGGCATGATTATTATAACATTTAGTCGAATTGAAACTTTTTATTGCTACAATATTATACTTTTTCAAAACAAAACTGTTGAAAAATGGCCTTATAACCACGAATTATGTTGACGTGAGACGGCAAACTTCTTGTGAGAAATAGGTTGGTTGAGTAGCGATTCATTGACGTAGGGCGGTATCATGGCCGACTTTGGCTGAAACGCGAACCTACTCCAGGCGTGACGTCACGAGAATATGGGCCATACGAAGACTCTTAATAAACTGCCAAACGTTCATATAAGTAGGTAGAGGGGCTCAATGGCTTTTTGTAATGATCTGAAATCACGGACGCTTTCATATTCATAAACCTACCCATAGATTATTAAAGCATAGTACTACTTAGAAAAAATATTATCCAAATAACTAATCAGAACGTGAAAAATTACGATAAATACTTACCGATGAATTGAGGAGCACTAGGTTTATTATACTATTATTCTAGATTTACTGCATGCAAATTCATATACCTATGTGGACTTGCTGTCTTACAGGTTTATCCTCAATTGTTACTTCCGCGTGAAAATAACTTTTTCTGGACAATATCATACAATATTGTATTATATAAGCAGGTACCTACCTACGCGAAATGAAATACAGGGCATGAAACCGAGATCAAGAAACATAAAAAAATGTAAACAAACTCAAACCTGCAATATGCTAGGTTAGAATAGAAATACTGCTACACTAGATTATTTTAATCTTTTCTATTAATCTATTTCAATCACCACTGCAGGCTTCTATTTATTATTTTCTTGCTTCATTTTAACTGGGATTTTATTCGTAAATTAATGGTATAATACAACGGGAAACGGTTTTGAAACGAACAAACAAGCTTGATCAAGTAGGCAGTGAAAAGTAGGGGAAGTTCATAGGGGAATTGGTGGATACTGAACAATGGATATTTTTCTAGGGAAAAATTGCATGTGGGCTCGCCCCAGAAGGTATAGGGGAACGACTTGATTTCAGTTTCTAGTATCCACATTTCCGTTTTGTTGACTAGGTGATTTTACTATGCTCCGTGGGGCTGTACAATATCCACGCCATTTTGCCTCTACACAAACGAACCTAATACAAATGTTAAGGTTTATTAAGAGCGACTCAAGACTGCTTGGCAACCAGAATCGTATAATAATAATAGTAGTTGTGTTTTACTAATTACATTCTTCAATTGAAGGTGTTAGGTACTGAAGTTGGAAGCGTAAAATTATTAATTTGGCTATATCCATACAACGAAATTCTGCATCCTCTATAATTTATGGAGGGGCTCTGCCCACCCTGCCCCTCCTCAAACTACGCCACTGGTACTCAGCAATAATAATATGCCCGTATTGATTGTATTTTGCATTATTTGAGTTTTTCGGCTATAAATGAAGAGAAATTGTACAACACCACACTGTGTATCACTAATATTATAATAAAATAAATGGAAAATCATTTTTTTAAAGAATTTTCTTGTTTTCTGTTTCCGCCGTTGCCTCCTACAAAACACTATTGCATTTAAAACTACTGCGTCCATGATGATAACTCAAAAGCAACTAAAAGAAAGAAAACAAAAAGAAGATGAAAGGATTTATAGATTCAGATTGATTCAGCTGGTGTGAAAGCGTAGAGATGACGAATCAGATTCAACTTGATTCTGAGTGAATCTGATTGATTTGGATTCGTTTGGTGTGAAAGGGGCCTTAGTGATCCACTGTTTCCAATCATCCTACACGTCCCACTCAACAGTAAAGACCATCGGATCTATACAGCCATACCGAACGGAAGCGAGCGAGAATACTAGGCTAGTAAAAAATAAAATAAAATGAATAAATCAAATAAAATCGCGCCTCCATGAAAATATGGCACTGGTCCTGGGGGTTTTCGAGGGTGCTGAATCCGAAGCCCGTTTTGACATGGATATGTCTTTGCTCTGGGGGGTCAACCAAAAATTTCCGTGACGCAAAATTGATGTCAAAATTTCAGTGTTTTTCACGTACAACCCAGCCTAGGGGAATGGAACTTCCACAGTTTTCATCGCACAAAAATCGTTTGCCACTCGTTGGAAAGCGCTTGATTTATGTGATAAATGTTCACATCTCAAGCTACCAATTTCCACCTCCTTACGTACCTGGCTACATTCCTAAACTAAGTTTATTGGACTATAAACAATTTTAATAAGCCGGTTACAATATTCTTAACGTAAAGCAATAGCATCATTTACTCCACTCCATAGGAAACATTTTCATCCCCTGACAACAGTCGACTGTTAACAACAACTCATTGCGTCTGTATTGGAAAAATAACTTTAATTTATAGTATGCTTTTTGTGCCTCCAAGAATGATAAAATAAATTCTTTATCCTACATTTCGTCGCCTACAGTCCAAAGTTAAAGGATTTGTTTACAACTCTCGAGGACGACCGTTATGAAATCCCCAATCGAAGACATATCCATGTAACATGGTATCTGCTTGTAAAGCAGATAGTAGAACTTTTCATGTAGTCGTCTAATTCTTGAGGTACGGTACCAGCATTTTTGAAAAAAATCTCTTAAATTCCAGGATAATTTATGTTCAATTAAAAGGTACGATTCTTGTTAGAAATTTAGCGCTGAACACGCCTACATACCACACATGATGGGTCTGAAATGCCTCCTTAACGTGCCTTTTGCCTAAAAACTGCCTAAAAAACGTGGTTTTTCACCAATATTTGAGGATTTTTCTACAGTTTTTAAAAGCTTTTGTACAAATTACACCACTTAGCGACCTTTAACCGATCGCGGGGACTTAGATTTTTTGTTGTTGCACAGTGTTATTCAATAATATTGCGTCTATCCTGATACATATTTCACACAAATAGATAGTAGGTGCCTATTCTAAAAGTCCCACCTAAAAACAACACATTAAGAATTCATCAGGGAAAGTTCCTGTGTTTTTTTCTCCAAATGATCATCATTTCCAAAATCTGTTTATAATTATGTAATCAAACGCTGCCAGTTTTTCGGATTTTCTCCGCGGTGGGTCAAAAATGCACACATCCTGTCAACAACATTTTTCCACCTGTGGCGTTCTATCCTATCCGAAACTTTCCTAGTGTCGAAGTCCAAGATTGAAGCTTACTCAACCAAACCAATCAACTGATCCAGTTTCTCAAGGATGCTGATGAGATCACAATCAAATTCCAAAATCTAATGGAATTTTCAGTATCTTCATCAATGGGGGGTTTTTTTTAACGCATTTATTTAGATAGGTATTGCAATACAAAAAAATGTTACACAAATCAATAAATGCTACTCCCCACTGTAAGTCGTACACTTGTGCTGTGGGGAGGAGTAATACATAATCAGCACACTCATTCAAAAATCATCTTGTAAGTAAATATAGGTAAATTAGAATCAATAGGTACATATACATCGGGTAAATCAGAATACATAGGAATTATTCAGTTACCATCTTAAAGTTTTAATATTATCTAATGGGTCTCAGATTGCCTCATTATTATATGTTTTTTCAGTTCTTTTTTGAACTTTTCAATTTTAGAAATAGAGCGGAGCTCATGGGGTAGGGCATTGAACAGTTTTACTCCCCGGTAATCATACACCCGTTGGCCATGGTGAGTCCTACGGAAAGGCAGTTTAGAAAGAAATTGCCCACAAGTTCTTGTTTTTCCCTCATCTAAAAATTTCAGGTGGTTGCTATGTAAATCCTTATATATTTTAATTATAGTTATCTTGTCAATTAGCTCTCCCAATTTGAGTACTGCGAACTCTTTAAAGAGAGCTTCTGTCGAATATCTTGTCCTTTTTTTAAGTAAGACTTTGGATTAAGAGCTTCTGAGTCAGGAATAACGAATCAAGAAGGGACGCGCTACATCCTCCCCAACCAGATGCACCATAGATCATGAGCGACTGAATGAGCGCATAGTATACCATTCTGCGTCTATCAATATCTAAAAAGTTCCTCTGCTCCCTCCATACATGGATCATCTTTCTCATCGAGGATGTCACTTTTTTCAGGTGTTTGTCCCACCTTAGGTTCTGGTCAACTTCCACGCCTAGGTATCGAACAGAGGCAACTTGTTGTATTACTTCACAGCAGCACTGAAGGTCATCTGTACATTCCGGTACATGTCTTTATCTGCGGGATATCACTTTCTCTAAACGCGAAAGTTAAGAAATTAGTTTTAGAAAAATTGATCTTCATTGATCACGAAAAATTGATCTTCATTGGGTGCACGGCTGTATATGACTACTTTTCCCAATTTTGATCTCTAACCTCGATTTTTAGCGAATTTTTGAAGAAAATTAAGCTATTGCTCTCGCCTCAAAATTTGTAGAATGTGAATTTTTGAAAAAATTTTATGCAGAAATCCGTTTCAGGCTATTCTGAATCATATTCTGAAGTTTAACGCATTTTTTTATGTATGTATGTATGTATGTATGTATATATGTATTTATGTATGTATGTATGTATGTGTCATTCCAGACGATAACTGTCCGTAGAATTGTGCTAGAAACTTCAAACAAATTTTAAAATGTTAAGGACACAAAACGAAAGTTCAAGTTCGTTGGCCAGCATGATCGGATTACATCTTCGGGTTGAAATTTTCAAAAATGTAGCCAAAAATTTCAAAATGGCCTGTTTTTTTGCGATTCGTTGTGCGAAATAATTTTTTTAGCATACTAACATGTGGTATACTCAGAATTAGCGTAAAATTTCCTATAAGAATATGTATCAAGTATTCAAAAATTTCAAAGTTGAAAAATCAGTCAAAAATCCACATAATGCAGTTCGCTAGTTGTAAAAGTCGGTAATATTTGCATGAAACATTGTCCAAATTCAGATTGAACTACTCTTATGGAAGTATCCCTGTATAACCAATCCTAGAACCATGCTGTTTAAAACGTAGGTAGTAGGTGCTTGTTAAAAAAAAAAAAATGTAATCACAACTGATGAGTTTACTCTGTGAAATATTCCGTCCTCCGATTCTCTCGGTCGCTCTCTTTAATGTTTTACGCTCAACTGTTTTAGGACTTGATGTAGCTTTAATACTGACTGTGGCTTAGAAATAAAGTATGATAATACTTGTAATAATAATAAAGTATGAGTACCTCCTAATTATTCTTAATAATTTGATTCCATGTTTGTCTATCAAAATCATAAACTAAAATTTCTCTACACGATCAATAGCGACTGAAATGTCGAAGATTTCTTTAAAAATTCGCTCATGGGGTCATGCTGCATGACTGGACTTTTTTTCTATTTTAATTTGCAAGTCAGAGTAAGGATACCCAAGTACATTGGTACTTGAAGTAGGGGAAAATGGGGGCCACCTTAGGCATATTTTTCTATCACAGCCCAGGTTTGCACTCAGGATTTTGAAGCAAATTGTAAAAAAAGAACTCCAGTACTGAATTACAACGTTTTTGCTGGTTATGTAGCAATTTTATATAGCTGTAACTGTAACTTGTAGCTAGCTGGGGAAATACCGCCATGGGGTTAGGGTAATACCGCCATATTAAAACAAGGAGGAAATGAACAGTATCATCAGAACATCGGAACAACGATTTATTGAATTTCAAAAACTCTTCCTGGGTAGCTTCTCACCATACTGGGAACTTAGTTGACAAGAAAAGGATTTACTAAAAGTTGACAAACAATTTCCACATCAGAATAGTAAAATTGGAAGAAAATAAATACTGTTAAAATAATGTTGGTTCTTCACAGGAACTGAATTATTGAAAACGTTCAACGCGGAACTCGTTAAAAAAAAAAAAAGTTCCAGTCATGCAGCATGATCGTATGAGCGAATTTTCGTAGATTATCGTAACATTATATATATCACTGTTTTGAAATTTGTGCATTCCGAGTACAAAGAAATTTTTAACCACCAATTTTATGGCAAATAAACTCGTTCCAAATCATATTCTACGAATAAAAACAGATTTTGGATGTTTAGCAATTTTTCAGTTTTTCAATCGATTTTTCATCAAATATTGATGAAATGCAAGTTCAATTTTCACCATAATTTTGTGAATACATTTTTGAATGTTTTAGTTCATCGTAAATAAACTTCTTTCGACTATGATTATGATAAAAATATAAATTTAACTGTTTTTAGACGTTGTCAGTCATTTTTAGTGATTTTTTTAGCACATTTTTTGAAATTTGACCGACCAATTTAATTTACTCTAAAAGTGTTGTCCAACGAACTCATCCTTTCTTTTGAAATGCTTGATTTTTTGGCGAAAGAACGAAATTTTTATCTCAATTCTTTCGAGAGTTATCGTCTGGAATGACATATATATATACTATATACATATAAACAGTTGAGCGTAAAACATTAAAGAGAGCGACCGAGAGAATCGGAGGACGGAATATTTCACAGAGTAAACTCATCAGTTGTGATTACTTTTTTAGCGAATTTTTGAAGAAAATTAAGCTATTGCTCTCGCCTCAAAATTTGTAGAATGTGATTTTTCGAAAAAATTTTATGCAGAAATCCGTTTCAGGCTATTCTGAATCATATTCTGAAGTTTAACGCATTTTTTTATGTATGTATATATGTATGTATGTATGTATGTATGTATGTATGTGTCATTCCAGACGATAACTGTCCGTAGAATTGTGCTAGAAACTTCAAACAAATTTTAAAATGTTAAGGACACAAAACGAAAGTTCAAGTTCGTTGGCCAGCATGATCGGATTACATCTTCGTGTTGAAATTTTCAAAAATGTAGTCAAAAATTTCAAAATAGCCTGTTTTTTGCGATTTGTTGTGCGAAATAATTTTTTCAGCATACTTACTAACATGTGGTATATTCGGAATCAGCGTAAAATTTCCTATAAGAATATGTATCAAGTTTTCAAAAATTCCAAAGTTGAAAAATCAGTCAAAAATCGAAATAATCGAAGATTTCTTCAAAAATTCGCTCATGGGGTCATGCTGCATGACTGGACTTTTTTAATCAATAACATTGCTACCAGTAATAGGTGCCTACTACTTTTAGAATCAAGTATAGGGGAGAGTGGGGGTAATACCGCCACCCCATACAGTTATTTAACCACCAGAGTGACAAATCTTGTAGCCAAATATCGCCATCTTCAGATCAGCAGTAATGTTGGAAAAGTTGGTCTGAGGTCATCAATTTGTTTTTAGCGAATTTTTGAAGAAAATTAAGCTATTGCTCTCGCCTCAAAATTTGTAGAATGTGAACTTTTGAAAAAATTTTATGCAGAAATCCGTTTCAGGCTATTCTGAATCATATTCTGAAGTTTAACGCATTTTTTTATGTATGTATGTATGTATATATGTATGAATGTATGTATATATGTATGTGTCATTCCAGACGATAACTGTCCGTAGAATTGAGCTAGAAACTTCAAACAAATTTCAAAATGTTAAGGACACAAAACGAAAGTTCAAGTTCGTTGGCCAGCATGATCGGATTACATCTTCGGGTTGAAATTTTCAAAAATGTAGTCAAAAATTTCAAAATAGCCTGTTTTTTGCGATTTGTTGTGCGAAATAATTTTTTCAGCATACTAACATGTGGTATATTCGGAATCAGCGTAAAATTTCCTAAGTATAAGAATATGTATCAAGTTTTCAAAAATTTCAAAGTTGAAAAATCAGTCAAAAATCGAAATAATGCCGTTCGCTAGTTGTAAAAATCGGTAATATTTGCATGAAACATTGTCCAAATTCAGATTGAACTACTCTTATGGAAGTATCCCTGTATAACCAATCCTATAATCATGCTGTTTAAAACGTAGGTAGTAGGTGCTTGTTAAAAAAAAAAAAAAAAAAAAAATTGCAATCACAACTGATGAGTTTACTCTGTGTAATATTCCGTCCTCCGGATCTCTCGGTCGCTCTCTTTAATGTTTTACGCTCAACTGTTTTAGGACTTGATGTAGCTTTAATACTGACTGTGGCTTAGAAAAACGTATGAGTACCTCCTAATTATTTTTAATAATTTGATTCCATGTTTGTCTATCAAAATCATAAACTAAAATTTCTCTACACGATCAATAGCGACTGAAATGTCGAAGATTTCTTCAAAAATGGGGTCATGCTGCATGACTGGACTTTTTTATCAAAGATAAGCGAGTTCACAGTTTTTGAAGCTTGGCGTTCTAGTTTTACTGTTGTCGAATTTTGTGGTAACAGTTTTTCATACGTTTATGTAAATTGTTGAGCACGACGACGTAGAAAAATAATCTAGCTTTGATTTCCACCCATTACTTCATGTTTTTGTACGAAAACTGTAGTTCTTAATGATTTTTTATCTCGAAAAGTTTACTGGGGCAATATCGCCACACCGAAATCAGGTCAATTCCGCCATGGGCCCCAATGCTTCGATCATCAATCATGTTGGATTTTTACAAAGTTTTTTGTTGTAATAGTCACCTGTTTCTATTGATTCTGAGTAATTAAAATATAAATTGATGTTTAAAAGACGAATTATATTGTGATAGCTTAGATATCTCAATAAGCACCTCTATCTTTACCTACTCGTGATTTATTAGATATTTACCTACCTATTTACTGAATAATTGTGCAGTACCTACCGATCTACCTAACTTCGTTCCTATATTAACATAATTGTTGTAAGATTACACCCTTCATGCTCCCGTTTTGGTTTTGACAACGGACATCAGTCTTGTGAATTTTGCTGCGACCTGAAGAAGAGAACGAATTTAAAACTTCTAAAGCCGGTAAGATGGAATGCTATAAATTTCTTTTTTTTTTAAATCGGTAATGTATGTTAGGCACATTTTTACTCATAATATAATACAAATTTTTTTCAATGTTCTATTTTATGCTTGATAAACTTTATTTAAGCAATATTCTGCTAAAAAATATAAATTTAACAATTTTCAGCCGATTTGCCATTTTTAGCGATTTTTTTGGTAATTCTATAGTATAGTGGCCTCAGCACAAATCTTTTCCATATTCATACACAATAAAGTAGAATGCATGAAACACGATATTTGATAAGAATTGGACCCCGCAAAGCAGACCTTAATAATTGGAGTCAGAGTCACTTTTTTCTGCAACCGTTGAAGATTGTGTTGCTTGTTGTTGGCAGCTGTACAGCTGAATTTGCACAAATAGATCAAAATGCTGTGTATAGGTTGGTGGTCTGGATGCTCGCAAGCTCGCATCTCAAAATTGCATAACATCAAGTAGCCAATCCCTTAGTAAAAATACAGATTAGTTGGACATGTAGGTCAGGATGATGTGTATACTTTGGCGGTATGGCGGTCCTACAGATTCAGATTCCGATTAGTAAGGTAAATATGACTTTCCGGCCCTCAAATTCATGTTATATAATAATAAGTATGCCCAATATAAAATATATCTTCATATGGAAAAGATTGGTGCTGAGGCCACTATACTATAGAATTATTTTTTTTATTTTTTATTTGATCTAATTTCGACAAACTCATCCTTTCGTCTGGAAAGCTTGATTTTTTGGTGCAAGAACGGAATTTTTATCTCTATCCTAAGGAGAGTTATCGTCTGGAATGACACATACATTTACATTTGCAGCCAGCTCAGAATATTGCCTACGGGCGGCAAATACGGAAATCCGTCCCTGCAAGTACCTACAATTAGGTACCTACCTACCCAAATTCGATACAACATTACAATTTCAAGAGTCTCAATAATCAGAAGCAAAGATATAACTATTCCGTGCTGGGCCACAATATTTTATTCTCCAGCACGGTCAACAGCAATCATATATAAACCTGTGTTTATAAAATGGATTGCGTACCCAATAAGTTTTACGCAAATCCGTGTATAATGAAGTAGGTACATGAAGTCGATGATATGATCATGCATTCATGCGGCATGCAGGTACCTTGGAAATGGATGTTGAATACTGAAGTCGAGCCGCAGGTGAGTTTGTGCTGATGATATGAAACACGACACTAACACAATGAAACACTTCAATACGTTAACGATTGCCTTTTTCCTACACAGCCGATCGCGGAAACGCGTACCGAGTACGAAGCAATATCACCAATGAACCGGTGCCAAAGCTGCAGTGGATTGGAATCTTCATGTTGGGGCAAAGCCAGCATCCAGGCGGACGACCACAGAACGACCTAACACACAGCCACGGTTGTCGAAGACTGGGGAAAAATTTCTAGTACAGCCGACACCCCTTAGGTAACTGCGCATGACTGCCAAGTTCTTCGAAATTGAGTTCCAAGAGCAGCGTCAGAACAACACGTGTTGCTATTTGGTTCCGAGAAAGCGAGAAGGACTGGCTGCCACACAAAAGAGCAATCAAAAGAATTTCCTAGTATTGGATACTTCTGTGTGTTGTGGAACCTTCCAGAGGTTTGGCCATGGGGAACTTGTCAGAACCAATCAGATTCTTTGAAATATGGCTCCACGTGGATGCCACATACTAGTTTACACACACTTATACTTTTCTTAGAAGCTCTTTCGTTATGAAGGTTCTCAAGGTGGAAAGGTGGGGATAAGCCGGGGCCCACACCGTTTTTCCAGGTAACCAGGACCTACCTATCAGATCACGAAATTGTCCCGTTTACCTCTCCTTTCCCGTCGAGTGGGTGGGACACACGTGAAACACTGATAAACTAATTTATCAATCTTGTAACACCGGAAAGCCTTTACAAATAAATAATTTATGTCATAAATAAGTCAAAAATTTATGTATAAAATTATGCGTAAAAATGTGCTTAACATACATTAAAATTTGCTAAAAAAGTTACAGTCATGCTGCATGATCATGAGCGAATTTTCGTAAATTATCGCATTGCGTTTTGTTGCATTGTTTTGAAAACTAAGGACTTTGAAAAAAGGTAAAAGAAAATGTTAACTAATATTTTATGACGAAAAAATCGTTCTAAATAATGTTCTGCGATTCAAAAACAGATTTTGGATTTTTAACTGTTTTGCTGTTTTCATCGATTTGTTACCACATTTCAATGAAATATAAATACATGTTTCAGCATAATTTTGCACATACATTTTTTAATGTTCTATTTTATACTTAATAAACTTCATTTGAGCAATATTTCGCTAAAAAAATATAAATTCAACGATTTTTAGCCGTTTTTTGCTATTTTTAGTGATTTTTTAGCACTTTTTTCGAAATTTGACCAATTTAATGCGCTCAAAAAATGCTGGACAACGAACTCGTCCTTTCGTTTGGAAAGCTTAATTTTTTGGCGCAAGAACGGCATTTTTATCTCAATCCTAAGGAGGGTTATCGTCTGGAAGGTCATATTTATATGCATAAACATATGAATAGATTTTAAACTCTAGAATTCGTTTCAGAATGTCTCAAAACGGATTTCAATTAAGGAAATTTTGGAGCCATTGCAATTGCTTCATTTTCTACAAAAATTTGCTGAAATCGATAAAACTGCAAAAAAGCTAAAAATTCTAAACCTCTTTTTGAATAGCAGATTACTATTAGAAATACGTTATTGCCACGAAATAACAGTTAGCAATTTCAATGCTCTCAAGAAGCTCAAATTTCAAAACAGATTAACATTATACAATGCTATAATTGACGAAAATTCGCTCATACGATCATGCTGCATGACAAGAAATTTTTTTTTTCAAGCGAATTTTTGTTTTGAAAAAATTAAGCTATTGCTCTCGCCTCAAAATTTGTAGAATGTGAATTTTTGAAAAAATTTTATGCAGAAATCCGTTTCAGGCTATTTTGAATCATATTCTGAAGTTTAACGCATTTTAGCGAATTTTCTTAGAAAATGAAGCTATTGCAATGGCTCCAAAAATTTTAAAATAAAAATTTTCAAAAATTTTCTTCATCGAAATCTGTTTTGAGGCATTCTGAAATGATTCCTGGATTTTAACGCTTTTTTATATGTATATATATATATATGTATATATATATATATATATATATATGTATGTGTCATTCCAGACGATAACTCTCGATAGAATTGAGATAAAAACTTCGTTCTTTCGCCAAAAAATCAAGCATTTCAAAAGAAAGGATGAGTTTGTTGGACAACAATTTTTGAGCACATTAAATTGGTCAAATTTCGAAAAATGTTCCCAAAAAATCACTAAAAATGGCTAAAAACGGCCAAAAATCGTTAAATTTCTATTTTTTGCAGAATTTTAGTCAAAACTAAATTTTCAACGATTAACTAGGACATTAAAAAGTTTTGCTCAAAATTATGATGAAAAACGTACTTGAATGTCATAAAAAATTTGCTAAAATATCTATAGAAACTGCAAAAAATTTACAAATCGAAAATCCCTTTTGAATTAGTGGAATTTTATTTAGAATAAGTTTTTTGCCATAAAATTGGTTTTTAACCATTTCTGTCAACTAAAATTGCTCCAATTTCAATGCAATTTAACATACTATAGTACGATAGATAGTTTATGAAAATTCGCTCATACGATCATGCTGCATGACTGGAACTTTTAGCGAATTTTTGAAGAAAATTAAGCTATTGCTCTCGCCTCAAAATTTGTAGAATGTGAATTTTTGAAAAAATTTTATGCAGAAATCCGTTTCAGGCTATTTTGAATCATATTCTGAAGTTTAACGCATTTTTTAATGTATGTATGTCTATATGTATGTATACATGTATGTATACATGTATGTATGTACCTATATATGTATGTGTCATTCCAGACCATAACTGTCCGTAGAATTGTGCTAGAAACTCCAAACAAATTTTAAAATGTTAAGGACACAAAAGGAAAGTTCAAGTTCGTTGGCTAGCATGATCGGATCACATCTTCGCGTTGAAATTTCCAAAAATGTACTCAGAAATTTCAAAATAGCCTGTTTTTTGCGATTTGTTGTGCGAAATAATTTTTTCAGCATACTAACATGTGGTATATTCGGAATCAGCGTAAAATTTCCTATAAGAATATGTATCAAGTTCTCAAAAATTTCAAATTTGAAAAATCAGTCACAAATCGAAATAATGCCGTTCGCTAGTTGTAAAAATCGGTAATATTTGCATGAAACATTTGCATGAAACATCTTCAAAAATTCGTTCATGGGGTCATGCTGCATGACTGGACTTTTTTTTTTTTAACAAGCACCTACTACCTATGTTTTAAACATCATGGTTCTAGGATTGGTTATACAGGGATACTTCAATAAGAGTAGTTCAATCTGAATTTGGACAATGTTTCATGCAAATATTACCGATTTTTACTACTAGCGAACGGCATTATTTCGATTTTTGACTGATTTTTCAAATTTGAAATTTTTGAAAACTTGATACAATTCTACGGACAGTTATCGTCTGGAATGACACATACATACATACATACATACATACATTAAAAAAAAAGTCCAGTCATGCAGCATGACCCCATGAGCGAATTTTTGAAGAAATCTTCGACATTTCAGTCGCTATTGATTGTGTAGAGAAATTTTACAACTAGCGAACGGCATTATTTTGATTTTGGACTGATTTTTCAACATTGAAATTTTTGAAAACTTGATACATATTCTTATAGGAAATTTTACGCTGATTCCGAATATACCACATATTAGTATGCTGAAAAAATTATTTCGCACAACAAATCGCAAAAAAACAGGCTATTTTGAAATTTTTGACTACTTTTTTCCAAATTTCAACCCGAAGATGTAATCCGATCATGCTGGCCAACGAACTTGAACTTTCGTTTAGTGTCCTTAACATTTTAAAATTTGTTTGAAGTTTCTAGCACAATTCTACGGACAGTTATCGTCTGGAATGACACATACATATATACATACATACATATATACATACATACATACATACATACATACATACATACATAAAAAAATGCGTTAAACTTCAGAATATGATTCAGAATAGTCTGAAACGGATTTCTGCATAAATTTTTTTCAAAAATTCACATTCTACAAATTTTGAGGCGAGAGCAATAGCTTAATTTTCTTCAAAAATTCGCTAAAAGTTCCAGTCATGCAGCATGATCGTATGAGCGAATTTTCATAAATGGTCGTATTACATTTATGTTAAATTCTGTTGAAATTTGAGCACTTTGGGGACAAATAAAAATTTTATTATACATTTTATAGCAAACTAACTTTTTGTCAGTAATATTCCAATGAACAAACGATTTTGTGGATTTTTACAATTTTTTCAAGTGTTCCTATCGATTTTTAGCTTATTTTAATGAAATTTAAGTACATTTTTCAGTACAATTTTGTGCTTAAATTTTTAAATGTTTTAGTTCATGTTCGATTAATTTTTTTCGAGTAGCATTCTGCTAAAAAATAGAATTTTGTTCATTTTTAGCGGTTTTTTGCCTTTTTTAGTGATTTTTTAAGTAAACTTTTTGAAATTTAACCAATTTAATGTGCTCAAAAAGGGTTTTCCAACGAACTCATCCTTTCTTTTGAAATGCTTGATTTTTTGGCGAAAGAACGAAGTTTTTATCTCAATTCTATCGAGAGTTATCGTCTGGAATGACACACATATATATATATATATATATATATATATATATATATACATATAAAAAAGCGTTAAAATCCAGGAATCATTTCAGAATGCCTCAAAACAGATTTCGATGAAGAAAATTTTTGAAAATTTCTATTTTAAAATTTTTGGAGCCATTGCAATAGCTTTATTTTCTAAGAAAATTCGCTAAAAATGCGTTAAACTTCAGAATATGATTCAGAATAGCCTGAAACGGATTTCTGCATAAAAGTTTTTCAAAAATTCACATTCTACAAATTTTGAGGCGAGAGCAATAGCTTAATTTTCTTCAAAAATTCGCTAAAAGAGTGGTCTTCATGGCCATAGTGCAGTCTGTTTTGCAATTTGGTATCATGACTTGGGCTGGTAAAAATAGATCTGTCATTATTCCACTGCATGTTATACAAAAAGGAATACTAAAAGTAGGTTATAAATTACCACGTACTTACCCTACGGAAGACTTATTTATAAAATGTCATGTTCTAAGCATTTATCAATCATATGCCAAAAGCTTAATTATGTTTTCGTGAGAACGAAGAAATTTAATCGAACCAAGCATAAGGTATACCAGAGGACATCCCCATAGAATACATATCCCCATTGTTAAAAAGTCTTTCACCGTGTCAGCACCATTTTACAGAGTACTCATTGTAATCAACATTTTTTTCAATTTCTACCAGAACCAACGTAACTGTAAACCATCCCTTAAACTAATTTCCAGAAATATTGATGCCCACTTCTTGAACTTGAGAGAAGATCTGTTCTGCTCGAAGCTAATCAAGTCCTACTCTACAACATAATTGCTCGTTGCTCGCTCGTTACGGCTGTATATAAGTAGGAAAAACCCTGGACCCCCCCCCCCCCCCCCCATGGGTTGCTCGCTTCGCTCGCAAGGTGTGGCTGTATATATGTGATGTATCACAATAGAAACATGTAGGGGATGTTGCTCACTTCGCTCGCAAACGTAGATCCCTAAGGGTAGGTTTAACGTGTGTAGGGGATGTTGTTCGCTTCGCTCGCAAACGGTAGATCCCTAAGGGTAGGTTTAACGTGTGTAGGGGATGCTGCTCGCTTCGCTCGCTCGGTACGGCTGTATATGTGTAAGAAAAACCCTGGACCCCCCCCCCCCCCATTAAGTTGCTCGCTTCGTTCGCAAGGTATAGCTGTATACCTATGTGTAGCAAAAAACCCGTATTTATTCTCTTGAAATGTCTTTCGAAAGGAAAAGTGTCATCCTTCAAGACGGGGGCCGAGAAGGTTCGAAATACTCGCCTGCGTCGTCCACGGCACAATTAACTTCTCATTTTAATCGCTTCGCCTCCCTTCCCCTCGCATTTTGACCAACTTCCCGTCACTTTTTTCGATATCCGACTTCTGATTCAGATTCGGTGGAATCAAATCTGTATTTTGCCCTCAAACACCGTCCCGAAAAACGTACCTATATGGGGTGTATTTTAATGGAAAAAACCAGTTTTTCGTCGGAATTTTCGAGAAAACGGGTTTTTTGACGCATTTCCCGACACTTTTTTCACGATCCGATCAAACCGCCGTCTTCCTCGTAGAAAAACCTACGAAACCGGTATTTTTTCGGAATTTTTGATGGTCGTATAGAAGGGATGGGGAAGCGGGGAAGTCGAAAAAGCGCGCATTAAAACGGGCTCCCCCCCCCCTCTCCCGCCCTACAGCCGGGTGGAATTGGAAAACTTTAAAATCGCTTATACACTATTCCGGAAAATCCCAAGAAGATCCCCCACTCAGCCGTTTGGCTGTGCATAGACACGACAAACAAACAGACAGACAGACGGAGTTTCATTCTCAAGGGCCGATTACACGAGCAACAAAAGTTGCGCAACTCCAAAAAAATTGCACTAGAAAAGTTGTACACAACACGAAGCAATAAAATTGCCTCGTGTTGCGTCAAGATGACTCAAGGAATTAATTGCACTGTGTTGCACCAAAAAGTTGAGCAATAGAAATTGCTCAATTTTTTCGTTTACACGGGCGACAACAGTTCGCGCCATGGACGGTGAAGAGGTGGTCGTCGCTGCTGCTGCCAACCAAAGGAAAAAGAGGGGAATTTGGCAGCGCCAGTTTCTGAGCCAGAGAGAATGTGGGTTGGCTCTCACCTCTGAAATTCTTTCACGTCAATATTTGCTCATAAGGCCATGCTGCACAAATAAACTCCTATCTTTGCTACGTTAAAATTCTCTCATGGGGCAATGCTGCACCCCACCAGTGCAGTTTCACGTCAATATTTGCTCATAAGGCCATGCTGCACATATAAACTCCTATCTTTCCTACGTTAAAATTCTCTCATGAGGCACTGCTGCACCCCATCAGTGCAGTTTCACGTCAGTATTCGCTCATAAGGCCATGCTGCACCCCATCAGTGCAGTTTCACGTCAATATTTGCTCATAAGGCCATGCTGCACAAATAAACTCCTATCTTTCCTACGTTAAAATTCTCTCATGAGGCAATGCTGCACCCCATCAGTGCAGTTTCACGTCAATATTTGCTCATAAGGCCATACTGCACAAATAAACTCTCAATGTGATTGGCTGTTTCGTTCCCTCTCCCGACCCAAGGCCGAAAAATTGCCGCAATAGTGCAATAATTTTCCAAACCCCTTGGACTTCATTTCAACACGATGCAACAGTTGCCGAAAGGGCTCGTGGGCCTGAAATGTTGTACAACTCCCGTCAATTAATTGCGTGCAATCTTCGGCAATTTTTTCGAGGAGAGAATAGTTGTCCAACTTTTTTAAAATAGTTGTGCAATACTTTTTTCTGCAATTATTGCCGGAAAAAATCGCTCGTGTAAACAGGCCTTTATAAAGTCCAGGTTATGCACGGCCAAACGGCAGAGTAACGGGAGTCTACGAGGGGGGTCTTCTTGGATTTCTCCGGAACAGTGTATAAGCGATTTTAAAATTTTCTTATCCCACCCGAACCATGGGCTGGAGGGCGGGAGGGGGGTGGGAGCCCGTTTCAATGCCGTTCTATCCGACTTCCCCGCTTTCCCTACCCCTCTAAACGGCCGTAGAAAATTCCGGAAAAACATGTTTTGTAGGTTTTTGTACTAGGAAGGCGACGGCCATGAGCGTTATATCTACCTGTCTCTACTGTAATAAGAATGAAACTCCGTCTGGGTACTTTTCCGTTACACCCCCCCACACCCCACACCAGTCAATTTGTCTTCAACACGCCCGCCCGATGTTTCTAGGCATTCCTTCTTACTTAGATTACATATTTACGTAGAATTGGTGACAATTTCAAGCTGTGGGAAGAAATTATATTATTTAAATAAAGGGAAAAAAGAATTACCGTGTTTTCAGAAGTTGCCGATGTCGGTGAGGATTTGTTGAAACAAATTGGCGTGGTTGTGGTTTGATTGCCTCCACATGAATTCGCACAAGTAGATCAGAATGCTGTGTATAGGTTGGTGGTCTGGATGCTCGCAAGCTCGCATCTCAAAATAGTGAAAATACAGATTAGTTGGACATGTAGGTCAGAATGATGCGTATACTTTGGCGGTCTGGATGCTCGCATCTAAAAAATACATAACATAATGTAAGTAAGAAGTGATGCCTAGAAACACTGAAAGGGGGGGGGGGGGGGGATAATGGAAAAGTACCTCCGTCTGTTTGTTTGTCTGTCTGTCTATGCTATGCACGGCCAAATGGTTCAGTGGAGTGAGTATACGAGTGGGGTCTTCTTGGGATTTTCCGAAAGGGTGTATAAGCGATTTTAAAATTTTCTAATCCCACCCGAACCATGGGCTGTAGGGCGTTTAATGCGCGCTTTTTCGACTTCCCCGCTTCCCCTACCCCTCTAAACGGCCGTCGAAAATTCCGGAAAAATACCGGTTTAGTGGTTTTTCTACGAGGAAGACGATGGCGCGATAGATCGCGAATAAAGTATCGGAAAATAAGTCAAAAAAATGAAAGAGTAGAGACCCGTTTTCTCGAAAATTCCGACAAAAAACTTCGTTTTTTTGGGTTTATTATTTCCAATAATAAGCCTATGTGATCGTATAGCAAAAAAATGTTATAACCCCCCCTCAAACTTCGTCATTTTACGTTTGTAAGTGCGTAGAATCCAAATTTGCAATGTCCGTCTGCCGTCCGGGCCATAAAGGCCTTAGAATTGACTTAAAAAATCCGTTCTTTCGCACATAGACTCCACTTGGGGTCTAGTTGGTCCTAACTTCTCGCCAGCTCGATCGCTCCACACCCATGGGTGCTATGAGCCAAAAATAGGTGAAAAAGTGTCTGAAAATGGGTACTATTGGTTTATTATTTCCAATAATAAGCCTATGTGATCGTGTAGCAAAAAATTGTTATAACCCCCCCTCAAACTTTGTCATTTTACGTTTTCAAGGTGCGTAGAATCCAAATTTGAAATGTCCGTCCGCCGTTCGCCGTCCGGACCATAAAATAAAAGGCCTTAGAATTGACTTAAAAAATCTGTTCTTTCGCACATAGACTCTACTTGGGGTCTAGTTGGTCTTAACTTCCCGCCAGCTCGATCGCTCCACTCTCATGGGTGCTATGAGCCAAAAATAGGTGAAAAAGTGTTTTTTTTTTTTTTTGCATATTTCAAGCTGTATAGAAATTGGAGATTTATAAAAGAAAATGTTAGCTATTAATTTTATGGAAAAAAAGTATTCTAAATGATACTCTTCTATTCAATAAGAAATTTTGGATTTTAGGCTATTTTTCGCAATTTTATAGATTTTTTAAAACAAAATTTAATGATGTTCAAGTTTTTAGCATAATTTCGTACATAAATTTTTGAATGTTCTTTTTCATAGTTGATAAACTTTATTTGACCAATCTTATGCTAAAAAATATCAATTTGACAATTCTTAGCCATTTTCAGTGATTTTGTCAGCACATTTTTTGAAATTTGACCAATTAGATGATATCAATATACAGTATAGGTAACACTTTTATGTGTTGGAAAGACAACTTGGTAATAAATTGTTTTGTTTATCAACCATAATAAAAAGCGTAAAATTGTGAGATTCCGCTGCTGTAATGGATTGAACCCATTTGTGAGGTCCGAAGCTCCGAGTTCCGATACTACATATACTATAAGAGGCGTTTAATAATTATGGACCAGAGATCTTCGTAAAAAGGCTGTCTAATACATAAATAATAAACCTTTGTGTAATAATTTGCAGCGTTTTTCTCTTGAAAATATACCCCATAAAGAGACGCTTTTCGGGAAGGGTGTTTGTGGGGGAGAAATACAGGTTCGATTCCGCAGAATCTGAATCCTAAATCGGATATCGAAAAAAGTGACGGGAAGTTAGACAAAATGCGAGAAGGGAGGCGAAGCGATTAAAAAAACCCTCCGTCGTTATGCTGATCTTTGCCTTCGAACCTCTCGAATCCGGGAAGTTTTCCATACATCCGGTTCTCCGCACATAAAATAATGGCCTACCTTTACAAAAATAGAACTGGACAAATCATAATCTTTATTTGATAGCCCTTCGACGCAGGTGGCTTAATGGCTTATTTTTATTAAACCTAATGAACTTTTAGTGGTATAGTGTCATAGTTTTATAAGATTTAATAATTTATTTGAAAGTAATTCCCAACATAAAAAACGTCTGCCAAGTTGAAAGACCATCGCATCTATACAGGGTGATTCCCTCGCAGATGCAAAACAATTTGGGTGAAACTACATCAAAAATGGAGTAAAATGCCGCCAACAGCATATTTTTATCTCAATCCGTTCTCGAGATATGATTATTTAAAGGTTTTTTCAGGAAAACCGTGTTTTTTCCTTTTAAACTCAAATTCCTCCACTTTACTTCATTCAATTTTAACTTTTGACCACATTTTTGGAAACAATATTAAATTTACTATAAGAGTAGTGTACTTGGGTTCTTGAAAAGTGCCATTCAAAGGCCCTCACATCAGCTCAAACATTGACGATTTTGAAAAAAGAATATTTCTAAAAATCTTTAAAACTTTACTACTCTTCCAAAACGAATCCTGGAAACTGGCAAATCTCATGAAAACTGCTTCGTCTAACTCTTTCCAACAGTATAATTAATTTTACTTTTATTTTGTTATTTTGTGGAGAAAATTATGTTTTAAAAAATGTGGGTTTTTCAATGAAATTGTTGGTTTTCTCGAAAGATGACCCTCCATAAACCAAGGAGTATGGGGTCGGTTTCTATGTATTTTTTCACGCTGTATCGAATGGTAACATTAGTAGATCTCTCCAACTCCGTTATAACCGAGTTTTACACTTAAAATCGCAAATGTTTAGTTTGTTTGTTACGATTAAATGTATGTGTGTTATGGGGTAAAACTAGTTAATTAAAGTGTAAAACTCGATTATAACGTAGTTGAGAGATCTGCAAAAGTTTCCATTTGATCCAGCGAGAAAAACTACATAGAAACCGACCCCATACTCGTTGGTTCATGGAGGGTCATCTTTCGAGAAAACCAACAATTTCATTTAAAAACCCACGTTTTTTAACATTAAAACATTATTTTCTCGCCTATAGATCAAAATAAAAGTAAAATTGATAATACCGTTGGAAAGCATATTAGATGAAGCAGTTTTCATGAGATTTTCCAGTTTCCAGGATTCTTTTTAAAAGAGTAGTAAAGTTTTAAACATTTTCAGAAATATTATTTTTTCAAAATCGTCAATGTTTGAGCTGATGTGAGGGTCTTCGGAAGGTACTTTTTAAGAACCCAAGTACACTATTCTTATAGGAAATTTAATGCTGATACCGAAAATGAGGTTGAAAGTTAAAATTAAATGAGGCAAAGTGGAGAAATCCGAGTTTAAAATGAAAAAACACGGTATTCATGAAAAAACCTTTAAAAAATCATATCTCGAGTACGGATTGAGATAAAAATATGCGGTTGGCGGCATTTTACTCCATTTTTGATGTAGTTTCACCCAATTTTTTTTTGCATCTGCGAGGGAATCACCCTGTATAGCCCCACCTTGCGAGCGAAGCGAGCAACTGAATGGGGGGTCCGGGGAGGGGCTTGCCCACCCCGGCTGGACGTGGAGGCGAGCGAAGCGGCTAGTGACTGATAAGTCGACGGTACCAGAAATAAACGTTTCCGCATGCTCACAGACTACTATCAATCAAATGTCAATGAAATTTATAGGGGAACGTGAAGGAGATTAAGCAGACTATCCTTGAAAATTTCATAAAAATCGGTCCATTAGTCTCGGAGTTTTGTCTGTGTCGATGAATTTTAGTGTTCGAATGCGCTATAGTTATTACTCACAGAGTAGAGTGGGCATTGGATTCTATTTGAACTAGCATGGAGAGTAACTAAACGATTTTCATCGATTATTGTTGTTATTTGGTACCTACCATTTAAACACACTGGAAAGAAAGTTACTTGGACTGACAGGTACACACACGTACCTAAGCAGGAAAAAATTTTGAGATTCGTAGGGTATAAATAAGATTTTAGTTTGAGATCAGACAAAAAAAAAAAAAAAAAAAAAAAAAAAAAAAAAAAACCCGAAGCAAATTATATCTTGGATTTTCTGATATTCCAATTTGCAATGCGTTTTCACTCATCACCTCAGGGCGATGAACCCTTCCCAAGATCGGTGTGGAACTCACTGGGTACCTTTTTGATTAAATTCAACTGTCAAAACGCCCATAATACTAATTCAGGGTGGCCCCTAACGGGAAAAGTCAGGGAAAACCTGGAATTGTCAGGGAATTTTGTGCGACGGGAAAAGTCAGGGAAATGTCAGGAAATTTTGCAAAAAACACCAAAATGTCAGGGAATTTTTTCAATCAATACTTTGTGTAATAATTTGCTGTGTTTTTAGGTTTATTTTAACTCCTTACAATAAAACTTCAACGGCGTACTTTATCATACTACATAATATTTTATAGATGGGTAATACGAATAAAAAAAATAATTGTCAAGAGTCGTGGTACTGTTCAAAGAGTATCAACGCTACACACAAATACATTGTGACAAGGATATGTCTTCGGCTCTCCTGGTTACTACATCACCTATTAGTAAACTATATGTGGGAAAAATCAACAGGTTATTGAACTAGGGAGCAAACCCAACAGAGTAGTTGTTTTATCCAGTAAGAGTCCCAACAACGAGTTGGTGTACATAAGCTAGGACTCATGTTGGCCTATTGAAGCCATGTGTAATAAATTCATAGCTTTCCAACGAAAGATTTTTGTGGGATGGGAAATAAGGCACCGATTGGAAGTAGGTGGAAAAAAGCGAGACATTTATTGCAGTCGGGCGAAAATTTGGAATTACCCACATAGCTAAGAAATATCCTTGTTAAAAACTTTTCCTTTTTTCAACACAAATGATTAAAATTTGAATTTGATCTTCAACAAATCGCTTCAGATCACAAATTGAGAGACCATAAAATATTAAATGAAAAGTAATGCAGCATGATTAAAGACGAATTTTCGTAATTTGTCGAATTACATTTAGGTTAAATTGTTTTAAAAATTGAGAACTTTGAGTTTTGAACTTTGAAGCAATGAATTGTTAAATATACATTTTATGGCAAAAAACTCATTCTAAATTATGGTCTGCTATTCAAAAAATGATTTCGGGTATCTAGCTTTTTCTGCAGTTTTTATTCATTCATTGTTACTTTTTTTTTGCACATATTAATGAACTTTCTTACAATTTTGTGCATGAATTTTTGTATGTTCTAATTTATAGTTGATAAACTTTATTTGAGCAATATTCCGCTAAAAATATAAATTTAACTATTTTTAACAGTTTTTGCCATTTTTGGTGCTTTTTAAGCTCCTTTTTAACGAATTTAACGTACTGAAAATGTGTCGTCCACCGAACTGATTCTTTCTTATGAAATATTCATTGCACAGCACATGGTCGATTTTAAATGATTAGTTGTGATGAAATAACAATTTTATGTGAAAACAAAGCACTTATTCATTACGTACCATAATTGTAAAGTGTAGGTACCATAATTATGGTTTAGCAAAAGTTGTTTTTCAAACATCTCCTTCTAAGAGCTTCCAGTTAATTGTTATCATTTTGTGTTATTCTGGTCACTAGTCATAGAATCTAGTGTTTTGATACGATAGTGTTTGAAGAACCTTGTGGCCGTTCGGCATTCTTTATTATGTTTTTGAATTCACCAAAACTGGGTTTTGAAACTTATTGTAGTTTTTTCCTCATTCTCAGTTTATTTTTTATCCGAATTTACTGTGGAATATTTTATTTACCTTAAGTTTGTAGTGTGTCAAAACCATTCTGTTCGTCTAACTGCGATTTTTTAAAAACTATTTAAGTTCGCAGTATCCTTTCTGGTAGTATCCTTTCTCCCATGCTTCACCTTCATTATTACTCCTGGAGTAGGCTGTATTTTCTTTTTTAAATGATACGATTTTCATTTTGGAAGCATTAAAGGTGACGCTATATATAATATAAGTTTGATATTTTTTGTCAGGGAAATATGAAGTTCGGTCAGGGAAAAGTCAGGAAATTTTAAAATTTCCATTTGGGGGCCACCCTGTAATTACTAAGTGTGGTGAAATTCCACCGATAAATCCACTTCACTAAGCTTCAATAAAAATCTAAAAAACTCCATTAGGTAGGTAGGTACCTATAACTACCTAACCGCCATTCGGTTCGTAATTCACCTACAGTAATTGGCTTTTGTTGCTGAGTTCCGTCGCAACGTTTGCGGAATAAAATTATAATTATACACAGACCAAGGAGAAATTATTATGAATTACAATGAACGCGAATGAAGAAGATGTTAAGTAACAACGCATTACTAAATCCATCAACTCACCTAGGTACCTACTTACTAGGTATTCTTTCGGACAAGTATCATAACAACTTAATTCATTTTTCACCTTGATAAATACATAGTAACTAGGTACATAGGTAGGAATTTCCAACGACCTCACGTTCGATGAGTGAAGAATTATTACATATTTACCTAGGTAAATACCTGATGTAAACTTAGCCTAAGTGTGTAGAAGTACTTATAGGATTATAATTACTTACCTTTGATGGCTCCATTTTCAGCAATGTAAAACGTAACGGATTTCCACTTTTGGAAGAATAAACTATTAATAAAATCATAAGAAACAATGGAAAACAAACAATCACTAGCAGAATAACAAAAAATTTGAATTTATATTTGGAACTTTGGAAGATTAACGTTTAGCCTAAAACGTTTAGGAGCTAAAAACGAGCACAACAACAGTAAAGTTCAGCAGAGGTTTCATACTGGAAAACAGTTTTGTTTAGTTCCTGGATGTTAACCCGTGTTTATAATTTTGAATTTTACTTATTATATTTAACTCAACGAATCACAAAATAATATTTACAATTTGCGGTTAAGAATTAATAAAATTTTAGAACTCTTCCAAAGATTTATGAAGAAAAAATACCATGGATACTTACAAACTTTATGATCCATGTGGTGAGGATTCGCGATAGCAGCGCTGCTCCAAGTCACTCGCACAAACTATTTTCCCTTCCTCACTTCACCAATCGCATCCCCTCCACTTTCAAAACGCTTGCCTCGCTCTCTGGCCTTGCCTTCATCCCCGTGTTATTACTCCACTAATCGCGATATAACTCATAGGGATTTTTTCTGGAACATACGAATATCCATCTATTCCCTGTGTTTGAACGAAATCAAGCCGATAGATGATAAGAAATCGACGTTATAATAAATGAACGTTTGCGCATGCGCACAGACTACTATATTTGTGGCGGCAATGAAAGTTATAGGTACGAGACGTCTAGAAGCTATCCATAACAATCTCTGAATATTTCATCAAAATGGTTCAATTAAACTCGGAGTTCGGCCTGGGTCAATTAATATTAGTTTCACGCATGCGCAATGATTTTTACTCTACCAATCGCGATATAGGTAATTTATAGGGCATTCCTATAGAACATATAGGTAGGTACCAAATTACCTGCCTTGTTTGAACGAAATCGGACCAACAGATGATGAGAAATCGACGTTACGAGAAATTCACATTTTCGCATGCGCACAGACTACTGTTGATTCGAAGGTATTGAAAATTTTAGGGGACCGTCTAGGACCTAATCCGCACAACCCCTGAAAATTTCATCAAAATCGTTTCATCAGATCGGGAGTTTCGCCTGCGTCAATCAATATTGATTTTCGCGCATGCGCGATGGTTATTACTCAACCAATTGCGATATAATTTACAGGGAATTTTTCTAAAACATATACCCAATAATTACCTACCGAGTTTGAACGAAATAGGACCAACAGATGAGAAATCGACGTTATGATAAATTCACGTTTGCGCATGCACTCAGTCTGCTGTTGAGTCAACGGCATTGAAAATCTTAGGGGACCGTCTTGGAGCTAACCCACATTATCCCTCAAAATTTCATCGGAATCGGATCAGAAGTTGGTATAGTTTAGGGCGTGGCAAAGGCAGACAGACATCAGACAGACAATGAACCAAAATTAATCAGCAAGCTCTGAAATGCAAAATGCTAGTGGAAATTTTGATTTTGGAGGCAATTTTTTTTTTTAAATTTCCACCCCGGACAGAAAGCTTCACTAGTCCCTACCTTCGGTAGTGAGGAAGCAAAAGCAAAAAAACACAGTGATCCCTTAATTTTGAACAAAATTAAAAAAAAAATCGATTACTATTTTAGTGATTTTTTTGCTGTAAACCCTCAAATAATGGACCATTTTTGAAGAATTTTTTAAAAAATTGTTCAGCGTAAACTTAGCTTTTCAATGACCTATACAATTTTGTAAACCCTTGAAAGAGACCAATTGGGCAACCATTTGTTTGAAGACGCGAAAATCGATTTTTTTTTTTTTTTTTTTTTTACAAAATGTGTTCTTGGTTTACTTCAGGCTGGACCATTCTATTGAGCTGGGATTTGTCGTAAACTCTTTTTCTTTTTTTTTTTGTTTTATTTAAAGAGACCATTGTTACACACTATACCTCATTGGCTTAATATAAAACCTTTTACTCAGAAATAATATTAGGTACATTACTTTGGGTGATAACATGGTATCAGCCCATTAAAATGGTTAACAATCTTATGAACAGTTTCTTTTCTGGCATTTAAACGGCTATCAAATCCAGGATGTGACGTGGACGGACGAGTCTTCTGTAGGCTGGAGGTTGGAAACTTTCAGTGGTTTGTGTGGTCAGCGTGTCGTTGGTTGAATTTGGTAATTTCGTCGAGTAAAATTTGTGAAGGCGAGTTTATGTGAAGGTCGTGGTAAATGGTTTCTTTTCGCACGAGTGGAGGAGCGTGAACTATATGCTTCTGAAGCGTTTGGTTCTGCTGCTGCTCGATCCTTCGAAATTGAAACTCTTTTTCTGCATGTCTGTTTACGGACAAGTGAGAATTTTCTTCAGTGGACAAGTATTTTACGATCCGGTCACCACGAATCCGAAACTGAGCTTTTTTTACACCCTTAATTTTTCACAGCAGTGTATATTGCTCAAACCACCCGAATGCCTTTCACACAACGCAAATAACTCTCACTGTTTACTATAAATATGTAAACATAGATATTTACAAAATCGACTTAATTCAAGACGCTACTTGGCGGCCAATTAGGTTAGTAAACCCCGTGACACTTAGACTTGGGGTGGTGGTACTTAGTGATGGTGTACTTAGTGATAGTGATACTTAGCCATAAGGTGGTAGTACTGAGGGGAGAAGTAGCAGGTTGGTAGGCTGGCGCTTCGCTATTTAGGGGAAAAAAGTGTTGTTTAAATGTTGAAAAATTGTGGTTTTTTCAATAAAATCGAGGGTTTTCTTGACACATGACTTTCTCTGAACCTTCAAGTTTCATTATAACCGGTGCGATTTCTACTGCACTTTTCGAGTTATTAATTTTCAAGATTTGTTTCGTGTTTTGTACCTTATGCCATTAAAACGGCCATAACTCACCTTAGAACAGCCATACTCAACCTGCGGCCCACCAAGCTTTTCTGTGTGGCCCTCATAAGCTAGGGTCACTTTTTGTCCGATAGAATGAAATTTACCTACCTACCTATACCCGTTTCCTCCTCTATTTAGTCATTTTATAATTCTTCTGTTTTCGGTTCTGTTTCACTCCTATTTTAACTTACCGAACTGACTCAATTCATTTTTGAGGAAATAAATACCAAAGATAACCCACGTTAAAAGCGGAGACACTGATCTGTCTCACATAGTTAAAAGCCTGTCACAATATCAAAAATCACATTAATTTTGTATTACTATGATTTTTGTAATATTGATTTTGTAAATATACTTCTTTTTTAAATGTATTTTACAGTTCTATTGTACCTTGACTAAGGTATTCGTATTACAAAGATTTGTAATACCTGCTTTGTGAACTGTGGCCCGCTTCAACTACGAAACACACAGATGTGGCCCGTGAGACGAAAAGGTTGAGTAAGGCTGCCTTAGAATTAGTAAACTCAAAACTAACAACACTGTTAGAAAGAGCGTTAAATGTCCAATAACGCTGATATGAAAGAAAGTTTTTTTAGTTAGTTGTAATGAGTCAGAAACCAAAGTACAAAATGGTAAACAAATATTTAAACAAGTACCTACTTGCTCTAATATTATGCATCTTTTATTAATTTTAAAACGAAAATTAAACCCCCCTACCTTCATCAACATGTTAAAAGGTACAACAGCAAGAAATTTAAAAATGACAAGAGGATGCCCCCCCAACCAATGATAACAATTGAAACACTTATACAGGGTGATTCCCTCGCAGATGCAAAAAAAAAAATTTGGGTGAAACTACATCAAAAATGGAGTAAAATGCCGCCAACTGCATATTTTTATCTCAATCCGTTCTCGAGATATGATTTTTTAAAGGTTTTTTCAGGAAAACCGTGTTTTTTTCCTTTTAAACTCAAATTTCTCCACTTTACTTCATTCACTTTTAACTTTTGACCACATTTTCGGAATCAACATTAAATTTACTATAAGAATAATGTACTTGGGTTCTTAAAAAGTACCATCCAAAGGCCCTCACATCAGCTCAAACATTGACGATTTTGAAAAAAGAATATAATTTCTGAAAATCTTTAAAACTTTACTACACTTCCGAAACGAATCCTGGAAACCGGCAAATCTCATGAAAACTGCTTCGTCTAATACTCTTTCCACCGGTATAATCGTTTACTTTTATTTTGTTATTTAGTGGAGAAAATCATGTTTTAATGTTAAAAAATGTGGGTTTTTCAATGAAATTGTTGGTTTTCTCGAAAGATGACCCTCCATGAACCTACGAGTATGGGGTCGGTTTCTATGTATTTTTTCACGCTGTATCGAATGGTAACATTTGTAGATCTCTCCAACTTCGTTATAACCGAGTTTTACACTTGAAATCGCAAATGTTTAGTTTGTTTGTTACGATTAAATGTATGTGTGTTATGGGGTAAAACTAGTTAATTAAAGTCTCGAGACTCGATTATAACGTAGTTGAGAGATCTGCAAGAGTTTCCATTCGATCCAGCGAGAAAAAATACATAGAAACCGATCCCATACTCGTTGGTTCATGGAGGGTCATCTTTCGAGAAAACCAACAATTTCATTGAAAAACCCACATTTTTTAACATTAAAATATTATTTTCTCCCCTAAATAACAAAATAAAAGTAAAATTGATAATACCGTTGGAAAGCATATTAGATGAAGCAGTTTTCATGAGATTTGCCAGTTTCCAGGATTCTTTTTAAAAGAGTAGTAAAGTTTTAAAGATTTTCAGAAATATTATTTTATTTTGAGCTGATGTGAGGGCCTTTGGATGGTACTTTTTAAGAACCCAAGTACACTATTCTTATAGTAAATTTAGTTAAATGTGGTCAAAAGTTAAAATTGAATGAAGTAAAGTGGAGAAAGTTGAGTTTAAAAGGAAAAAAACACGGTTTTCCTGAAAAAACCTTTAAAAAATCATATCTCGAGAACGGATTGAGATAAAAATATGCAGTTGGCGGCATTTTACTCCATTTTTGATGTAGTTTTACCCAAATTTTTTTTTGCATCTGCGAGGGAATCACCCTGTATATAGAGCTCTGACGAGGCCAATAGGCGAAAGCGCTTAGCTCAAATATAGTACCTAATACGGGAAGCTGACTCTCATTCTCACCCTCAACAACTCTAAGATTAAAATTATTGGGATTTGGGAAGCAGCAATTATTACACTATCCTCCATTAGATTTTGAAAAGTTTTAGGTTTTGTAACTTTGGAAGTTCGACATTATCATGAACTCAACAGTTTGAAAGGAGCTCGGTCTACTAACGCTGTAATACTGAATAGATTATCAATAATTGTGCGTAAATCATGTAACTGGACACCACGATCAATTTCTAAATTTTGTACTCTTATAGTTGATTCAACTGGGAAGTGAAAACACTACGTTAATGATTTTTACACTACACAACTGTTTCAATAATGTATTTTTTGTCAAGCATACTCAAATGAAAGGAACATACATGTTCAAATACATTAAATAAATAAATAAAAGGGATTTTTGTAGCGAGTGGTTTCAGTGATTGCAATCAAAATGCATATGTGGAAGCAAACAGCTGTGTGGTGGCCTAAAAGTAGGTATAGAAGGAGCTGTACACGCAATGAGTTCTCTGTTTGAAGAAAAGTTTACACCAGGATCGAAGTGGGGAATGTTACTAGTAGATGCAAAGAATGCTTTCAACTCCATGAATCGAATAGTCGCTCTATGGCAAGCGAGGTTTTTGTGGCCTTTCGTGTGCGAGATTTCTCTACAATACCTACAGAGCTCAAGCTGAGTTGATACTTCGGGGCCAAAGATATTTGCCAAGAGTCAGGCCAAAAAGAAAAAAGGAGATTCGGAAGACACCCTGTTATGCCAGACAATCAATAAATTTTCCACGAACCGAAAAAGAGCTATTGAAAGATCTATTTACGCTCAGTCAGGTTGTAAGTCTTCAGGATGGCTGTCAGTCCTCCCTTTGAAAAAGCACAACTTTGATATGTCTCCGTGTGAATTCATGGATGCTCTAGCGATTCGGTACAGACGCCAACCTGTTGAAATGCCAAAGTCATGTGATGGATGTGGCAACGGAACGTTCACTTTGCAACACGCATTAGATTGCAAAACTGGGGGACTCATCACCAGACGCCACAACGAAGTTAGAGACTTGTCAACTGCATGGGGGAACTGCGTGAAGGAGCCCCTTATACGGGAGGCATTAGGATCCGAACCAATGCTACGAGGGGATTTGGTGTGTCGAGGAACCTGGGAGCCACAGAGACGTTGTTTGACGTCCGTGTCGTAGACACTTCCTTATGGTTCTCGTCCCGTACCTTCTGTCCTAGCTTCAGCAAAGCAAGAAAAGACGCGTAAGTATCTGAATGCATGTGAAGAGAGGCATGCCTCATTCACACCCCTGGTATGTTCAGTCGATGGTCTATGTGCTCCTCAAATGAATGCCTTTGTGAAAGTATTGGGTGAGCGCTTAGCAGACATTTGGAATCGGCCTCAGACGGTTGTTCGAGGATGGTTGAGAGTCCGCATCACAATGGCGATATTGCGTGCATCCAGCATGTGCCTTAGAGGCGCAAGAAAAAGATGGAGAAGTGCGGAGCTTGGGTTGGAGACGGAGCAGCACTTCAGTTAGGCTTATGAGGGACCAATGAAAGATGAAGAGATCAAAAGAAATAGAGGATCAATTTAGCCAAAGAGTTCTTTGAAGTAATTCCTCTACGTTCCAATAAATTGTTGTAATAAAAATAAAAAGATGAATAAAGTACGGTATCAAAATGCATATTTTGTCCACAATTGATTATGTCACGGTTTTATATAATTTGGAGATGAAAGTCTAGTGATATTGAAACAATTTTGAAAATAATGATTCGGGCCAAAGGATAGAGAATTTGAACCTATAAAAAAATTAAAGTTGTTCGAATTCAAACCAAAATATGGGCTCAACAATATATTCAAAACCTTGATTATTTTCAATGTGTTCAACCTGTGCTTTGTTTCTGTAGCCAATGATAATGATTAGGAGGGAGATTTGTTTCAGGAGCTGGGCGAAAGAATGATTCAATATTTCTGTGCGAGAAACTCCGCAAGTCAAAAGCACATTCAAGTTTCAAACAAGGAATATTGCTTTACATAAACCTAATTACGCAGATGTGAAGAATTACTATTCTAAAAACTGCAGGGAATAATCCACAGATTCCGCCACCAATTTTTAGAAGGAATATTGGTCTCAGCATAAATAGCATCATAGCATATATTGGTTCCATAAATAACCAGCCGAAATCATTGCTCAAAAATAGTATATTTATAAGGGAAATTCCCAGAAGACATAAGTTTCATAGCAAGAACATCGGTCACAGCATTCGTTCTATAAATACCAGCCAAAATTATTGCACAAAAATAGTATATTTACAATGGAAATTCCCTTCAGACATGAGTTTCGTAGAAGGAATATTGGTCACAGCATTCGTTCAATTGATAACTGGGTGAAATTATAGCACAAAAATGGTGTATTCATAGTGGGAATTCCTTTAAGACATAAGTTTCATAATATGAACACTGGTCACAGAATTCGTTCAATAAATAACTAGCCAAAATTATGGAACAAGAATAGTATATTTACAATGGAAATTCTCTAAAGACATGTTTCATAGTAGGAACATCAGTCATAGAGTTCATTCAATAAAAAACCAGCTGAAATTACTGCATAAAAATAGTATATTGACAATGGAAATTCCCTAAAATCATAACTTACATAGGAGGAACATCGGTCACAGCATTCGTTCAATTAATAGTAGGAACATTGGTCACAGAGTTCGTTCAATAAAAACCAGCTGAAATAATTGCATACAAATAGTATATTGACAATGGAAATTCCCTAAAATCATAAGTTACATAGGAGGAACATCGGTAACAGCATTCGTTCAATTAATAACCAGCCAAAATTATTGCACAAAATAGTATATTTATAATAGAAATTCCTAAAGACATAAGTTTTATAGTAGGAACATTGGTCACAGAGTTCGTTCAATAAAAAACCAGCTGATGTTATTGCACAAAAATAGTATATTTATAGTATAAATTCCGAGACATAAGTTTCAGAGTAGGAACATTGGTCACAGCGTTTGTTCAATAAAAACCAGCTGAAATTATTGCATAAAAATAGTATATTTACAATGGAAATTCCCCAAAGACATGATTTTGATAGTAGGAACTTTGGGCACAGCATTTGTTCAATAAATAACCAGCCGAAATTATTGCACAATATAGTATATTTATAATAGAAATTCCTAAAGACATGAGTTTCATAGTAGGAACTTTGGTCACAGTATTCGTTTGATATAAAGCTAGCTGAAATTATTGCATAAAATTATAAAATAATGTTATAAAGATATGTGATTCCATGCTGGATGCAGGCTCTACCCTAACCTTCTCAGGGCCAGTTTCACCGTTTGAGTTAATCAAGAATTAGCGTTAACGCAGCATTATGTTTGAGCTTAGTCAGATGTTACAGCGATTTTTCTTTCACCAACACCCATCGTTGGTTAACTCGTCCTGGCTAACTGTCCGTCAAAACTTGACGATCTGATTACCAAAGCTGATTAACTACCGTCACCGTCAAGGCCCCTAAGTTCGGACAGGGCACTTAAATTTGGACATTTTCAAAACCTCGCAGCAATTCGGGTTAGCACCTTCCTGCTGTGCCTAGATCATCGGACTGCGGGAGTTTCGTGTTTTTAGGCTTTCAACAAGTCAGGTTATATTATGATTTCGAAAAGTTATTTGTGATGAGTAAGTATGGCAATTTATTTTCTGTAAAATTTTAGAAACCTCAGAAAACCTCCTCTGGTAGTCAGAAAGTATGTGATTCAGGGGGATGTCGATAAATTAGTTTATTTGGGAATCTATCTATCTTAGTATCGCCCAAGTTTGAAAGGTCTAGACTGAATAGTTTTCTGTGTACCCCCGCTATAATAAATTTTCGTACATTGTGCAGGTAATTTCGGATATGGGAAAGGTTCCAGGAATCCACTATAAATACCGCCAATATGATCTCAAATACCTCCAGAATGCCCTACGGGAAATAAGAAGTGAAATTAAAAGTGTGAGAGGGGCGTCAGAAAAATATGCTATACCTTCATCAACCCTCCACGATTGGTTCAAGATGAAACAAAGCGATGCACTTGGACGGCGTGCCGTTTTAGCTCCCTCCGTTGAAAAGGCCATAGAGGATGGACTTTCAATGTGCGCGAATTGGAGATTCCCATTTAAAGGGAAAGGATGTTAGACGCTTTGTGAAGGCCCGTTTGGATAGGGTTGGGAGACGTGAAAAACCCTTCAAGGATAACTTTCCAGGAAAGCATTGGCTTCAATTGTTCGTGAAAAAACACCATGATTTGGTCAGCGAATTCGCTCAAAACATCAAAACCTGTCGTGCAGGAGTGACTCTACAAACCATTGATGAATATTTTTCATACCTTGACAAATCTTTACAAGGTGTTCCCCCAAAAATATCATCAATTACGATGAGACCAATTTCAAAGACAACCTGGGGAGGAAGAAGCACATTGTCCGGAGGCACGTTAAGCGTCCTGAACGAGTGCTGGATACATCAATTCCTCTATTCTTTTATGATAGCAGGCTCTGCTAGTGGTGATCTGCTCCCCCCCCCCCCCCCCCTCCGTATGTTGTGTATAAGGCGGAAAATTTTTATCCAACTTGGAATAAAGGAGGGGGGGAGGGTTGGTGTTTCAATAATTCAAAAAGTGGATGGTTTGATAGGGCCATTCGTGATTGGTTTGACCAAATATGTTTGCTCTATCTAAGGAGGCTTGAAAGGCAAAAGGTGATGATAGAGGATAACCTGGCGTCTCATCTTTTTTTGCACCTTATAAAAGAGTGTGGGGGGGGGGGGGGGGAGATCCTTTTATTTTCCTGCCCCCCAATTGTACGCACTTGTTGCAGCCCCTGGATTTCCAACCAATGAAATGCGCCTGGTCCAAAACCTTCATGGATTGGAAAAAGAACAATAGGAGAGCGCTTCCAAAATCCCATTTCCCCCCGGGAACTCAAGAAAGCTATTGAATCAATGCCTAATATTGAAAAAACCTGCAATCAGGATTTCGTGCTACAGTATTTCCCCTCAACAAGGCTGTTGTGCAAACAAAATTTCCTGAATTTAAAAATCCTGATTCTCAACGGTCGGCTGACCTCCCAGAACAGTGGGCGTCAACCAAACTACAGAAAAACCCTAGGGGCAAGCGCATCAATGTGAAACCTGGGAAAGGGGTAACACTGAGTGACCTAGTAGGTGAAGAGGAAGGAATCTGCACATCTGATGACCCAGAGCATTTTATGGAGCAAGAAGAGTCTGACGACGACGCCGTTACGCCTGCTATCATCAAAACAACTCGATCCAAAAAATTGGAGAAGTCATTAAAGAAAACAGTCAACAATAAAAAAAAGGGAGAATTCATCAGGTGAAGAACTCGACGAAATTATGGAGGCATCAGCAGACGAAATCTCGGAAAAGGAAGGAATTTTATTGGCCAATCAACTCAATAAGGACATGGTATGAACTAAATATGAATTAAATCACTAGCGACGAAGTTGTGGAAACCCATTTCGAAACGGAAGTTCGTGAAAAACGTCTATTTCCACGAAAAATAAAAAGTTACACTGGTAAATATATTTCGACGGTTAGGCCATCATCAGTAACAAACAATAACAACAAACAAGTTATTGTTTGTTACTGATGATGGCCTAACCGTCGAAATCGATTTAACAGTGTAACTCTTTATTTTTCGTGGAAATAGACAACGTTTTTCACTAACTTCCGTTTTGAAGGACATGGCAGTGAAAATTGGGGAATTCGTTCTGTTAAATTTGTGGCGGACCAAAAATAATTTTTCTACACAGGACAAATTGTAAGTATGCCCTCCCCTGACAAATTTGAAATTTAAATTTCTGAAAAAGAAAGTTAGTCGAAAAGATGTTTTTTCCCCACATGGGCGCTAGTCGGTCCATGAAATTTGCAGAACCTCGCCAAATACAGTGTAATTTCTCGTTGAACTTAAAAAGTTCACTTTGAAATTTATATTTTATGATTCATCTTTAATTAAGCCACAAATGTTTCTTTTAAACTCTCATTTCATTATTAAGTAGGTAATTCTGCTTAAATTTGTATCAAGCCAAAAATGTAAGTTTGAAAATCATGGCTCATAGAATTACGATTAAAATACGTTTTCTATTCCTTTTATATAGGTGCAATTTTTGAAATTGTTACCATAAAAACAATATTTCCTTTGAAACATTATCTCGCCATAAGTTCATTTATTAAGTAAATTATTAAGACTCACGAGGCAAAACACTGTTGAAAAATGTAAAAATCAACTACGAACTGTTAATAAACAATTTTTTATACACTTGAGCCCCTCTTTTTCCCGTCCTGGTTCCATTTAAATTATTAAAAAGCTTCTCCGTGTCCGAGTTACCATCTACTTCTGTAAAGTTTGCTTTTAAGGGAAAAAACACGTGTGTCCGAAATCAGGGGGGCTTGGACCCTAATTTTGGACAGTCTGAATAAAAAAATATAGAAAACTAGAAGGGTTAGAAAACCGCTCATGATGGATTCTGAAAGATGAGCTGTGAGAGAATTTACATCCTGTCCACACTTAAGGGCCTTGACGGTAATTACCCAACACTCGAGAAATTAAGAGGTTAACGGAAGATAAACATCAAGTTTTTTTCTGTCCAATATGGACAAATCTTCCATGATTGATAGACAAAAGAAACGTTTCGGCGTTAACTTAACCAAACAATAACCAGCCACGGGGGTGATTACTTTGACGTCTGAATTTACGTGGTGAAAGATAATACCTTAACGCCGCTCTTAATCGCCGGTCTCCTGTTACCGTTTGGTTAAGTTGACGGGACGTTAGCTCAGATTGGTGAAACTGGCCCTCAGTCTCTAGTTACCTCTTGAGTATGAATAATATGAAGGGCTATTGGTGTAATTTCAACTCTGTTTTCATGTCAGTTGATACGTGTGACCTTGAAAATTACGCTTCCCACAGCAATAATGCGTAGTAGATATTAGTTAAAAATTAAATCACGTAACGTCCAGCATCGAACAATTTGAGTAAGTATATTCGAATACGATTCATAGAAAACTAATAGGTACCACAGAATACAGTATCAACGATTAAAATCACATATGTGACCATGGTTGCCGGAGGTCAAATCTGAGTTTATTTTTTCATTTTCCCCCACATTATCTATATATATAAAAATCAATTGCTGTTCGTTAGTCTCGCTAAAACTAGTGAACGGCTGGACCGATTTGGCTAATTTTGGTCTTAAATTATTTGTGGAAGTCCAGAGAAGGTCTAATAGGTGTAGTTGTTGATCTTTTGTGATAGTGACACGGCAACCATAACATTTCTTTTAGGCACTGGACATACGTTGAAAGCTCTTCGTGACAAACAAAATATTTATGTTGACAGGTGACCCGGCAACCATAACGTTTGACAATTGACAACCAACTCATTTTCCAATCAAAAGTTATGATTTTTCAAAGTTTGAAAACAGCGTGCCCGAAAATTGCAAACTTCCAGCAGGTTTCAACAGACTTGCAAAACTAAAGTTTTTTTGTAATCATAAATACAATGAAAAATGTAGAAAATTCAAGTTTTGATGATTATTGGGGAAAGAGAGATAGTTTTGGGACTCAAAAAAATATTACAACAAAAAAGTAATTTTTTGACGTAATCTTCGTTTTTTAGTTCTCCTGGGAAAAAAGTCTTGCCAAGTCAAGCTCCCTTTTTCCTTGCACGGTCACATATGACATCAGCTGATCGGTGTGGGCCATCTTGGCAGTCGCGAATTTTACGAGGCCCATTGTGACAAAAGTGGCACCTATGGTTAGGCGATTTAACTACCACTAATAGATCTCCATATTATTTATACTCAGAGTTACCTCCCTCTAGGTTATTGTTGCAAGTCCTTTATAGTTACATGAAACTGTCACTGTGATAAGTCTCAGATTCCTAATTCAAAGTGAGATAGTAGTAGGTGGTTAAGTGAGTGTACCTAGTGTTGCAGTTTTATTTTGTGATGGGGGGAATGCCAAAATACATATCTCTGAATTTAAAAACAAAGTGTAGAACTGAAGTCATATTTCAACCACCCAAATTAATGATTTACTTATAACTAAAAATTTGAAAAATATTCCAGAGAGTAAATACAGCCAAACGATTGGTAACAAAACCTGACTCTAGAGGGACCGTGAACATTTGAGACTGTTGTAAAATAGGTATATACCTAGTTGGAATTTATAATGAATCATAAAATGAAGAACATAGTAAAAATAACTAAATTACTAAATAACTAAAAAAATAAATGAAATAAATTTAAATTACTAAATACCTAACTAAAAAACTAAATATCAGCTGATATAATTCCAATGGAATTTCCACTTCACGAAACTGGGTCTATTATAACTTTTATCACCTGTAAATGGACTTCTGAAGCGTAGGTAGGTGACTTATTTCATAAAACTAATTTTTAATTGGTGGGTCTGCTTGTGTTAAACACGGAATGTGTAGTTGTGTTATTTAATTGAATTAATTTATCTTCGGTAGGCGTCTATGTCTACAAAGATATATTTAGATACCTAATTATAAAATATACCATTTAATAATTATAGACAGGTGTTCTGCGCAGAGGGGCTACCCAATACTGATGATAATTTGCAGGGTTTTTTAAATTGGAGCTCTGTTGGCTTCAAACTTTTTCCAGCACTCTCCCTCAAAATGCCTTTTCGACATCATTTCAGCTATAGAAGTGACAGATGACTTCAGGATGATTAGTACGAGGAGATTATTTGTGGATTTTACTTGAAGTACTCGTGCAACACAGGATGGTGGCTTAGGTGTCGATACAGGTCTTGGAAGGAATTGAATCTCGTCCATTTTGAGATTTTGGACTGCTTCGACATCCGTAAATACTTTCTCCTGCTTTGTTTCGTCGTCCGCAGCATAATTGGCAAGTAAAAATGACCAAACATAAGAGTGATGTGGCAGAATACCCAATATTGTTCCAGTATTGATCTGAAATGGACAAAAAAAATTATTAAAACAAATACAGCTTCTCAGTCAGAGAATTCAAGGAGAGGAGCAAAACCATAGTAAGAGTAGGTGCAGATAATTTTCTTCAATGATTAGTTTGAACTTCATGATGAGTTCAGGCTGATCGATTTATTTTTCATAACACATTTTGAACTATATAAACATATAACCCTTTTCGGACCAGTGCATCATATTTACAGACTTTTTTCAAACCCTCGCCAGAATTTAGGAGTAAGGATTAAAGCTTTCCTAAGCCCTTGATCCACAACTGTGACTCGTTTTTACCTTTATTTAGTTTAGCAAATATTAATCTAATTCCAGTACATTTTTTTCAGCATAATTTTGAGTACATATTTTTCAGTGATTTAGTTCATCACTCATTAGCTTCTTTTGATTAAAATTCTGCTTGAAACAAATAAAATAGATTGTGGAATTTTCAGCCGTTTTAGCCATTTACAGTGATTTTTTCAGTTATTTTATTCATTTGAATTTTATGGTTAACAAACTTTATTTGAGCCATATTCTGCTAAAAATTATGAATTTAACAATGTTTGGCCGTTTTAGCCATTTTTAGTGATTGTTTTAGTACTTTTTCGAAATGTGACCAATTTAATGTGCTCTAAAATTGTTGGACAATTAACTCATCCTTTTGGTTGATTTTCTGGTGCAAGAACGAAGAAAGATTTTTTCAGAATGTCACAAAAGGAATTTCAATGAAGAACATTTTCATTGAAAAAATTTTGGAGCCATTGCAATAGCTTCATTTTCTACGAAAATTTGCAAAAAGGGACTTAGCTAGCTGAAGACTCCATTTCAGTGCCCTTTCTCTTCCAACTCAGACAAAATCTATTATTCTGAATGGAGTGTTTTTAAATTTTTACAGTGTTATTAGAACATTTTCAGGGTCGATCAATTCAAATTTTGCTCAATTTGAACGATCAGAACAAAAATTAAAATACAATACTTTTTGTATTAAAAATTAGTAATCATCGGGATAATATTTTGTTGTTAAAATTATAGCTATTACTTTCAAAATTCTACCCTTCACTCTTGGTGCTATTAGACAGAATCCAAATGAATGATTTTTAAAAAAATTTTGATTTTCCGATCGTAGGTGATCTTTTAAATTTCTGTGTTGAAATCGCACATGTTTTTCTTCAGTAAAAAAATCGTAACTCGACTAAATCGACTCTTACCTACATCATCTACACAATGTAAAAATTCAAAGGTAATCGGATGCACAGTGTGAGAGAAAAACTGTCCCGTTTGCGGGATAACAGTTTCTGTAAAATGGCGTCTGAGAGTGGCGCCTGCCTCGACTAGTACGCCATCATTCCATCACAACTAAACTATTCTTATTGAACGAATGAAAATCCATAGTTGTTGTTGTTGTTTTCAATATTCGCACACCTAGTTTCCAAGTGATAAGTTCAGAAAGATGAGTAGAAGCAGGAGAAGAATGTCCTATCAAACTTCTCAGTGTTTGCACCAGGGAACTTCAAGCGCCCATAACATTATCCGGAGGCGATTTTACACTGTTATAAATATCAAAATTTCAAAGATTTTTTTTCAAACGCTCAGAACATTATTTAGAAAAACAAAAACATGAAAATCTGATTGATTCTTCTGTCTTCATTTTTGAGGTAAAGTCTCCTAAGTATAGCATTATGAAATACATATTCAATATTTAAATTAATCTTATAACACATAAAACATACCTACATACTATATGAAATTCAAAATCATGGAATGCATCTTAAAACATCAATAAATTGAAAAAAGAAATAGTCTTCATAAATCATCGTAAAAACAAATGTTACACAATTATCAAGGTAAATCTTAGCGTTGAAATAAGATTAAAACACATCATACAAATGGGAAAACATCAAATTATAAAGTCAATGACGTTTACGTGGGTTGAGACGATATATTGGCTTTCCTACATTTTTGTTAATAATTAATTATTGAGTATCCGAACAGTGACAACATCACTAGATAGAGAATTACGGTCCATAGATTTGACAAAATGGTTTTGTTTGGCCGTACCCAAATTTGTAATTCCCACCTAGAAGGAAAGTGGACTTCCCAAGGAACTTGGTTCCCTGAACCACCAAGTTAGCGCTAGTGTAGCTTCGAATCAATCGTCACCCCCTTCATACTTCTGAACGGAGTAATGAAAGATTATGTTTCCCAATATTAATCCCAAATATCCCTGATCAGTAAAGTGATCTGAACTCCCACAATATTGTGAAAAGTGATACAGTTAATAGCAATTACGCTGAGTAATTACATATCATGAAACCACTGCATTGCTAGCAGCGCCCTTGCTCGACGTCCTGCAGACAAAAAGGGAAAGTGTAGTTCATTCTGTCAAATGTTTTCTCCGAGTAACCCGTGCTCCCACTTTAACCTTGTTATTTTCTTACAATAAAAGAATTGTGTTCAGGATCCCGTTAAAACTGTGTTCTAAGTTTTCCCGTGATTATTCAGGTTTGAATTTAGTAAATGAAAGTTATCCAAGGTTTTGAGGTTGATGTAAAAACGTATAGACATGGGAGTGAAGTTAGTTTTGACGTGGGAAAGCTTAGCAAAGTGAAGTGAGGCTTCCCGTGCTAAAGAAAATTTGATGACGTGAGTTTGTCATGGTAATACAAGGTGAACTGCTCGGTAATGCAAAAAAAATTTTCCTTAAACTTCATCAAAAATGGAATAAAATCTTGCCAACTGCATATTTTAATCTAAATCCGTTCCGAGATATGATTTTTTAAGGAAACCCGAGTTTTTTCCTCTTCAACTTAATTTCTCCACTTTAATTCATTTCATTTCAACTTATGACCGCATATTAGGAATCGGCGTTAAATTTTCTATAAGCGTGGTGCACTTTGATTCAGGATAATTCCCATATACAAACGTAGAAAAATTTGAAAAAATAAAATTTCTGAAAATCTTTGAAACGTTACTCTTAACCTCATGAAAACTGTTGCATTCAATATTCTTTCCAACGGTATAGTAAATTTTACTTTTACTTTGCTATTTAGGGGAGAAAAGTTTGTTGAAAGGAGAAAAGTTTGTTGAAATGATAAAAATGAGGTTTTTCCAATCGGAAGGTTGATGAGGTTTTTTGCAGAATCTAAAGATAACACTTGCAGATCTTTCTAACTCTGTCATAACCGAGTTTTTCACTTTATTAAACGAGTCTTTTCCCTAAAACAGATACAATTTTTATTATGCATAAGAAATTAAAAATGTGTGAGCCCAAGAGCAAAACTCGAGGAGTTGGAGTAATTTGCAAATGTTACCATTCGATTCTGCATGAAAAAAAAATACGTAGAAACCGGCCCCAAACCCGTAGGCTCATTGAGGGTCATGTTTCAAGAATACCCACTATCAACTTAATTGGGTGGGGGTAGGGGGCCACATTTTTTAACATTAAAAAAAACTTTTCACCCCTAAATAGTAGAGTAAAATTGAAATTGACTATATCGCTGAAAAGAGTATAAAACAACACAGTTTTCATGAGATTTGCCAGTTTCCTGGATTTTTTTTTTTTTTGGAGAGTTTTAAACGCTTTAAAGATTTCCAGAAATCTTGTTTTCAAATTTGTCTATGTTTGAGCTGCTTTAGTGGTCTGTTGATGGGAATTATCCTAGGTTTGTATGTACAGTGAGTCCTGAACGGTTCTGAACTGACCACGCCCCTTTTTGGCTGTATGCACAACGACCGAACGAGTTCGGGATTTTTAGTTCGCTGTTCACAGAGCCAGTGCGGGACTGTCCAGAACTCGTTCTATCGGTCCGGGATTTTTTTCGGAACTTCTAGTCCCGCTCAATGCGCAGTAAACTATTTACGCTCCGCCCCCTACGATTTCCCCTGTGGGCTCGCAAGTGGAGTTTTGTTGTTGTTGTTTTCGGCAATACTGTTTGCGTCATTACATTGATTTTCGGTAACTGATATTGTGACTAAGTCATAAGTTTGATAGCAAACAAAATTCTAGTGCTATGTAATCAAATATAACACAAATTGACTTATGTCAATTTGCTCTTTTGGTCATACTGCACAATTGGAACATTTAGTGAATTTTCGAGGAATATGAAACTACGTAATGCAATGACTAGAAAAATTTTACAAATTGAATTTAAATTCGTGAAAATCCGTTTCGAGGTATTTTGAAACGATTCTTGGATTTCAATACTTCTGTTTTCTTCCGTGTAAGGCTCAGTTCGGAAATTCGTGAAACTCTTTGCTTCCGAGACTTTTCCCAAACTATAAAGGCTTATTAAGTACCTACAGTCTCAATCGGAAATTGGTGGAACTCGTTACCGCCCGAAGGTTAGGTACCTACTTCATTACTACATTACTAGCTACTTCACAGAAATTCTTGTGAGCCGAGCCTCTTCTATTTTAGCGAATTTTCTTAGAAAATAAAGCTATTGCAATGGCTCCAAAAATTTTCTTCATCGAAATCTGTTTTGAGGCATTCTGAAATGATTCCTGGATTTTAACGCTTTTATATATATATATATATATATATAAATATATATATATTTATATATATATATATATATATGTATGTGTCATTCCAGACGATAACTCTCGATAGAATTGAGATAAAAACTTCGTTCTTTCGCCAAAAAATCAAGCATTTCAAAAGAAAGGATGAGTTCGTTGGACAACACTTTTTGAGCACATTAAATTGGTCAAATTTCAAAAAATGTACTTAAAAAATCACTAAAAAAGGCAAAAAACCGCTAAAAATTAACAAATTTCTATTTTTTAGCAGAATGCTACTCGAAAAAAATTAATCGAACATGAACTAGGACATTTGAAAATTTAAGCACAAAATTGTACTGAAAAATTTACTTAAATTTCATTAAAATAAGCTAAAAACCGATAGGAACACTTGAAAAAATTGTAAAAATCCACAAAATCGTTTGTTCATTGGAATATTACTGACATCATATTACTGACATCATATCACTGAATATTAAAATGTATCATACAATTTTTATTTGTCCCCAAAGTGCTCATATTTCAACAGAATTTAACATAAATGTAATACGACCATTTATGAAAATTCGCTCATACGATCATGCTGCATGACTGGAACTTATTCTCCTTTCAATATTACCTATATTTTCCCCCTAAAAAGTTGGGGGAGCAATATGTTCAGTTGACGGGTGCGAAGAAACTATATACTTAGGTACCGCTCACAAACAACTTCTCAGTTTTAGCGAATTTTAAGAAATATTTTCGGCTATACTTAATTGCATTTGTTTTTATTTTAATTTACTGAAATACGACTCGTATTTATTACCTTGGCTGTCCGATTTGGAACCAAGGTATATTCGGAATGTCAGTTTGACAGCACAGATTAACAAAACACTAAAAAGACTGGCTGCCTTTGACTTCAATGGTTCAGCTGTTTAATTTTGAGAAGAATCCTATTGAGAAGAAGGTTACGAGTGAAGGTTATCAGTTCCGAATTGGTTCGAAACGCGTATGGACTGCGAGGAGTAATGAACCAGTTCTCATCCCCTCCCTTGTCGGCCCTCCTACGAACCTAGTTCGATTCTGAACAGGTCCAGGACTCACTGTACATACAAACCTCCTGCATCAAAGTGCACCACGCTCATAGAAAATTTAACGCCGATTCCGAACATGCGGTCAAAAGTTAAAATTAAATGAATTGAAGTGGACAAATTCAAGTTTAAACGGAAAAACCACGATTTCCCTTTTAAAAATCCCGATAAAAAATTGTATCTTGAGAACGGATCAAGATTAAAATATGCAGTTAGTGGCCTTTTACTCCAGTTTTATTGTAGTTTCACGAAAAAAATTTTTACATCTACCAGCACAGTTCACCCTTTACAACGAGCCAGAGTTGGGGTTAACGAGATGAATGCTTCGTATAGTAAGCGTTTCTGATTTATCGAAACTTTTACCAGCTATTGATCATCTTGGAGATCTAGTACTAATACATAATTTATTGATTTCGAGAATAATTGACATGCAATTTGTTCCGATATCTATTTTCGTGAGTTGACATGCACTAACCCTTTGCGGTCGAAAGTTGAATTCCGATCGTGTCCACAAGGACGGGACCCGGTCAGGGACCGGCATTATGCATGTACCTTACAGGACGACTTATTACACGCCATTATATCTTTCAAGGACGATAAGCTTTTTGCAATAGGTCACCTAAAAACGGTACATCACGTTTGAAGACATATTCATCAAATAAAAGCACAGATTACCTATTATTATTATTTTTTAACACAGAATGTGTTTTTGCGATGACCTACCGAAAAAAAACCGACAGAAAAAACCGTTACGCGCCTTTTTATAATGATTTTCACGTACAACCGAGTCGTTGCTAGGGAAATGGTACTTCGTCGTTTTTCATCCCACAAAATTCGTTGACCATTCGTTCGAAAGCTCTCGATTTATCCAACCATATTATGTTAACTACTGCGAAGTGCGTGGCCAACAAGCTGAGTTATGAGCATGGTTATATGAATAATTGTTTACACACAGGTGATCATTCTCAATAATTGATATTGTGAACATGATTGCAACCGCTTGTTAATTTTATTTAACGGATGACTAGCATCGCAAAAACACATTCTGTGTTCCTATGATTTCATACAGAGTATGGAAAAAGAAATAAACCGGGGGGTGCAGGGGGGCGGAGCCCCCCGCCGAGGCGCAAAGCGCCGAGTTTTTTAATTGTAATCATTTCCCCTCAACAAAAAATATTAAAAAAAGGTCGTCTTGCTCTTCCATTTGAAGCAACAATCATTCAATTTGTTCATCGTTCATGACGAAAAAACCACTTACGAACTGAGAAAGCACAATTACTAAACACAGAAAACTGGGTACAATGGAAACGACACGAAAACAACACGAGGACAAGAGTTATCAGTGAGAAAATAATGATAAAAAGTCGAAGCTCAAGTAGTAACCAGTCACAGATAGGTTTCTCATATTCCTTCCCAATGGGTTCATTTTATAAATAAAGTGCTGCGATCTATTGTCAAAACCTTCAGTAAAACCTACTGAATTGCCCCCAATATTTAAAAAATACCAAGCTACCACCGGGTTTCGTCTGTGAAGACAAGAAAGGGCGCCGAGCAGTGACCGGCATTCGACCCCTACGAGGTAACAAGGTCGCCGAGCAGGGACCGGCATTCGTCCTGTGAGACATCCCTCTCTCAAAATGTTCCGTCCAAATGCGGATATTGCCTAGCCGGGTCCTGACCGGGTTTCGTCCGGAAAGGGCTAATGGAGCCATTGGGCAGAATGTTGCGTTCAAAAATGCAAATGACAGCAATTCTAAACGATAGAAATTCAACGATCTGAAAGTGGAAGGATTTCGTTACTTTTGTCAATATTCTTCAATAGATATTTAAATTTAGGTATTACAATTGCAATGGCTTCAAAAATTTTAAAATCAAATTGTCGAAAAATTTCTTTGTTGAAATCCGTTTTGAGGCATTCTGAAACGAAACCTAGAACTTGACGCTTTTCCATCTATATGTCTGTCGTTCCAGACGATAACTCTCCTTAGGATTGAGATAACAATTCCATCCTTGCACCAAAAAATCGTGCTTTCCAAACGAAAGGATGAGTTCGGTTGGCAAAAACTTTTTTTGAGCCCACTAAATTGGTCAAATTTCCAAAAATGTGCACACAAAAATCACTAGAATTGACAAAAAAAGTCTTAAAATTGTTGAATTTATATTTTTATCAGATTTAAAAAAAAGGTTATAAACTATGAACTAGAAAAATGTACTTAAATTTCATCAATATTTGCTGAAAAATCAATTTAAAAAACTGAAAAATTGCTAAACGTCCATAATCTGTTCTGAATCGTATATGATTTAGAACGAGTTTATTTGCCTACCATAAAATTGGTGGTTAACAATTTCTTTGCACTCAACGTGCTTCAATTTCTAAACAAAGTAACACAATATAATACGATAATCTACGAAAATTCGTTCAAACATCATGCTGCATGACTGGAAATTTTTTAAACTGGTAGTTAGGAAATATACACAATTCTGGTTCTACGGATGTTACATTAAACTCTAATTAAAGACTCCCGTAGGTCAGTAGATCGGCTAGATTTAGTGACGATTTTTGTGGTTCGGTTTCCAGAACTGATTAGGTACTTAAAATACTAGGATGTAAGACGTCTTGTTTACAAAAAGTTTTCTTTTTCGTTTTTACGTTTCTATTTCGGATTGCACATTAGGGATGTCATTCATGGACGTCTGATGATACATTATGTCATTGTAGACAACTAATTGATCGTCAAATGAGTTTATAATGGAGTATATTTCTAGAAATTTGTGCTTTATTTGGTTGCTATTAACTATAGTTTGGAGGGTGTTGTTGTTATTGGTTATAAGTTTATTAACTAAAGGTGGACTGCTGAATTAGGGCCTTTTGCCAAAAAATAAAAAAAGGCGAGATGAGAAAATGAAAACAAGTTACCATCAGATTCTCCACCTATCAGTGTTGCCAGACCCCGTCCAACATAAGAAGTAGGGTATTGTACAACATGGTCCAGTCATGCAGCATGACCGTATGAGCGAATTTTCGAAGGATCGGACTATATTATGTTAAATTATTTTGAAAATTTAGTTTTTTGAGTGCAAAGAAATCGTTAGCTATTATCATCGTGACAAAAAACGTATTCTAAATAGTAATCTGCTATTCAAAAAGTGATACTGGATTTTTAGCTTTTTTTACAGTTATTATCAATTTTATAGCAAATTTTAATGAAATTCAAGTAATTCTTTCAGCCTAATTTTGTACATAACTTTTTTAATGTTCTGTTTTAAATTTGATAAACTTTATTCGAGCAATATTCTGCTAAATATTATAAATGTAACGATTTTTAGCAGGTTTTAGGCTATTTTAGTGATTTTTTCAGCACATTTCTTGAAATGTGACCAATTTAATGTGCTCAAAAAGTGGTGGCCAACGAACTCATCCTTTCGTTTAGAAAGCTTGATTTTTTAGCGCAAGAACGGAATTTTCATCTCAACCCTAAGATGAGTAATCGCTTGGAATTACACACACACACACGCACAAATATATGAAAAACCGCAAACTTCAGGAACCGTTCCAGAATGCCTCAGAATGGATTTCAATGGAGAAAATATTAGAAAATTTTGATTTTAAAAATTTCCGAGCCATTGCAATAGCTTCATTTTCAACGAAAATTCGCTAATCCAAAACGTTTTTTGAATCACAAGGTATTATCAAATTTAAAAAGTTTTTATTGCCTCAATGCTTATTAGATAACAATTTCTTTCACAACTACTCGCGGAATCGACCTAATCAAGCTTGGGAATGTGAAAACTGGTCAAACACTCAACATTTTATACTTTGAAAACCTTCTTAGTAAGCCTTAATCCGCATATATTTGCAACTTCTACACCTTAGGGTTTGGTTCAACAATGAAGCAATAACATCAACTAACGGATGTTGTACTCCTTTCTCAAAATTGAGCCCATCTCATTTTCGGAGAAATTACACATTTGAACACATAGCCACCTCAATGTTTTCCCAGACACTAAATCATCTAGGAAAGCATTTATCCTCCCTCTAACCAACTGTGAACTAGTTCACTCAACATGAGAACACTGCGTTAGATGTTAGATCACCCCTCAAATGAATATACAACTTATCCAAAATTTGAAACATACATATATGTAGTAGATTTCCTTACGTTTTGAGCTGTTCTCCAACTTGTAACTTGGGGCAGGTAGGTAGGATTCCCTGAAGGGATCTTTGTTGGTAGGCCCCGGCAGGCTGTGAAACTCCTCCGGGCGGTCTGGGGGGAAAATGGAAAGCGAGTCGCGAACCTGCAAATAGTTCATAAAACATTCCTCCGCGTGGTCAGCCAAAACTTGTGAAAAAAGTCCAGTCATGCAGCATGACCCCATGAGCGAATTTTTGAAGAAATCTTCGACATTTCAGTCGCTATTGATCGTGTTGAGAAATTTAAGTTTATGATTTTGATAGACAAGCATGGAATCAAATTATTACATGCACAGAGTAAACTCATCAGTTGTGATTACATTTTTTTTTTTTTTTTTTTTTTTTTTTTAAGCTGACTGATTTTTCAACTTTGAAATTTTTGAAAACTTGATACATATTCTTATAGGAAATTTTACGCTGATCCCAAATATACCACATGTTAGTATGCTGAAAAAATTATTTCGCACAACAAATCGCAAAAAACAGGCTATTTTGAAATTTTTGACTACATTTTTGAAAATTTCAACCCGAAGATGTAATCCGATTATGCTGACCAACGAACTTGAACTTTCGTTTTGTGTCCTTAACATTTTAAAATTTGTTTGAAGTTTCTAGCACAATTCTACGGACAGTTATCGTCTGGAATGACACATACATACATACATATATACATATATACATACATACATACATACATACATACATAAAAAAATGCGTTAAACTTCAGAATATGATTCAGAATAGCCTGAAACGGATTTCTGCATAAAAATTTTTCAAAAATTCACATTCTACAAATTTTGAGGCGAGAGCAATAGCTTAATTTTCTTCAAAAATTCGCTAAAATAAGTCCATCCAACAAAAACAAAACAATTCGACCACGGGAACCTTTTCGATTAGCGGATTCAGGTTGGGGACGGGTAGCATCAGAACGTGGAGAAACATTCCCTGATCTACCAAACACCAAAATAAAGTCCACCAGATTTCCGACGATAGGAACAGCAAAACGATACATGACTTATCCAAAATTTGAAACATAAATATTAGATTTACGTTTCGTTTTTATTTAGCTTTAAGCTATTCTCTAGCTTGACAGCGTAGAGAGGTAAGAAGTCCGTGAAGAAAGTCCCGCAGATTGTTAAAAACAACCCGCTTACACTCCTGGTCCACGAGACGACCATATTCTTCTTTATTTGTCAACATACAAACCAAGTATATGACAACGCTTAAATAAATATATTTATATACCTATATAAAATAAATTAAATTAATAATAAAAGATGAATAGGTAAATGGATGATTGCCAACGTGGCACCAGAAAAAATAATCTTCTCACTTTCAAATAAGAACTAGAGAAAAAATAATCAAAATAAGTAAGAGCATAAAAAAAAGTCCAGTCATGCAGCATGACCCCATGAGCGAATTTTTGAAGATGTTTCATGCAAATATTACCGATTTTTACAACTAGCGAACGGCATTATTTCGATTTTTGACTGATTTTTCAACTTTGAAATTTTACGCTGATTCCGAATATACCATATGTTAGTATGCTGAAAAAATTATTTCGCACAACAAATCGCAAAAAACAGGCTATTTTGAAATTTTTGACTACATTTTTGAAAATTTCAACCCGAAGATGTAATCCGATCATGCTGGCCAACGAACTTGAACTTTCGTTTTGTGTCCTTAACATTTTAAAATTTGTTTGAAGTTTCTAGCACAATTCTACGGACAGTTATCGTCTGGAATGACACATACATATATACATACATAAAAAGTTCCAGTCATGCAGCATGATCGTATGAGCGAATTTTCGTAAATTATCGTATTGTATAATGTTGAATTGTTTTGAATTTGAGCTTTCTGAGTGCAAGGAAATCGTTAACCATTAATTTTATGGAAAAAAACTTATTCTAAATAATAACCTGCTATTCAAATAGAGGTTATGAATTTCTAGCTTTTTGCAGTTTTTATCGATTTTTTAGCCAATTCTGATAAATTTTAAGTACATTTTTCACCATAATTGTGTACATACATTTTTGGATGTTCTATTTTATAGTTAATAAACTTTATTTGAGCAATATTCTACCAAAAAATATAAATTGAACGATTTTTAGCCGTTTTTAGCCATTTTTAGAGATTTTTTGAGTACATTTTTTGAAATTTGACCAATTTAATGTGCTCAAAAAGTGTTGTCCAACGAACTCATCCTTTCTTTTGAAATTTTGATTTTTTGGCGAAAGAACGAAGTTTTTATCTCAATTCTATCGAGAGTTATCGTCTGGAATGACACATACATATATATATATATATATATACATATATACATATACATATATATATATATATATATATATATATATATATATATATATATACATATAAAAAAGCGTTAAAATCCAGGAATCATTTCAGAATGCCTCAAAACAGATTTCGATGAAGAACATTTTTGAAAATTTTTATTTTAAAATTTTTGGAGCCATTGCAATAGCTTCATTTTCTAAGAAAATTCGCTAAAAGAATAATTAAAATAAATCGCTCGGCCTGTGCAGCACCAGCCAAGTAGGGCCCAAGCCCAACCCACCCTGGCGGCCCCCCACGACCAACTAAAAACAGTTATGTCAAGGAAAATAAACCTATAATAAACTATAATGAACCACAAATATACCTACATAATATATACATATATATATACGTTATTATATAAATATATAATACAATAATACACCTATATTAGATAATGGCGCATAGAAGTCTTCTTGTTACGTTATGGTAAATTATTTCTCTGCCTAAACTTCTAGATCCGATTAAAGGGGTTTATTATTTTGGGCCAGTAATTGGGAAAATTTGCAAACATAGGGTCCACAATCATATGTGTTGGATTGCTGGGGAGTTGATTTGACTGTGGTTAGTGTCCAGTCTGATCGGTTTACGATGGCGAGTACGTCTGCAAAGTCCTCCTTCAGATATTGGAAAAATGTTTTTAATATTCCTATATAAGCGTGAGTCAAATATTCTGTAGTTTTTAATTTCGGTCTTCCAGATAACAAGCATGAAATCTATAGTTTTCATCTGATTTCTACCATTGTCTCTGCGATCGAATGGTTCATATTTTAAGATTATTTGAAATTTTAATGATCTATACATTCATGTAACAGATACAAGGTAGCTATGTGCCTCAACCAACTTTACAGACCTTTTAGCGAATTTTCGAAGAAAATTAAGCTATTGCTCTCCTTCAAAATTTGTAGAATGTGAATTTTTGAAAAAAAATTATGCAGAAATCCGTTTCAGGCTATTTTGAAACATATTCTGAAGTTTAACGCATTTTTTTTAGTGTCTGTATGTATATATGTATGTGTCATTCCAGACGATAACTGTCCGTAGAATTGTGCTAGAAACTTCAAACAAATTTTAAAATGTTAAGGACAAAAAACGAAAGTTCAAGTTCGTTGGCCAGCATGATCGGATTACATCTTCGGGTTGAAATTTTCAAAAATGTAGTCAAAAATTTCAAAATAGCCTGTTTTTTGCGATTTGTTGTGCGAAATATTTTTTTCAGCATACTAACATGTGGTATATTTGGGATCAGCGTAAAATTTCCTATAAGAATATGTATCAAGTATTCAAAAATTTCAAAGTTGAAAAATCAGCCAAAAATCGAAATAATGCCGTTCGCTAGTTGTAAAAATCCGTAATATTTGCATGAAACGTTGTCCAAATTCAAACTACTCTTATGGAAATAACCCAATACCCTGTATAACCAATCCTAGAACCATGCTGTTTAAATCGTAGGTAGTAGGTGCTTGTTAAATAAAAAAAAAAAAAAAAAAAAAAAAAGAATCACAACTGATGAGTTTACTTTGTGAAATATTCCGTCCTCCGATTCTCTCGGTCGCTCTCTTTAATGTTTTACGTTCAACTGTTTTAGGACTTGATGTAGCTTTAATACTGACTGTAGCTTAGAAAATATCAGCCATATGATTATGAAGAAGTTCTATTTATGTACGTACTAGCACGGAGACCCAAGGCCTTGCTCCGCTCGGCCGTCAGTAACGTTAATCTCAAGGCCTCCCTCCATCGAAATCTATGAATATTTACCTACATTTGTATTTAAATCTACAAGATTAGTTTAATAATAATGAAGTATGAGTACCTCCTAATTATTTTTAATAATTTGATTCCATGTTTGTCTATCAAAATCATAAACTAAAATTTCTCTACACGATCAATAGCGACTGAAATGTCGAAGATTTCTTCAAAAATTCGCTCATGGGGTCATGCTGCATGACTGGACTTTTTTTTTTGTGTTTGTCTTGTATTTGTTTAGTTTCTACGGAAACATCTGAAAGAATAATTGGTGTCTTCACGATTTTCATTCAATTTCTCTATGACTTTCTCGTTCATGTCTGTCTGTTTGGCATCAAGTTTTTAGTACAATTCCTCTACATCAACTTCTTATTCTTAAATGTAGATACCTATTCATTAAAGCGGTTTCAATTTCATATGGAAAAGGGCATTTCGATCCAAATGTGCCATTGATACAATCATAAAATGCCTGTACTTACTAGAACAGATACTATTGTTATGATCATCTTTGAATTCATTACTTTTGGTCATTAGCTCAATCACGGTCATTAGTTCAATGAACGTTGAGCAAAATCTTTCAATTAGGAAATTCGAGTTGGGGTTCTGGGTGCTTCTTCACGAATTGTCTCTTTAATTGAAGGTTGGCGATAAATTCTGCACATCTTCTCCAATTTATTGCCAGGCGGAATAAATCTGCTGCTCAGTCATCCAAAGTCCTTCTCCACATGTCGGATACCATTAGGCCTGCCTTTTACCATAAGACATCATCCTTTGTTTTTCTCCCATCATAAACTGCATACTTGGTACTGCGCGTGTCATGGCGCCAGGGTAAGCCACTTATCGTCGTTTTATCATTGCAAGCATTTTCGGGTCAAACAATCGTGCTGCAGGATGTAGTCATTGCGGAGCCGTGCAGTCCATGGCATCAGTCACATCTCGAATGCTTCCAGACAATTAATGTCAGCTGCTTTCAGAGTCCATGTCGCCACAACATAAAACAATGTGGACCAGACATAACACGTAACAAGAGACCATCGCGGGGTGTAGAGGCATTTGAAAAATGTAGTGATTTCGTGCAAATTAGAAAATTTTCCATAGAATGGGTGATATTCTAAAGGAAATTTTACGACATTTCCAACAGTGTGCCTATTTTCAGTCTCACATAAAACCTAAGGGGAGTTATGACTGGTTATATAACAAAGTCAAAAATATAAGAAGAGATCGCCTAGGAGATAACCCGCACAACCTCAGAGAATTTAATCAAAATCAGACTAAAACTTATATAGTTTTAGGTGGGACAAGGATTTACTACAGACATAAAACAGGGAACCAAAATTAATCAGCAGATCTGTAACGCAAAAAGCAAATTCTGATTTTGGAAGGCAATAATTTTTTTGGCTTCCCCCATGAACACAAAGCCTACATACCTTCGGTACCGTAAACCGGGGTGAAGGCGATATACTGGGGGGAAGGCGATCATTTTGATTTTGCCCACTAATTACTCTAGTGCTCCTAGCAGGTGATCACTGATGGCTCCATGGAATGTGCAGTCCATATCCACTATTGTCTATCAACACGATGATGAAGTTTTTAGCGCGTTTTTTGACTTTATTAGTGCCTTATCAGCCAGTTTTGTGAATCACGTTTTTGTGGCAAGATTATTCATAACCGAAAAACCTCTGTGGGTGATAGTTTAAGAGTTCAACTTCTGCAGTTGTTTTTAAATCTTTTCGTTCTTTGAAGGTAAGAGAAGAGAAAACCGTTGCTAACATAATTTTTGGAGTAACTGCGTTGTCTATGCAGTACCGAATGAGTGTTTTTTCATTTTACAGGGGTGAAGGCGATCATGCCTCGAAAATACATTTAAAATTCCTAGATGTCGTTCTGGTTAATTCAAAGCATGGTAATATATTCTATATTACCATAGAGTACTATTTCTATTCATGGCCTCAGGGCCAAGCTCATAGATTACTGTATACCAATTTTTTTTTTCCTTTTAAACACTCCAGTTTTTCCTTCTCTTAACTTATTCTAGTTTGCTGAGTTTGATTATCTTTGAAAATGTTTTGCTAATAATACCACTTATGTTCAAAGTCTTCCTAGCTAATGGATAGGGCCAAAGCTTGCAATAACTCGAAAATACTGATAATGTTGACTAATAAGTGAAGTTCTAGTTTTAATCATTGAAGTTCCTGTATTCTAAGGTGTTACCATGACTGGTAATGGTACCTACTTACCAATTTCTATTCCTACCTATGATTACTAGTTATTATCTTTGCATGAAATGTTTTAAATAATGTGATATTAAAGTTTAAATAAATGAAATCTATTTTCAACCATTCTGAAACTTATGTCTCATGAAGTTGAGTCATCTTCCTACTAAATAATCTGCTTTAATCCTCCAAACCAATTTTCCTGCCCTTGGATGTTTATTAAATATTTTAAAGAAAGTTTAATTCTGATCGCCTTCAACTTTTTAGAAAGGTGAAGGCGATTTCAAGTGTAAAAACATGAGTGATCGCCTTCACCCCTACCCATGGGGTGAAGCCGATCAGTGTTTAAATAAATAAAAAAATGGTAAATAACATGATCAATTTAATGTAATTATGTCATTGCGATTGTGAAATGTGAAGGAATATATATTATTTTTTGTAGAATTTTTGTATCCATTTAATAGGGAGAAATAATAGAAAAACTTGAAATTTTGATCGCCTTCACCCCGGTTTACGGTACTGTCAAAGCAAAAAAAGGTGGAGGCCTCCACCGATCACGAATGAGTCCACATCACTGCTATCCCTTCTGACCACGATGAGAACACAAATAATTTGACATTCCCGAAAGCAGTGATGGTTGACCGCGAGGGTGCAATCATAGCTTCGTGGTGAAGGTGCATCACTATGAATGCTCCCACACCACTACACACATTTGTTTCACATCACTGTGACCTTCAGGGTGAACAGTGATGGTGCTCCAATATCCCCCTCAGTAGGAGTTTTAGATTGTGCAGCGCTCTGGCAAAAGGCGGTGAGCTCAAATCCATCTCAATTTCCAATATTTTCGTGTTAAAACTCGTTCAAGTTGTCGGAAGTGGGCCTTCATCAATTACTAACATGCACTGGATCGTTTTAAAGAAGCACGATTTTAAAATATAAATAGCTGGCTGTGGTGATGTGGGGTTGTCAAGATGCTCTGTTTCTCTTGGATTATGAGGGGGGGAGAAGGCGAGCGTTAAACTTCATGACTGCCCTTGGTCGTCCCTGGCTCTGTGAAGAAAGTACCTGAATAGTCGAGTGTGTTGTGCAGTTTGAGATTTGAACAGCGATGAAAAGGGTAGTTTCATCTGTTTTAAATGAATGAATCGTCGATCCGAGGTAAGTTATTGAGATGTTTCCTGAGTCTTGATCTCAGAGATTTGAGACGAAATTTCGTTTTGTAAAAGAAAATTATGAGTACCTACTTATTGCACGAAGTGAGTATTGAACACATTTTAGCGATCTGACAAAGGCTAACCTACCAATTAGAAAAAAAAAAAAAAAAATCCCGAGAGTTCCAAAGGCATGTGTGTGCCTTGAAAAATGGAAAAGGTTACAAAATATGTGATAAATTAATTGAAGATGCACTTAGATAATTAGTTATGCGTAGTTCGCTTGCAGGAGGTACATCTGTATGGAGTCTCTTCGTCGTTCTCGTTGAATAATACCAAATCACTGGACACTACACTGGATCACTGGAGATCGTAGGTTAAACCATCGATTATTAGGCACACAAATATTCATCAATACTCGGTTGATTAATCGGGTTGCCCGATTGACTGCACCACATACAGTAGTAAGTTTGAACACTGTTGACATTCAGCAAATTTTCATAGAAATGCAATAGCTCCAAAAAATTTAAAATATCAATTTTCAAAAAATTAAATAATTGAAATCCGTTTTGAGACATTCTGAAACTAATACTAGATTGATGCTTTTAATGATAAACACACACACACGTGTGTGTGTGTATGTATGCATCCTTTAGGACTTCAACACTTTTGACATACATGCTATAACATTTTATCCTTCCAGACGATAGCTCTCCTTAGTATTGAGATAAAAATTGAGTTGTTGCGCCAATAAATCAGGATGAGGGAGGTTGCAGGAGGGGGAGGAGGAAGAGTTGGATGAAAGGAAGTACCCCAATAAGATGAACACCTGTAAAGGTAAGAGCCCCTAAGGACGTGGTTGGTAATACCACAGAGCACTGCTCCCGAACCATGGCATGACGTATATGTGGCAACCGTCAGACCGGGGATAATGTGCACCACATGATACATATTTACATCTTTACCCCGACAGGCACCTCAGAGGATGTCCACTGCCTGGGGACTACCCCGTGAACACCTCACCGAGGTGGCTAAATTAGCCATCCGGACGGCATGAAAATGACAATAGTCACGGGGCCCAATGCCCTCTGAAGCCATTCAACCCACTGAGAAGAAATGGGGGATCGATTAAGGGCAGTGTCGGAGCTCTTTACCATCTGCTGACTCATGCAGTGCAGCAACAAACTCAGCCGATGAGTTGGGTTAGGGAGCAGTTGGTGTTGCTCAGTCACACTACTACAACTGCTGCTTGACAAAGTCAAGGTCATTAACAGCAGTGCGGGTAACCTCGCAACTCGAGCCCCTAAGGGGATCAGGAGGTGGCGGCATGAAGATGGGATGCTGGCTGAGAGAGAGAAAATACCGAGACCACCATTTAATCTGAGTCCACCAAGTGGGTGAATATAGTCACTTGGGACACCAGGTGGGAAGCCTAGCCAAGATCACACTGCAGAGCAAATTTCTCGATCCAATAACCAGACTCCCCATAGTATGCCTGCCAAATACTAACCCATATGTTAGCTTTGGCAGTAAGTATGTGTGAAGGAGGCGCAGGTTCTGCTGCGGCTTCAATGGAGCCTTGGTAACACGAGCTATTGCTCCAAGATCAACACGGCTTGTGGCTATAGAGGCCACATCCATGAAGTCAACCCCAAAGGTACCGCCAGACCTCCAACACGGATCGGTGTCTGTCTCAAGACAAAGCAGTCCTGATCCACCATCTTCACCTTATGCTGGTGACCCGACAGGGCCAAGGAGACTGACCCACACTTTTCTGGGTTGACCACCAAACCACACCTGGCAAGCTGCTCAGCAAATGGCAGGATGACATCATCGTCAAAAGCCGATGCACCTACTCGAATTCCAGGGGCGAGATAGAACCCTATTTTATCTGGCAGATTACCCAAGGCTGTATCCACAACCAGGTTGAAGAGGAATGGCAACAGAGGATCCCCCTGATGTACCTCGGGCCCAATGACAACACCCCCTCACATCTCGCCTCTGTATCGAGGACTGTAAAACCCTCACAGTACAGACAGGCAACATACTCAATTGAACAAGCAGGTGCCCCAACACCACGAAGGCAATCGGTCAGTGCAAAATGGCTTATAGTGTCAAAGGCCTTAGCAATGTCCAGAGTGGCAAGATGGAGCTACCATTTCTTTGTATGGGCCAGCGAAATGACAGTTTGACGAAATGTTAGGTTCTATGCTGTGCCATCTGCTGGCCAAGATGCTCTCTGGACATCACCTATGACAAGAGCTGTTTGGAAGTGAGAGGTCGGAATCATTTGGAAGTGGTAAAAGACTACTGATCAAGACCGACAAAATGACTTCCTCCAGGCCTTTCATTGGGATGAAAATAGTCTGGACATGGGCCAACGCTTTTGGGGGTCCTCCCGATAGAAGCAACAGGTTGAGGATGAGCAGCTTTATAGTTTGACGTGCTTTACTCCAACATAGGGCGGAAATTCCACCAGGTCCAGCAGAAGTGGAGTTTTTGACACATCAACTCCTGGAGAGGGGGCAAAACTTGATCATCCCTAGCATCCTCCAGTACCTCTGCAACTACACGAGATGGATGCTTCCTCCATAACTTCTGGACCTTTTGGTACTCCCACCCCCTTTGCTTGTTTTGTTACTCTGAGACCTCCATGAGGCACCAATGTAGGAGGAACCCCTCCCTGATACCCTGCCATGGTCACTTCCTCAACCTGTGGCAAGATCCTCTACACATAGGCTGCAACCTCGTCCTCCAAGCCAACAAGCCTCTCGTCAGATCCAGCAGGTAGGCACTATCAAAACCATCAATACCGCCTACCAGCTCCCTGAGCCTCAACACATCTATCTTCAAGTCTTTAAGACGACTGAAGGTTCCGGGGGGAAGATTGCTGAGTGGCGGGATGTGGCCCCATGCCTGTAGGTGATGCGGGAGAGGCCCCAAACCTATTATCCAGGATTGCATCCTGGACAAGCTGCTTGTAGTGGGGGCTCAGGCAAAGAAATTAAATGGTAGAAAGTGCGCAAATGGGAAAAGGTTGTTACGGAAATACAGCCTCTGCTTCCTATGTTGCCATTCGCCCCAAGTCCTCAGAAGTATACCTGGGCCACTCTTGCTCAATATCTATTGCAGTGTTTGCCTCTAAAAGACCTCTAAAGGAGGCCGCGCTAGGACGTAAAGGCTCTATCACAATGACCACCCAAATGAGAATACGAGGGGGCAGTGGAAGAGGAGGATGGATAGGATGATGAGGAAGAAGGATAGGATGGCCAACGCCCCTGCCTGGGGTGTCCCTGAGCACCTACCCTAGAACCTTGCATGCCAATGGGTAGGCAGCGGTTGAGGCTCATGGTCGCTTAAATCCATAATGAGTAAGTGTCGGGAGGCCCATTGACATGAGCCAGTGGGTCATTTCACCGCCCTCTGTTCACCCAGAAGGTTACTGGGTTGAACAATGGGAGTATGACCTTGACTTTGGTAGGGATATGAGGCAGCTCTGAAGAGATAAAAACACCGATAATCACCCTACCCCAGCAACCCAAACACATACAAAGTTGAAATTCAGGAATAGTTTCACAATGCTTCAAAACGGATCTTCATTATGAAAATGATGGAGCCATTGGAATAGCATCATTTTCTTCAAAAAATCCCTGAGAGTTATTTGATTCACAAAATCAATTAAATTTCTTTACTGACACTACGATGCAACAGTAGTCAGGTCATTTAAATCACACAACACAACAATGCTATTATATCGCTCATCATAAATAATTGAGATTTACTTACTATTAATATCATCATTGTACATCGATTTCATAGCGTTAATTTTCAATTTATAGATGGAACATGCATCAAGAATCGTTTTGCATTTCCACCCTACTAATGACATTAAATATTTCACGCTTCACGACACTTATCTGGCTTTTATTGAATTTTCGCACAGTAGCCAACATGGTCCTAAAAAACAACTCAACGTCGTCTTCGTTGTGTTTTTCATGACTAGACGTCAACTTTTCTAAACCTAATGGTGAGTCCCTCATACCTACACATAAATTACCCTGACGTTGGATAAAAGAACCTTGTGTGGAACACAATGGTCGTGTCATTGGCGGGCTGCGTTGGCTACCACTCCATTCAACTGTTTTCGATGGATCATTTATCACTTGCGGATGGATATTGTTCGTATGAAGCTCCATTTCCACTTCCTTGCTTGATAAGATCCTGAAAATAATTCATGTTGTAAAATAATGTCTACTGGATCCATGGGGTTTTTAGGGACCACCCTCTGGTTCTACCTAGGGCACATAGACAAGGCTTAACACCACAACCCAAGCATTGAGAAAAAGGGGGAAAAAACATTAATACGAATCCGTTAAAGACCATTATGGGGGGGGGGGGGGAAAAATAAATAAAAAATAATAATAATAATAAGGGCCCGTTTCTCAGACCTTGGAGACTCCAAGGCCAAACACTGTCGAAAACGCAAAATTCAATAAATTTCAGAAAAAAATTTTTTTTTGCGAATATCTTTGAAAACACATAGTTTTAGCTGAAATTACTTTATATAATAAATTAAAATTAAAGACCATAGAACACTGCGTTAAATGAGCTCCTGAAAGTCAAAACTGATGGAGCCTCAATGGCGCAAAGCAAAGTGGTGCCCAGTCAGCAAAAACCCTGTTTTCAACATGTGAAGGATTTTTAATCTGGGGCGATTTTACGTTAATTTGTCTCCTGTAGAATCTTACCACAATATCGATTTTGCGGTAAAAAATATTCTTCTGGCAAAAACAACCATTGGAAGTAGAAAATATTGGGAAATATCGCCTAAAAAAGCTCAACCTTTAAAAATGTCTCACACCGACCACAAACGTTAGATAAAAATCGTTTACTCGGTTCTTTTCCGTTAATTCACTACCAAACATTCTTCTTGGTTTCCGTTAATTCACTGCCATTGAAATATAAGCTATTCGATACAAAACTATTCCATAAACATCAGAATACGTGTTCTGTGTTTTCATAGCCGTGTAGGATTCCTGCAATTGTTATCTTATCTCTTAGCGATAGGAGCAGCGCGGCGCGGCGGGCGGCCAGTCCAGACAGTCATTGTTGCGGTAGCATGAGTGTATGTTGCATGTTTTTGTACTTTCCACCTCAATCATTTTATTCCAGGTATTTACTACATATTTAATAACACAATTACCTAATGAAAACCAAAACCATACCTACTTTAAGTACAAACATGATTGGTAGTGAATTAACGGAATCCCAGACCAAAACAATAATGGTAGTGAATTAACGGAAAAGAACCGTTTACTCTATGATATTTTCACATATAATGCCATCTTTAGCTTCACCATTATTTGATTCAGTTTGTTCTGTGCCAGGATCACATCCGCAACATCATCTGAATATCCAACAAGATGGCACTCTTGCGGTATTGCCAGTCGTAGGACACCATCGTATGATCCATTCCAAAGTTGTGGGCCCAGAACTGAACCCTGGGCCACTCCTGCAGTGATGTCTTTCTTTCCCCTTGGGCGGTCCTCTTTCCCCTCACAACTGCCTGGAGAAGTAAGGCTCGGCAGAGGGTCTTACCTACTTAAGTCGAGACACAGTGTATATAGAAGAACTCTCTCTTCCATGTCAGTTGGGTTCAACACCTCAGTAGCTCTAATTGTAATGGAGCTATTTTATATATTTTTTTATTTTTGAAGAAGAAGGAACAATCAATTCGTTAAGCCCATGAGCTTGCAGGGTTACTGTTGGGGATGAAAAACTACGGGAAAAAATGCCTCGCACACTTCGAATACAAGTAGAAAGACTGAACAAATGGGTGAAATTCTAGACAAATTGAAAAATATCTCAGAATCCAGATGAGGAAGGCAATATCGGGTTTTGATTCGTGTTCAGCACAATCAAGATCCCATAGATTGAAAATTGAGATCTTTTTCAGGAAACGTGACTATTTTTGTTAACAAGTTATACTCTCTATAACAAGTTTTACTCTCTACCTTACAGGTTGTAGGTACTTGTTTACTTCTCCCAAGTAAATTATGTATCAATACATATCATCAGAGAAACTGTGGAAGATGGTTACTTACGGCAAGTCGAGAATTATGCTTTGAAGTTGTGGATCATTAACATCGACAGCGCTCCAACTAGTTTTTGTAACAGGTACCTCGTCAACGGGCACTGCAAACGATTTGTGTATAAGAAAGAAATCACAAGGAAATACATTTAAACCTAAAAACATACGCTTGTTAAAAAAATAAAAAATTATAATTTGCAGTTTTTTATTCGGTTATTTAAAATTTAGATTAAAAAAAAAAAAATAATAATAGTAATAACCTTTTTTTTGTGAGTCTTGAACGATAACCAAAAAAATTTGAGAGTTAACCTTTTTTTAATGTTCGGTTACAAATGCTACACAGTGCCAAATGCCACACAGTGGGGTAGACCTCAATTCCTGGTCAAAACTTCAAAAATGTTAGTTTACTGAAAAGAGTAGTTATAAAGAGAGTACAAATGCGTACTCAGGCGTTTTGCGTAGGCCTGTGGCATCGTTTTCATAATTTGTAAAACTTAAGCCCATAGTATTTATTAAATTTATTTATTACGTAAAATACTAAATTTGATTTATTTCAATACGGGGCGATTTTGGATAACTGATTCTTGCACATTGTGCTTGCCGAATTCGTTACTTTAACTTTCAGAATAAAAATCAAGATTCGATCAGGGAGTCAAAATCAACACTCTTGTAAGAACAAAGCATGTAGTTGAAAAATCAAAAACGCTGCAAATTATTACATAATGGTTTATCATTTCTGAATCAGAAAGCCAGCTAAAGTAACCAGCATGCTCTGGGGCTTTCGCCAGTCTCTTTTCTAGTATCCACCTCTATTCTTCCTCTCACTCCACCCCCCGCTCACCCACCACCGTGACCCCCTGCCAAGCGTGCGTCTAACACTCAAAGCCTCGAAAAAGACACTTTTTTGCCCGTTTTTGGCCCATAGCATCTATACCAGTAAAGCGATCGGGATGGTTAAACGTTAGAACCAACTAGACCCCAAATGCTGCCAGTCATGTCGTGGTTTTGAAAAAAAAATGTCATTGCCCCACAATGCTTGTTTTTCATTCCCTGGTCTTCATCAAAAGAAACACCAACACCTTCTTCAGCGTGGTTGGGATGTCCACGATTTCCATACCGATCATCTCTCAGATCTTCATCCCCCTGACACTCCTCTTGCTACTTCCCAATGTTGCGATCCGCTACACCGAGAAGCAAAATTTTCTAATTTATTCCCTGAACCTCTTAGTAATCTGACTGAGACCATATCCGTTACAAGACTGACAGGAGCCCATGTCAGTTGAAAGACTAAAACGAATCATCATGGATGCTGAACTTACATTCAATCGAGGATTTTTTTAGCTTAGTGTTGCGATTCATTTTTAGTTATCGAGCCATAAGATCAAAAGTGCTTTATGTTTGTTCCTGTTACTATTTTTTTTAAAAATATTTTGTCATTTTGTAAAATTTTGACAATTGTTATACCATTTTTTGGGTTCATCAGTAAAAAACGTATTGAATTGAATTGAAAAGATTCATGTCCCAACTAGTTCCTTTTATGTGTATTGAAATCCATAGAAAATTATAGAAAGGATACCAGAATTTCTCATAAATCTCATTACCTTTAGAACATTAATACAATACTTTCTTCGCATTTTGTCTCTTTATTCTATATGTATACATTTACGCTACAATAAGTTAGGGGATCATACACTCAACTGTAAAACTGGAGAGCTGGTGAGAATTTCGAAAATCGTGAGGTAAAAAGCGGAGTGAATACTGGGAATTGCCACCAGGCCTTTTGAATACAACTACCTGTGATCATTAATGGCTTACAAATCAACTTATGTTTCCAAATTTCGAGAAACTTTTTTTATTTATTTTTTCTTATTCACCTTCAAATATTTCTTTCGTCAGCCCAACATATAAGTTATTACGAGTGTTGAGCGTTTCACTAACTAAATATGCTGGCTTACTTGATTCTTCAGGACCAGGAATAGGATTTTGTGTATTATTCACGACCTCCTCTTCTGTCAAATCCAAATCCATGGCTCCGGCAATGCTGAAAACGAATCATGTTGTAATGCAAGGTTACTATATTCATGGTTTTATCTATATAAAAAAAAAAAAGACCCAGTTGGGCATCCCAAGCATTAGCTAATCTGACGGCACAAATTTTGTCCCAGCGACATTCTACCTACCGTTTCAATTTCTCAATAATTGTCTCCCAAGTGTTTAACACCCGAAAGGGTTACTAAAAGAGGGAGCTATTTATTTATTCATCAATATACACATAGAAAACTAGGTACAAGAGTGCCTGTACATTATTATTTATAAGAATGAAACTTTTGTCTGTTTGTCCATGCTATGCACGGCCAAACGGCTGAGTGGCGGGAGTCTACGAGTGGGGGGATCTCCTTGGGATTTTCCGAAAGGGTGTATAAGCGATTTTAAAATGTTCTAATCCCACCCGAACCACGGGCTGGAGGGCAGGAGGGGGGTGGGGGGGTGGGGAGAGCTGAATATTACCCCGAAATTGCTGAATCAGTCCAAAGGCTGAAGTCGAGATTTCCATCAACCAACACACAGATTTTATGGGAAAAAACTTGTAGGCTTGGATTTCTAGTTTAAGGAATGAATAACATCATGAAAAATCTGAAAAATAAAACGTTGCCAGCCACTGTGTGAAATAATGAATAATGATATTAGGACCTATGCTTCATTAGTAAAATATTATACCTAATTACTACGACCTACTTAATCCCCACTATTTATCAGACATAAAACAAATTTTTTTTTTTTTTGCTTAGCATGAGTTTTCCTATGGGTACCTTCAATTTCGTTTAATACAATTTAGGTTTTAGTGTGTATGTGAACCAGCAAGATTTTACACTATTCACTTGTAACTAACTGGAAAACTGCAAAAACAATGAATGGTATTATTTCTACAGCATTAAATGGACACATTATAGAGCAATGCATCCCCTACCTGAATCCATAGGTACTTTTCACCTTTCACATACCAAGTTATTTATTCTTTGATTTACGAAGTAGTTCCATAAATAAAAATTGAGAAGTGAGTGGACATTTATGAAAAGAGATTAAAAAATGGGATCCTAAGGTAAAAGGGGTACATTTGTGCATACTCCCAAGGTCTTAGGGGTTGTGGGTTTCAGTTTCTTCTAAAAAGGGGTACATGTACCTCCGAAAAGGTACTTCTGGTAACACTGGTATATCCAGTTATATACTTGTATTTGGGAGTGGACAAAAAAAAGTAAAACCAAACAAAATAACTGACGATGTGAGCGGTCAACATATATATTATGCACATATGATTAAGGAGAAGAAAACAAATGCATTCAAGGAGGGTATTGGAGACAGTGAAGGGTGAAAAATTAATGATGAATTTAGGAAATGAAAAAGTAAGATGGTCAGCTGGTGTGCCATTCAGATAAGGCTTTCTCAAGGCGCCCCAGGATAGAGAGAGCATGAAAATTCAATGACATGACATCTCAGAGCCTCGCCCCAGCAAACTCGAGTAAAACATTATACAGGGTGATTCCCTCGCAGATGCAAAAACAAAATTTGGGTGAAACTAAATCAAAAATGGAGTAAAATGCCGCCAACTGCATATTTTTATCTCAATCCGTTCTCGAGATATGATTTTTTAAAGGTTTTTTCAGGAAAACCGTGTTTTTTTCCTTTTAAACTCAAATTTCTCCACTTTACTTCAATCAATTTTAACTTTAAACCACATTTTCCAAATAAGTATTAAATTTACTATACGAATAGTGTACTTGGGTTCTTAAAAAGTACAATCCAAAGGCCCTCATATCAGCTCAATCATTGACGATTTTGAAAAGAGAATATTTCTGAAAATCTTTAAAACTTTACTACTCTTCCAAAATGAATCCTGGAAACTGGCAAATCTCATGAAAACTGCTTCGTCTAATACTCTTTCCAAAGGTATAATCAAGTTTACTTTTATTTTGTTATTTAGTGGAGACAATCATGTTTTAATGTTAAAAAATGTGGGTTTTTCAATGAAATTGTTGGTTTTCTCGAAAGATGACCCTCCATGAACCTACGAGTATGGGGTCGGTTTCTATGTATTTTTTCACACTGTATCGAATGGTAACATTTGTAGATCTCTTGAACTCCGTTATAACCGAGTTTTACACTTAAAATCGCAAATGTTTAGTTTGTTTGTTACGATTAAATGCATGTGTGTTGTGGGGTGAAACTAGTTAATTAAAGTGTAAAACTCGATTATAACGTAGTTGAGAGATCTGCAAGAGTTTCCATTTGGTCCAGCGAGAAAAAATACATAGAAACCGACCCCATACTCGTTGGTTCATGGAGGGTCATCTTTCGAGAAAACGAACAATTTCATTGAAAAACCCACATTTTTTAACATTAAAACAATTATTTTCTCCCCTACATAACAAAATAAAAGTAAAATTGATAATACCGTTGGAAAGCATATTAGATGAAGCAGTTTTTATGAGATTTGCCAGTTTCCAGGATTCTTTTTAAAAGAGTAGTAAAGTTTTAAAGATTTTCAGAAATATTCATCTTTCAAAATCGTAAATGTTTGAGCTGATGTGAGGGCCTTTGGGTGGTACTTTTTAAGAACCCAAGTACACTATTCATATAGTAAATTTAATGCTGATACCGAAAATGATTGTAAGTTAAAATTAAATGAGGCAAAGTGGAGAAATCCGAGTTTAAAATGAAAAAACACGGTATTCCTGAAAAAACCTTTAAAAAATCATATCTCGAGTACGGATTGAGATAAAAATATGCGGTTGGCGGCATTTTACTCCATTTTTGATGTAGTTTCACCCAAATTTTTTTTTTGCATCTGCGAGGGAATCACCCTGTATAATATGCCCTACAGGAGTTGTGGGTCTTGACAATCATCCTTGGTCCCTCACATTTGATATTTATTAAAAATATACTGGACTATCAATATCGTTTGAAAGTTTGAAACCAAAAGTTGACGTTTTATCCTGTAGATAAAATGATGGGAGTTAAGAGAAGAGAACTGACTGACTCAAAATCCTGATGAGATGGGAATTGATGAGCTTCCGAGTCGGGCACAGCACTCAGCACACTCAGGAACCCATAGATTTGAAATTGAGATAATTGTCAAGAAACAAATGATTTTTGCAATGATGTGCAACAAAAAATGACTCGTATTCAACCTAGATTAAAAGTAGTGTAAGATACAGTGCAAGTAAATTGTGTATGATAGTAAATTGCGTTCGCATAAATTTCGAGGGGTACTTACTGGGTTTCGTTGTCGATGATTTGTTCGTCTTCGATGATTTGTTCGTCGTCCATGATTTGTTCGTCGTCGATGATTTGTTCTTCATCGATGATCTTGTCGAGGTTTTCGTCGCTGGTGGTTGTGAGGTGATTTATCCCTCCAACGTAATCTATTGATTTTTCAAAGTCATCGTTATTTCCTCCAACATCTTGTGAATCGTCGTCTAGAAAATGATTGTGTATAAGATGAGGGCATTCACAAAGAAATAAGTTTGAACTGAAAACCTTTAAAATATTGGGTAGTTGCTTGCCGCCTCATGTGAGTTTTTCTTGAAAAATATAAATCAATATTTTATTATTGATGATTTGATTGCAACGCCCACTGATTGGGGAATGAAGGCAAACGACTTTTGGGAATGGTGGTGCTTTCCAAACTGTTTTGTAGCCATTGATGTAAAGCACGTGAGTTGTACTGCCTAAAGGCTAGACTCCTTGCCCAGTGTCCACACTGCATGAAGGCCAAGTGAGTGACAGAGGCAGGTGACTCCACTTGTCCGTGCATTGGTCGTTTCCTTATCCCAGAGAGGGGAATTATTTATCTATATTTTTAGTTCAACTGACGCTGTAACTAATAACTGTAACCACCCATAACTAAATTTTATAACCAACTTTTTTGGTGTAACTATCATTGTAATTGATAACTGTGACTTCAATTTATTAGTTATGGCTAAATGCACCTTGTTACGCTCCAGGAAAATAAGTCTCACAGTCGAAGAGGTTTGGTCCTCTTGTATGCACTTTATATGTATTATAGATCATACACTCAACTGTAAAACTGGAGAGCTGGTGAGAATTTCGAAAATCGTGAGGTAAAAAGCGGAGTGAATACTGGGAGTTGCCACCAGGCCTTTTGCATACAACTACCCGTGATCATTAATGGCTTACAAATCAACTTAAGTTTCCAAATTTCGAGAAACTTTTTTTAAATTTTTTTCCTATTCACCTTCAAATATTTCTTTCGTCAGCCCAACATATAAATTATGACGAGTGTTGAGCGTTTCACTAACTAAATATGCTGGCTTACTTGATTCTTCAGGACCAGGAATAGGATTTTGTGTACTACTCATGACTTCCTCTTCAGCCAAATCCAAATCAGATTCCATGGCTTCGTCAATGCTGAAAACGAATCATGTTGTAATGCAAGGTCTATATTCAGGGTTTTATATATTAAGATATATATATATATATATATATATATATATATATATATATATATATATATATATATATATATATATATATATATATAATAATAATTTAAAAAACTCTTCCACGACCCAGTTGGGCATCCCAAGCAGTAGCTAATCTGACGGCACGAATTTTGTCCCAGCGATATTCTACCTACTGTTTCAATTTCTCAATAATTGACTTCTATTTCTGCAAATTCGTATGAAAGTGTTCACACTTCCAAGTGTTTAACACCCGAAAGGTTTACTAAAAGAGGGAGTTATTTATTTATTCATCAATATACACATAGGAAACTAGGTCCAAGAGTGACTGTACATATACACAAATAAAGAATCAAGTAGTGGTGTACTCAGACACTCAATTAAATTTAGAAAGAAGGGTACAAGTCAGTGTTGCCAGACTCTTACCAACAAAACGGGGGACTGCAAAACATAAAAAGGTGTACCAAGCGGTACATGATGTTTCTAAAAGGGGTATTTTTAGTGGTACATATTTTCAGGCATATTACTTAATTTCAACCTACACATTATCATTGTTAACTTGAAATCGTCAGAATAAAAATACGTTTAATTCGATTGATACATGAAAAACCCATAATCTTGATTACAAAGAGGATAAAAAAAAGTGGTGGAGGAAGAATCAACTTCAGACTCCGCCCCTGTGGGGAGTAAATCCCCACAGCGGTCAGGAACTAGACAAAAGTTCGGCTGCGATGCCGACGAAAACCCTTGGTGAAAAACGATACTTAGAAGTACCAGAAAACCAAAAATTCAAACCCCAAAATCAAAGCGGTGCATCTCCGAAAACGGCGCATGAATTGAGAATGTATCGGTTACAACATTTTTTGACGTTCGATTATGACCCAAGCACAACGATAGGGTGGTTCAAAAAAAATAAAGTTCTGGGATTTCTTGTCCCCATTGTTTCTTTTTTGCTTCCTCGGTATGTCAGGATGACACTCCAAAATTTTTAGCAAAAAATATTAATCCTAATCACTTTACCTGGGTCGATTTTGACCAGTTATCGACCGCTATCGTAAACCAACCTCTAAATTGGTGCCGAGATGATGATTTGAAGGACGGATTTCAATTTTTTTGGGTCAATTTATGGGTTATTGCATGCGCTGAACACAATGAACCTATTTATTTTACGCCCCGTCCACTAGTTATCCGGTAAACTGGCAGAGATAGAGAAGGCAGAGAGATGCTTGAAGATAAGTAAAAACCGAAAATTTCACCGAAAATGCTGTCGCCTGGTTAAGAATTGTACTAGAAACATGCTAAAATGGCCGGATAATAATGCTTTGGCATGTTCTGAACATGATTCCGTTTTTTACTATACTTTTCCGCCGATGATTGCTTCGTTTATCGGCCATAAATCTCAAATTAATAGTAGGGTAATAGACAAATTCACCCTAATTTCACCGGAAATTATGTCGCGTTGATAATTTAAGGTTCTGAAATACCTTGTGCCGATAAAATTTGGTATTTTCCAGGATACTCGGTACAAAGCCGTTGGTAATTTGGCAAGGACTCGAACCGGCATTGTACTTATCTGCCAAATATAGCGGCAAAATGGAAAAAATAGCTAAAATTTTCCAATTTTTCTGTAAAATTCCTTAGTTCCATCGGTTTTCCGGGGTCATATTCGTAGCTCTGAATTGTCTCAACTGTGATTGGCTCGTTTGAGCGTAGGGTTACCTATTGTCAGCGGTATCGGTCACGTGTTAAAGCTTGTAGGTACAATGGTATCGGGTCGTTAAGCGAATAAGTACAATGCCGGTTCAAGTCCTTGCCAAATTACCAACAGCTTTGTACCGAGTATCCTGGAAAATATCAAATTTTATCGGCACAAGGTATTTCAGAACTTTAAATTATCGACGCGACATAATTTCCGGTGAAATTAGGGTGAATTTGTTTATTACCCTATAATTAATTTGAGGGTTATGGCCGTTAAACGAAGCAATCATTGGCGGAAAAGTATAGTAAAAAATCGAATCATGTTCAGAACATGCCAAAGCATATAGTCCGACCATAATAGCATGTTTCTAGTACAATTCTTAACCAGGGGACAGCATTTTCGGTGAAATTTTCGATTTTTACTTATCTTCAAGCTGCGCCCTCTGCCAGTTTACCGGATAACTAGTGGACGGAGCGTAAAATAAATAAGTTCATCGTGTTCAGCGCATGCAATAACCCATAAATTGACCTAAAAAAATAGAAATCCGTCCGTCAAATCATCACCTCGGCACCAATTTAGAGGTTGGTTTACGATAGCGGTCGATAACTGGCCAAAATCGACCCAGGTAAAGTGATTAGGATTAATATTTTTTGCTAAAAATTTTGGAGTGTCATCCTGACATACCGAGGAAGCAAAAAAGAAACAATGGGGACATTAAATTCCAGAACTTTTTTTATTTTTGAACCACCCTATCGTTGTGCTTGGGTCATAATCGAACGTCAAAAAATGTTGTAACCGATACATTCTCAATTCATGCGCCGTTTTCGGAGATGCACCGCTTTGATTTTGGGGTTTGAATTTTTGGTTTTCTGGTACTTCTAAGTATCGTTTTTCACCATGGGTTTTCGTCGGCATCGCAGCCGAACTTTTGTCTAGTTCCTGACCGCTGTGTCCCTTAGGGTATTTAAATAGACTATTTATACTCAAAGGCATATCCAGTCAGCTACAAACTGAATTTGAAAATGTATGAATATTGTAACGTGTTCTACACCCTCTGAAACGCAAAGAAAATGCATCCCCACCTCCAAGAGCCTCTGTGCCGATGGCTGCAATACCCCCTTTTCTACAAACATTTGGGTTAAAGAAAACTAAGAAAACATTCACAGGTACTGACTGCAGGGATAGAAACTGAAGCCATCGAACTGGTTTTGCGAGATTGATTCATTGTGGAACAACAGCATGAACTCGTATACTTATAACTTTCTTCAATTTTTCATTTATGAATATGCCAGCCACTCACTACGTTTAGCATAGAGCTGTACAACCCCTTCAGACCTGGGTAAATCAATTTTATTGCTACTTTTCCTTGGTTCTAGCACATGAACATTTACTCTAATAGCCTGAAACTTTAAACTGCAGCACATTTTACCGAGCATTCCAACAGTATATTATTAATTACATAGCCGATATTGCTGAATCAGTCCAAAGGCTAAAATCGAGATTTCCACCAACCTAGTCATTAACAGATTTTGTGGGAAAGAACTTGAAGGCTTGGATTTCTAGTTTAAGGAATGAATAACATCAAGAAAAATCTGAAAAATAAATTATATTGGGAATAAATAAAAAATAAAAATAAAATTTTCTTCTTTAGCATGAGTTTTCTTATAAGTACTTCAATTTCGATAAAACTGCTTTTTAATTTAGGTTTTAGTGTTTCTGTGAACCAGCAAGATTTTACACTATTCTCTAGTTAAACCAACTGCAAAAACAAAACAATACCTTGGTATTGTTTCAAAAACATTATAAATGGACACATTATAGAGCAATGCATCCCCTACCTGAATCCATAGGTACTTTTCACCTTTCGCATACCGAGTTATTTATATTTTGGTTTACGAAGTAGTTCCATAAGTAAAAATTGAGAAGTGAGCGGATGTTTATGAAGAGAGGTAAAAAGGGGGTCCTAAGGTAAAAGGGGTACATTTCTGCGTACCCCCAAGGTCTTAGGGGTTGGGGGTTTCGGTTTCTTCTAAAAAGGGGTACATGTACCTCCGAAAAGGTACGTCTGGTAACACTGGTACAAGTATATAACTGGATATAAGTATTTGGGAGTGAACAAACAAAAAGTGAACCCAACCAAAATAACTGACGATGTGAGCGGTCAACACATATATTATGCACATATGATTAAGGAGAAGAAAACAAATGCATTCAAGGAGGGTATTGGAGACTGTTAAGGGTAAAAAATTAATGAAGAATTTAGGAAAGGAAAAGTAAGATGGTCAGCTGGTGTGCCATTCAGATAAGGCTTTCTCAAGGCGCCCCAGGGTAGAGAGAGCATGAAAACTCAATGGCATGACATTCCAGAGCCTCGCCCCAGAAAACTTAAGTAAAACATTATATACGAGGGTGAATCAAATATAAACGGGACTTTTGGGCCAGTGAGCGCAATAGTGATGGAATAACGTTCCCCTGTTGTGGGGTGTTGGGTTGGTTTGTCAGGAGTGGGTGAAGCACCTGAGCCAGCCTCCTTGACCCTCTCAGTATCCATCGTGACGATGTCTGAGCAGGAGGTACACCCCGCTGTTGCGCAACCATTGTGATTAAGTTTCTAGCTGCAGAAGGTGTAAAACCAGCAGAAATCTTGAGGAGATTGACTGCACAGTTCGGGGAAGAGACGCTGTTGCGAGCTAGAGTGTTTGCTTGGCATAAACAGTTTGTGGAGGGTCGTAATCACGTTGAATATGAGAGCCATGACCGCCGACCCCGCACCAACGTTACAGCGGGCAACATCAACAGTATCCGCCAGCTTGTTGATGGTGATAGGCGTCTAACAACTTCGGATATTGCAATTGAGGTTGGAATTAGTTTTGGGAGTATATTTTGACAGAGGTCAGACTCGCATATCGCCGCAAAAGACGAGACCTTCCGATGAGAAAAGTGATTTTTCTCCATGACAATAGGACCAGAGAAAAATAGGAGCAACTGGGTTGGGAGACACTGGAAAACCCTCCATGCAGTCCAGATCTGGCTCCCTGCGACTTCCATGTGTTTGGTCCTCTCAAGGAAGCTTGGGGGGGGGGGGGGGGGGGGGGGTTTCCAAATCAAGAGATAATGTAGAAAAATAAACTATGTTTGTTTGTGTGTTTAAAATCAAAATAAATTTAAAAAAAATAAGTCCCGTTTATTTTTGATTCACCCTCGTAATATGCCCTACAGAGTTGTGGGTCTGGACTATCATCCTTGGTCCCTCACATTTGATATTTATTAAAAATATACTGGAATATTAATATTGTTTAAAAGTTTAAAACCAAAAGTCAACGTTTTATACTATAGATAGACTAATGAGAGTTAAGAGATAAGAGAACTGAATGACTCAAAATCCTGATGAGATGGGAATTGATGAGCTGCCGAGTCGGGCACAGCACTCAGCACACTCATGAACCCATAGATTTGAAACTGAAATCATTGTCACTAAACAAATGATTTTTGCAATGATGTGCAACGAAAAATGATTTTTTTTCCATTTGTAAACCAGGTTTAACCTACCTAGATTAAAAGTAGTGTATGATACAGAGCAAGTAAATTGTGTATGAAAGTAAATTGCGTACTCATAAATTTCATGAACGAGCACAAGCCCATGTAGACAATGGTACTTACTGGGTTTCATTTTCATCATCAAGTAAGTCGATGATTCTTTCGTCGATCGTGATTAGTTCGTGGATTTGTTCGTAGTAGGTTGTGAGGGGGTTCGTCCCTCCAACGTGATTTGCAGATTTTTCAACGGAACCGTTATTATTTACGTCATAGTCTTCTGATTCGTCGTCTAGAAAATGATTGTGTATAAGATAAGGGCATTCAAAAAGAAATAAGTTTGAACTGAAAACCTTTAAAATATTGAGAAGTTGGTAGCTGCCTCATGTGAGTTTTTATTGAAAAATATTAATCAATCTTATTTGATTTGATTGCAACGCCCACTGATTGGGAAATGAAGGCAAACGACTTTGGGCAATGGCGGGGAATCCCAAACTGTTTTGTAGCCACTGATGTAAAGCATGTGAGGGTTGTATTGCCTAAAGGCCAGACTCATTGCCCAGTGTCCACACTGCATGAAGAACAAGTGAGTGACAGAGGCAGGTGACTCCACTTGTCCGTGCCATGGTCGTTTCCTTATCTCAGAGTGGGGAATTATTTATCTATATTTTTAGTTCTGACGCTGATATTGATTACTGACGCTGTAACTAATAACTGTAACCACCCATAACTAAATTTTATAACCTATTTTTTTGGTGTAACAATCGCTGTAATTGATTTCTGTTACTTCAATTTATTAAAGCTAAATGCACCTTGTTACGCTCCAGGAAAATAACTCCCACAGTCGAAGAGGTTTGGTCACCCTGGCCTCGTAGCTCTGATCGTTAGAGTGTCGCAACTGCGGGAAATTTCTCGTAGTCGTGACGACGCGAGTTCGAACTCCTGTCGAGGTATCAAATATTTTTGGCCCGTTACAGTGGCGCAGTCGAAAAGGACCCGAAATCATACGAAACAATGATTAATTAAATCCCTCTCCAGCCAAAAGACTGTAAACATCACATTTCCTGTCGTTAGCACCTTTCACTTCCTCTCTCACTTGAGTCAAAATGCACCGTGACAATGACCTCGCTCGACTGCTGACTCGTTCCAGCGAGCATCTGCTGAGCCAGCGGCCTGCAGTTACACTTCGTCATTCGTCCGACCCCAAACCAGCCGAGACGGCTGGTATTTGACTATGGGAAAATGTTACGCTCTAGGAAAATAACTCTCCCAGTCGAAGAGGTTTGGTCACCCTGGCCTCTTAGCTCCGATCGTTACAGTGTCGCAACTGCGGAGAAATTTCCTGTAGTTGCGACGACGCGATTCGAGCTCCTGTCGAGGTATCAAATATTTGTGGGCCGTTACAACCTGAATTAGTTTCTAGTTGCAAACCTGCAACTAAAAGATAATTTTGGAGAAATTAGTTGATCTAATAACTAATACACACCTCAAAAGTTTTTAATTTATTTTAAAGTAGAGGCAAGTGACTATTGAAACTACAGAGAAGTATATATATATATGATTAAATTGAGATATTTACTTAATCGAAATTAATTATTGTTAAATTAAGTAAAATGATGTACGATTGAAAGATGAATATGTTAACTATATCGGGTCCAGTGCACAGTATAAACACTCGCAATGAGTCAAATTTGGTTCAAATTCCTAATCACCGGACTGGTATATGTAGTCGGTCATTTCAAGTGATGAGTGCACGTTTATTTAATGATAACAGCGAGATTTTTGACCTAACGATTTCACTCATTAATTTTAAGAAACGAATGAAAGAGAAATTACTTTTGAAATATGGATAGTGTGCGAATTGTGTAAATGTTCAGTTTATTGTTTATTGAATAATTGTTATTCTTTATGCCTAATAAGTACTGATTTTTTGTGTACAATTGGTATTGGAGTTGTACCTTCAAGTGTCGTTTTATACTTCCAATTTGGTAAATCTCAGAAACAATACATTGGTGTAGCACATAATTACTATTTATATAGAATTTTGATGTTTAGTTTTTCAAAGCGAATTCAAGTACGAGTATAACTTATGTTGATTTAGGCGCTGCACAAGACATCCTAACTTTTTAAAAAAATGTAATATTATTAAGAGTCTGACTTAATGAATCGTTATTATGTTTTCAAAAGAGCAAGTTCCCTGTAAAAGGTAAGAAAACAGTTATTGAAAGTTCGGTAAACGTCCCTTATTGGAGTGAACATATGTGGATTGTGCGAATTGGAGAGGATGATGGGACCAGAGAGCAAGTTAGTGCTGAAATAATACTAACAGTGGAGTCACATGCACAGTTCAAGCCTGACAAACATCCAGTTATAATGAATCTTAGTCGTTTAAGCCGTTGAATATTAACAGGCGAATACCTAACAGGAACTTTTCTTATAGAAGAGATTCTTGCATTAGTACCTTTTGTTAAGTCGACTATTTCACATTCCTCTTCGATTGTTTTATTCAAATCCTCTCGCTTTTTGGAGGTTGTCTCTGACGACTGACGTGTTTTGTCGATTATTTCATTCGAATCCTCTCGCTTTTTTGAGGTTGTCTCTGACGACTGACGTGTTTTGTCGATTATTTTATTCGAATCCTCTCGCTTTTTTGAGGTTGTATCTGACGACTGAAGTGTTTTGCGAGTTCTTGGTCGTTTGGCGCGGGGGCAGACTTTGAATTTCGCTTTGCTGACCTTTTTCTCCTTCGATTCCTTGCCATTGAAACTTAAAATACCAAATTTTGGTATTGAAGAAATAGGGACCTTTACGGGAGTCCTTATTCGCTCTCCTACTAATATAAGGGGTTTCTTTGAGTTGTGTTCGTCAGACATTTTCTCTTCTTATTTGCCTAAAACAAACAAAAAACAAGAACATGGTAGTACATCGCTAAATGGTTAGTACTAATAATAGAGTTTAATGCAATTTGTTACCTACCGAGTTGTATTATAACGAAATAATTTAGAATGTAAAGGTCAACAGCTGTATCAATAGTTACACCTGTCAGCCATCAATATTTGGAAAGAGGTTATAAATATGTTGATGAAAATTCTCTCCTTCTAATGCAAAATCCTGCCATCACGTAAAACTCAAATAATGGTGCCAGTAAACACCAGACAAGACAAAGTTTAGGGAGCAGAAAATTCTACAAATGAAAATAAGCCATTTTTCTGAGAAGTCCTTGCAGTGAAGAAATCGTAAGTTGAAGAAAAACGTTGACTTTTCCCACGAAATATTGAGTTACAATGTTAGATCGGTTTCATTAGCAAAGAATAACGAGTTATTAGGTTATTCAAGTTTTTATCTATTTTTTAGGAGATTTTAATGAAATTTCAATACAATTTTGAACATAAATTTTTCAATGTTCTATTTTATAGTTGATGAACTTTATTTGAGTAATATTCTGCAAACAAATACAAATTTAACTACTTTTAGTCGTTTTTTGCTATTTTTAGTGATTTCTTCAGCACTTTTTGAAAGTTGACCAATTTCATGCACTCAAAAAATGCTGACCAACGAACTCGTCCTTTCGTTCGGAAAGCTTGATTTTTTGGCGCTGGAATGGAATTTTTATCTCAACCTATGGAGTGTTATCGTCTGGAAGGGCACATATATACAAATACATACATAAATATATATACACATATGAAAAAGCATGAAACTCTAGGATTCGTTTCAGAATGTCTCAAAACGGATTTCAACAAAGAAAATTTCCGAAAATTTTGATTTAAAATTTTTTGGAGCCACTGCAATAGTTTCATTTTCTACGAAAATTCACTATAACCATATGTGTATATGTTGTATGTAGGTGTGGGTGTGTGTATGTGGGTGAAGGAGTGTGTGTGTGTGTGTGTCAAATTTTGTTTTCAACCGATTTTCGTATAATATGTAAGGAGTTTCACATTTCATGGTGGAAGTGTTATGATGGAAATAATTTACTGTCGTGGAGGGGGTTAATGGGGTAAAGGGTGATTCCGAAAAGCAATTATATATACTTTTTTCTCTTATTTTATCTTTCACCAAAATTTTATAAAATCCATTCATAGGGAAGTTCCTGTAATTCATGCAGAACTTACCAATATGTTTGTGCATTTCCTTATTATTATAATTCATTATTTAATAATATAATTCTCATTTCTGACCAGTATTGATGAGTTTGATGGTGACGAACGACTTGTAGAGCGAAAACGAGTGACGTGAAGGATACATAAGGGGAAAGTCTAGTCACCACCATGCTCTCCAGGTCCTTCGCCCACGACTGCTCCTAGCGGTGAACCTTGTTAGTTCGAAGACCCATTGGTTCCTCATTCCGATCTCAGAATGGCGCTGAAGAATGTCTTTCCTAACGATACGTGTCTGTTCGTTGAACGGGATTGAAATATTGAACACTGAACTTTAAAAAACATTTTTGCTAAAGCTTTATGGGTCTAACGAATAACATCAACAATGTAAGGGTATGAAATACAATCATCTCAGCAAAAATGTCCGAAAATCCCTATTATAGAAATACACTTTTGAATGCATAAAGTGAATTCTTCTCTTATGTTGCCAAGTGTTGCAGGAAAAATGGCGACAGTACGAGAGACGATCGTATTTCATACCCTTACATTTTTTATGTTATTCGGTAGACCCATACAGCTGTAGTAAAAATGGTTTTTGGAAGCACAATGATCAATATTTTAATTCAGTTCATCACCTATCTTTAGAAAAAACTGCAGTTCTTCGTGGTTCATCAGTGCCACTCACAACGGAATCAGTTATCGCAATTCACCTTTGTGTTCAGCGCAAAACAATTCTTAAAATGAGGTACCTATCACTCAAAAATTGAAGAAAAACGTTTCCAAGTACCCAATCCGAAAACTTTTGGATTTTTCTGATTCTCTTTTGCTTTAAGAGGACCTGATGATTCCAAAAGGTTTACATTTAGGGGTACATGTTTTTTGGCTAATTACACAATGCTCATAATATATGTATGCATTTGTAGTTGAATTTGAATAAGTTATTTTAGTTGATACTTGATGTATGGAAGAATCAAAGAAAGTAAATTATATTAAGTTTCAGAAATAATTGAGTCAGGCCTTGGTATTTTATTCTTTATAGTGCTGAATTACGAATTGAAACTTGCCAAGGTCTGCCTGAGACCAATAATTATATTAAAACATTGACAAAAAATAAATTTTAGTACACAATGTAGCTTTTTTAATACAGTTTTGTGAATTATTTTACAACCAACACGTTTGAAAGTTGGAGATAGAGAAAATTATCTGTTTTACCAGAATTTACCAATCAATTGATCAAAATATAAAAAATAATCTTTCTTCAGAAATTCCACAAGGAGGACCTGCAACTTGAAGATTATTCTTTCAATAGTATGAAAATTTTTCATGATGTGAAAGAGACGGAATATATTAGAAATTCAATAGCCGCTACATTTCTCTTCTTCCATGGCTTATTCTTGATCTCTCCCACTAACCAACCCTCGAAAAACATCCCAAAGACACAAGTACATGTATGGGTAGAACATGGAAACCTCACCCATGTTTGTATTTACCTTTCTCAAGTCTCCATCTATGTCTACAAGGGACATGTCTGCCCGCAGACTGAAAAATAGATCCAACCAACCAAGTATCAATTCCTAATCTACCAACGACCAACCTAAATTTATCCGAGCATGAAGTTGAAGGAGTGAAAATGGTTGAAAAGTGTGTGGGGTCATGGAAAGGGGACAAAAAGGGACTTTTTTTTTTCCTCCAAAAAACCAAAATGGGGTATTTTTCAGTGTCCCCCCCCCCCCTCCCCCACAAGGTCTGGGGGTATCAGTGAGTGAAAAGGGGGACATTTACCACCAAAAAAGGACGTCTGGTAACAATGCCTAATAGAAAAGTAGTATGCTGAATTTAAAAAATTTAGTGGAATCCGTTTTTGAGAAAATGCTCGTTTTTGAGAGAAAATGAGCTGATTTTGTCCCATTATTTGAAATATGTTGAATAATATCGCCTGAATAGTACACTGTGTGTCTACCGCTAGCATGTAACGTTGTAGGAGACCTGTTAGGGAAGTCGTATACTGAATTTAAAAAAACTAGAAGAAAAAAGTTTTTTTTTTAAAAGAAAATGTTTGTGTTAAATGGGCTGATTTAATCGTTTTAGAATTCTTCAAAACGGATTTCACTGAAGGAATCTTTCAAAAATGTTGATTTTAAACATTTTCGAGCCATTGCAATAGCTTCATTTTCTACGAAAATTCGCTAAAACAAGTGAAATTGCGCACTATTTGCGTCGAATCCGACGCACGGCAGAGTGCTGCCGAGTTTTACCAAGTAAGGCGCACAGTGGGCCAGATTTGCGATCTGGCGCACACATTTGATTTTATGAGCTATTCTGATAGGAAGTTTTACGCTGATTTCGAATATACCCCACGTTCCTATACCTACCTAAAATTGACGGTTCTGGCGTTTTTTGCCAAAAAACATCCAAAATTTTTTTTTTTAAACGTACTTATCCATTTCTTGCCCATAACCACCTTTCAAACTATTTTTTGTAACACTTGGAAGTCCTGAGAATTAAAATTTGCGTCGATTGATCACCAAGAACAGGCCAAAACAATAGAAAATAAGGGAGTTATTTTGAAATATGTCATGTCAATAAAATAAGGTTTTTGAGGTTTAACGTATGAATGAATGATTCTAGAGAATTTTCTTCCAGGCATTAGTTGTAGAGGATAAAATTTCGCGTCGAATGACCACCAAAAACATCAAGATACATGAGCAATTAAGGGTGTTATGACATTTTAAAGTTTTGCTGTTATAGCTACATTTCACTTTTTCTTTTTTTTTTCACTTGACAACTTCGGAACCAAATAGAACCACCTAATCTAGCTATGAACTTCTTCATTAGCTATGTTAGATAATGGAAAAATTAACTGTGTTTGATAAAATTCGCCAAGGGTTGAGAAATAAGCTATAACTGAGGGGGTTAAGGGGACCCGGAACCCACCCCCCCTCCCAGGTAGAGGTAGAGGTGTTTCTGGGTACCTTTTTCTCAGCCCTAATCCAACAGATTCTCATAATTTTGTTCTGTGTTGTACAGTATATTATCGACTTTCGACACTCCTGTCCTTTTCTTTTTACCTCCCGTACTTTTGGTTTATTATTTTCAATAATAAGCCTATGTGATCGTGTAGCAAAAAATTTTTATAACCCCCCCTCAAACATTGTCATTTTACGTTTCAAGGTGCGTAGAGTCCAAATTTGAAATGTCCGTCCGCCGTTTGGGCCTTAAAAGGCCTAAGAATTTACTTAGAAAACCCGTTCTTTCGCACATAGACTCCATTTGGGGTCTAGTTGGTCCTAACGTTTAACCATCCCGATCGCTTTACTCGCATAGATGCTATGGGCCAAAAACGGGCGAAAAAGTGTGAAAAAGTGTCAGTGTTAGACTGACGAACGCGCGCACGCCTTGTGGGTGGGAGAGGGTGGGCGGGAGAGAGTGAGAGGGAGGGCGAGGCGGAGGGAGTGAGAGGGAAGGGAGGGCGAGGGAGTGTGGGGGAGGCGGAGGGAGTGAGAGGGAAGGGAGGGGAGGGAAGGCGAGAGAGAGAGTGTGATGAAATTAATTCCAATTAGGAGATTGTTTATGAGTATGAAAATACTCATAATTCTATTCTACGCTTTATGATATAAAGCTTCGCTTCCTTCGGGTGTCCCTAGACGGCCCCATTTATTTTTTTTTCCTCAACTTTACTATAAAGCGTAAAATTATGGGGTCCTGGAGCTGTGATGCAGTGAACGAGTGAACCAAATATTGGAAGCCCCGAGTTTCGTTTTGATACCTACTATAAGTGAGGCTAAATAATTACGGTCAGTTTTCTACGTAGAAGGTCGGTATGATACAGAAATAATAAACCTTTGTGTAATAATTTGCAGCGTTTTTTTTCTAGACCTCCAAAAAAAACGAGTTATTTTTCGGCTTCTGCGCTGGCTTTGGAAGTGTTAGAATTAAAAAATTGCGAAAAGGATCCGACAGTTCCTTCTCCTAGGTGTCTTCTTCAAAACAAAACAAAAATCAAGACAATTGGATTAGTAGTTCCTGAGAAAAAGGAATGTTTGTCGGGAAAAAGTAAATTGTTCAGGCGAGCGATTCGAGGTGAAGGCGGGAAAACGCTACGTGCCTAGCGGGGTCGTTTAAAAAAAAAAAAAATCGGTGTGCGTCGGACCACACGGTGGAAGTTATACTTCTGTGGCCATAATTTATAATTAATAAATAAATTATGAATAATAATTTATAAATTATAAATTTATAATTTATAATAATTATAAATTTATAATAATTTATAATAAATTTATAATTATAATATTTATAAATTTATAATAATAATCTATAAATTTATTATAATTTATTAATTATAATTTATATATTATGAATCGATAGTTCTTAAAAATTTGTTCTTAAAAATTTGTTCTTAAAAATTATAAATTTATAATTTATAATAATTATAAATTTATAAATTTATAATAAATTTATAATTATAATATTTATAAATTTATAATAATAATCTATAAATTTATTATAATTTATTAATTATAATTTATATATTATGAATCGATAGTTCTTAAAAATTTGTTCTTACTTTTCAGCGTGACGCGGTTTCTCGACCAACATCCCATCCCAAAGGGTCTAACTCCTCCTCCTCCTCCGCCTCCCTCCTCCTCCTCCTCCTCCCTCCTCCTCCTCCTCCCTCCTCCTCCTCGATTAATCGATAGTTCTTAAAAATTTGTTCTTACTTTTCAGCGTGACATCCCATCCGATAGTTCTTAAAATTCAGCGTGACGCGGTTTCTCGACCAACATCCCATCCCAAAGTGTCTAACGGGCGCAAAGAAGTATAACTTCAAAATGTCCGTTTTCTCAATTTACTGTGTCCCAAAGATTTGAAACATGATTCTGGAGCCAATTTTCAACTTTTAGCAATGGGGTATGAATCAAAATGTTCTTTAGGTTATCCTTTGTAAAACCAACTATCAAACATGGCGTTTTTTTTAACAATTAATAGTTTGTTAATATCAACAGTTTTAAAAAAAGTCCAAATAGTTATGTCCCAGTGGTACTTACGATAGTTACCAAGGTTTGTAACTTTTGACTAGAACATTTTTTTTTAGATCTGAAAAGTAATTTCTATCAGACATTAATCTATAGATAATGACTGACCAAGGTTTTTAGAATTCTGAAGAGTAGAGGGCAGCTAGAAGAAAAAGTACCTTGTCCCAGGACTTTGGTCACATTAGTTGTGTCCCAACAGTCACGCGATGGGTGGCGGCTGGAGAGTATTTGGAGGGGAAGTGGAGGGTCTAGCAAGTGCGTGTTACGTTCCCCTAACTCCCTTAGTTGAGTGCCACTTGCTCTGCAGCATCTTTGGTGTCCAAGGATTTTTCACCTTATCACAATGGTAAGTGGTTTAATTCAAGGTCCCCATAGTTACTATGAATTCTCTAGGGAAACGTTAGTTTGTAAACATCATTTATTGATTAATTTATACGCCTAAAATACTCTATATTTTTGCACATGTTAACCAATCGTTTTTTATGAGATTGAAGGAGTGTAGCCTAGTTCAAAGTCGAAATGTCCAGATAGTTATGATAACTATGGTGACCGACTAATTTTTTTCTGTTTTGCAGGGTGTGATACCAGACAGTTTATGCACAGTTCGAATAACTGAGTGCTGTGCCAATGTTGCACTGTACTCATCCGGAGAAAACACCAGTACTTTCGGGCTCCATGGCGTCCTCCACAGATCGGGCAAGGATGCTGTAGATTTATCCTCAGAATACTTTCAGAAGATCAGTCACTGTTGTCTTCTGATTCAATTTTACGATGGACGAACATTTTGACAGTACTCGGACGGTTTGGTGGTGAGGGTGTAGAAGTGGATTGTAAATTGTCCAGTGAGGCTTTTCTTGGTTTTATGTTTGGCACATCGTACGTTTGATGAACATGTGAATGGGCTTGAACCTGATATTGGAGTACTCGGTCCACCCATGCTCTCAGTGACTTGGAAATTCAGCAGAAATTCACAGCTGTGACTTGGATGACATTCCTGATTACATCCCTCCTATGGAATTAGTGGATGCCTCAGCTATTAAATGTGGAACCTTAGTGTTGGTGGAGCTACAAGGTGGGGAGCTACAAATATAATACTCCAACTTTGGGACATTGGTTTGGTTTTTAAGACTTCATGAAACAATTAAAATAAGTTGCTAAGTAATTGAATTGTTAATTGAGACAGTTTTATTAAAGAACTTTATTGTAATTAGCCCTGAATAAAATTTTATCCAGTTTAATTGCCTGGCTTGAGTGTTTCGAACATGTTCTACCTATTTCCCTCACTAAGTGTCCCACGCAGCTGTAGTGTTCAATAACACTTTTTTCACCTGAATTTAATTTTTTCTAAACATATGTGCTATCGACGTTTGGAGTTTTAGACATATTGAAGGAAATCCCAGAACCAGATTGCTTGAAGAAACAGTTCAACATGAAAAAATAAATAAATAACCATTACCAACGTAACTCCTGTGACAAAAACCACAAAAATAAAATTTCCATGACAATCTATGCCAACAATTTCAACATATTTTTATGTAATTATTATCTCTGAGAAGTGTACTCATTCAGAAAAATGAGTCTGCCTCCCGTAATCCATAAAAAAAAAAAAAAAAAAAAAAAAAATTGCACAGTAACCAAAAAATTGTGCTTTTTTTTTCAAATTGAAAAAAAAAAAAAAATATTTAGAAGTGAAAAAACTCGTGGCTTTTACATAGAACCTTATTTTAGACATCTTCAAGTATATCTGGAGCAACTCGGTGGCTAAAAAGATCAAGATTTAATTTTGACTGCTACACCACCTCAGAAATGAGAAAACGGACATTTTTTTTGAAAACGACCCAGCGACCAAAATGATCGACTTTTACCATCAAGATTCTCGAACTTCAATTGGTTTTCAAAACAGTGGTGACCAATGACAACTCAGTATTTATACGTTCGGATTGTTTGTATCTAATCGAATCTAGATCTTGTTTGTGAAATTCCTTCCTTGTCAGTAACCTCGAACCTTGCTTTCGAGTGTTTTCACGAATACGGTTGGTGAATTTATTGTGTTACGTTGTGTTGTGATTCGTGAATTGAAAATGCCGAAATCAACGAGAATTTTCAAAAAGAGGGTAATGCCACGTCGATGGCCAGAAAAACCCCACGCAGGAGAACTTGTTGCAACGCCGCAACTTATTGCTTCTATGGAAACGCCGAGACCTGTCGAGTGTGCGCCTTCCCAGACTGTTCTCACCACATCTGATAGGAAAATTATAGACAATATAAGGAATTATGAGTGTTATGGAAGTAACCACAAGCATGACATTGTTGATATCAATCCGCGCCAAAAAGAATTTAGAGGAAATGTTCGAGGTGGAAGAGGGTGATGATCCAGTACGGTGCGGGTCTGCACTAGGTAAAACTTTTATTTCTTACCCTTCCACTTTGAATTTTGATTAAATTTTTGTATATATCCATTCGTTATATGTTGGAGTACAACTTGCCATTAAAAAAAAAAATTTGTTTCAATTTTTGACTTTCCGGCTTAAGGAATGAAAATATCATGTTTTGACGTCAAGTCAAGCACGCCCAGATGCTCATCTCATCAAATTCGTAGAACCTTGCACGGCTCAAATATTCAAGTTTTGCTTCCATTGAACAACAAAATTGACAATTAACTTCAAAAATAGAAAATCCGCCAAATGATTTCTCGTTAATCTGCTATAAGAATTATTTTGTATGTTAAACCTTAAATTGAATTGAATATTATTCAAGGTCAATAATCAAATTGTTTGAGAATGAACTGATTTGTGCACGAGAATAAATTCTAAAACTCAACTGCTCCTGCAATAGCTCACAACGAATGTCATAACACCCTTGATTGGTCAAGTTTCTTGATGTTTTTGGTGGTCATTTGACAGGAAATTTTATCCTCTACAACTAATGCCTGGAAAAAAATTCTCTAGAATCATTCATTCATACGTTAAACCTCATAAACCTTATTTTTTTGACATGTCATATTTCTAAATTACATAACTTCCTTATTGTCTATCGTTTTGGTCTGTTCTTAGAGATCAATCGACGCAAAATGTAATTCTCACAACTCCCATGTGTTACAAAAAATAGTTTGGAAGAAGGTTATGGGCAAAAAATGAATACATACGTCAAAAAACGAGTTTTTCGTTTGTTTTCCAGCAAAAACCGCCAAAACCGTTAATTATAGATACTCATAGAAATATGGGGGAATATTCGAAATCAGCGTGAAATTTCCGATAAAAATAGCTCATAAAATAGAAAAATGGCCCTTTGCCAATCGCAAATCTGGCCCTTAGTGTGGCGGTGCCTAACCACAGAGCGAATGCCTAACCTCTCTTCTTGTAAATGTACATTTAATTTACTACTTTTGTATTCAATGAGCTTCCGAGTTTTACGCTTTTAGTATTTACTTTTTCATCATCACTTCATTGCCTTCAGAGCAGCGGGTACCACCGTAAATCCACGAGGGGAATGTCATGACAGCAGCACTGAACTTGTCAAAAGTCCGCAAAAATTGGGAATGCTCAAAGTACTAAAAATTGCAGCTATCTAAAAATTAGACACAGACAGTTTTTTCTACAATTTAACTATCTCATAAGATTAAATATTACACTTATGCACGGAGAGGCTTGCAACAGAATCATCCCATCACAATCTAACCTACAACGAAATTCTAAGAAAATCTCAATTATGGTGCCTAACCAGGAGTAACTTGTAATAAAATAAAAATCTTACTTTATGAAGTGAGAACCTTTGCTTGCAAGGGTGAACTCCTAAGAAAAAAGTGTTAAAAATCTTTAAAAATTTAAGTGCTGATGCGAAACGATAGTAACGAACAGGACGCTCAATGTTCACGGGGTGAAGACGAGGCCAAAGCTTGACAGCTGGAAAGCCGAACGCGGTTCAGCATGGAAGAAGAAAGTTCTCTTGTTCCATGGCGTTTAGCACTACAGAGAAGACGGGCGAAGCGAGAAGGGGAAAGAGAACCAAAGAGCGCACTCAGACAGCGCTGCAGTCGCATAACCCTGATTTTTAGGACATCGCCTTGAAGCAGGGCTTCGTATACAAAGACTGCCTAATGATATCGATCTAGGAAGGTGTAGGATAAACCAAGCACGGGTGAAGGGGGTAGGGGGGGATTATTAAATAAACGAATAAAAATATATTTCAGACCATTCTAAACAAATAAGTGAAAAAAAACTCCCTACATCTTTGAACAGAAAGCCCTCTTCAAAACAATGAAGAATAATTTTGATTTCCTATTTGATTTTTAACACAGAATGTGTTTTTACGGAGGGTTATTTGGTTTGAAAATGTCTGTCCAGTAAGATCCCCCCGAACGTGTCTATGATCTGTCGTGTCTATGCACGGCCAAACGGCTGAGTGGGGGGAGTGTACGAGTTTGGGGATCTTCTTGGGATTTTCCGAAAGGGGACAAGCGAATTTAAAATTTTCTAATCCCACCCGAACCATGGGCCGTATGGCGGGAGGGGGGTCGAAGTAACAGTTAATGTGCGCTTTTTGGACTTCCCCGCTTCCTGTACCCCTCTAAACGGCCGTCGAAAATTCCGGAAAAATACCAGTTTCGTAGGTTTTTGAATGAAGAAGACGACGGCGCGATTGGATCGTGAAAAAAAGTATCGGGAAATGCGTCAAATGCGAGAGTACGGACCCGTTTTCTCGAAAAGTCCGACGAAAAACTTGGTTTTTTTCGTATTAAAATATACCCCATAAAGGTACGTTTTTCGGAACGGTTTTCGCGGGCGAAATAAAGGTTTGATCCCGACGAATCTGAATCCGAACTTGGATATCGAAAAAAGTGACGGGAACTCGGTCAAATTGCGAGGGGAAGCGATTAAAGTGACGTGGAGGCGAGCGAAGCGAGTCGGAGCGGCTAGTATGTTGATAATGGTGAGTGGAAACGCTGCTCAAGTGTTCTCTACGGACTGGGCAATCAGTACCTTCTCACGTAGCCCTGCGACCCATCATTCGCGCGAGCGTGTGTATAAATGAAAATATATAATATAATATAATATAATATTCATATAATATAATACATAGTGGCAAGCATTATTATAATATTATTATAAATATTATAAATAAGCCGGTAGGTAAGAAAGACCGCTGCTCCCATTTCATTGACAGTTAATATAAAGACGTTAGTTGGATTGCTTGTAATCTTTATGATTATTTGACTAATTCATCAGGAAGTGGGTGTTTTCTTGTTTAAAGATATCGTTTGAAGAAGAAAAAATCACTACTTCTATTAAATAATTTTCCAATCGAACTGATGTTGTGATACTTTAAATGTACCTATTGTGATTAAGTAGGGTAATGTAACCCGTTCCAGTTCAGAAACACAAAAATTTACCTACCTATATTGCTGAATTGCTGCTATTGTATTGTTGAAATCCATCCACTATTGAAAAATTCATTCAGCCTCTTGTGATTAATAGTTCGAGTCTTAAAACCAGTTAGTTTGTCCAAGTTCAATAAGCTTACTCCTCGAGGTGAAATGCAATGTTTTGAGTTTTACCTTCAATTCAGCTGAATACAATTCGCACAAAACATTTACATTTTACATGCTCTCTATCCTATTATAAGCTCTTTGCTACGATCCAAGGCGCTGGATTCCAAGAACGCGGAATGAGAACTTACCAGAATGCCACCAGCCCTCTGGGGAATCCCCGAAATACACATTCTGTGTTTCATTGGTTTGATCCTTGATCCTAACATTAACAATCCGGGGGTCTGGGGGTGTCCCCCAGATTTCATTTTACAATAAATGTACCATCATGAACACAAACCACTGGCGGCTGGACACCCCCAACGGCAACGTTTTTTTTCTACGTTAATGTACGTTCCTATCTTTTTTCAAAGAAAGGTTGTAGGTATCCAATTAAATTTTCATTAATTGAGCCCAAAAGCAGCTAAATCTGATGGAAAATAGGAATGCATACTTCGGAATTGGATAAATATGATGAATGAATAGCGTGTTCTGACGAGTTTTCGTATTATTGGACTCTTCCTATTACATCTGTTTAGATATAAAAGTTGTTGGTCGCCAAATGTACTACTCTGTCCGGAAAGTTGGTATAAATATTTTCTGTAGGGGGCTGATGGCAAGGAGGAGGAGGAGCTGACTGGTTTCACCTCTCTAGACAACCCACAGAATGTTCAGTGTGAGCCCAGCAGCTCTCGGAGAACGTTCGAGTCTTGATCGAATTTTTGAACCTAACCTACTTTTCTCGTGCTGTCGGAAGGAAGGTGGCATGCAGTAAAGACTGGTAGAAAGCTGAAAAGTGTGGCGACTTTTTGAACCGCGTCATCTCTGGAGATGGCCTTGGATGGCCTTGGTTCAAAATGAGCTGAGGTGTGAGGTCACCTCAAAAGCATCTTGAATGGGCTAGATCACTATGAGAGAGTTTCTATGCGTTTCTGATAGCCGGATTCAGTTATCGTAAGCATCGTCATCTCTGGAGATGGCCTTGGATGGCCTTGGTTCAAAATGAGCTGAGGTGTGACGTCACCTCAAAAGCATCATGAATGGGCTAGATAACTATGAGTAGGCTCCTACGCGTTTCTGTTAGCCGGTTTCAGTTCAAGTCATTCCAATTCATAATACTCCCTTCGCGGCCAAGGTCATCCGAGCTGACGTATGACGTAACCTCAAAAGCATTTTAACGAACATCTTGAATGGGCTAGATCACTATGAGTAGGCTCCTACGCGTTTCTGATAGCTGGATTAAGTTGCATCGTAACCCCATTCAAGTCATTCCAATTCATTTGAGGTGTGACGTCACCTCAAAAGTATGGTGAATGGGCTAGATCACTATGAGAGAGTTCCTATGGGTTTCTGATAGCCGGATTCAGTTATAATAATAATAATAATAATAATAATAATTTTATTGTCATCATCAACAGTGCAACTGAAGTACATATTCAGAGATGATAAAAATGAATAGATGAAGCGTTTCTCGTGTAGGTATATATGCAATTCTTAGGGCGACCCCCAATAATTTTTTTTTGTAATGTCCCAAACTTTTTTTAACATGATTTTCACGTACAACCGTTGTTTCTCAGGAAATAAAATTGTTTCAATAACCCCCTAATTCTTAGATTAAAATGTACTTCATAAAACTCTGTTTTGAGTCATTCTGAAACAAATTAGATTATAGATTTATTATATTTAAATTATAGATTTATTTTTTTCGAAGAATCGAATAACGCATTTAGAATTTTTTGATGTATGGTTTAGCGAATTTTTGTAGAAAATAAAGCTGTTGCAATATTGCTCTAAAAAAATAAAATCAAAAAATTTTTTAAAATTTTTTGTTGTTGAAATATGCTTCGAGACGTTATGAAATTATTTATAGAGTTTAACGATTTTTCATATATATATATATATATATATATATATATATATATATATATATATATATATATATATATATATATATATATATATATATATATATATATATATTCGCTAAACCATACATCAAAAAATTTTAAATGCGTTATTCGATTCTACGAAAAAAATAAATCTATAATTTAAATATAATAAATCTATAATCTAATTTGTTTCAGAATGACTCAAAACAGAGTTTTATGAAGTACATTTTAATCTAAGAATTAGGGGGTTATTGAAACAATTTTATTTCCTGAGAAACAACGGTTGTACGTGAAAATCATGTTAGAAAAAGTTTGGGACATTACAAAAAAAAAAATTATTGGGGGTCGGCCTAAGAATTGCATATATACACGAGAAACGCTTCATCTATTTATTTTTATCATCTCTGAATATGTACTTTAGTTGCACTGTTGATGATGACAATAAAATTATTATTATTATTATTATAACTGAATCCGGCTATCAGAAACCCATAGGAACTCTCTCATAGTGATCTAGCCCATTCACCATACTTTTGAGGTGACGTCACACCTCAAATGAATTGGAATGACTTGAATGGGGTTACGATGCAACTTAATCCAGCCATCAGAAACGCGTAGGAGCCTACTCATAGTGATCTAGCCCATTCAAGATGTTCGTTAAAATGCTTTTGAGGTTACGTCATACGTCAGCTCGGATGACCTTGGCCGCGAAGGGAGTATTATGAATTGGAATGACTTGAACTGAAACCGGCTAACAGAAACGCGTAGGAGCCTACTCATAGTTATCTAGCCCATTCATGATGTTCGTTAAAATGCTTTTGAGGTTACGTCATACGTCAGCTCGGATGACCTTGGCCGCGAAGGGAGTATTATGAATTGGAATGACTTGAACTGAAACCGGCTAACAGAAACGCGTAGGAGCCTACTCATAGTTATCTAGCCCATTCATGATGTTCGTTAAAATGCTTTTGAGGTTACGTCATACGTCAGCTCGGATGACCTTGGCCGCGAAGGGAGTATTATGAATTGGAATGACTTGAACTGAAACCGGCTAACAGAAACGCGTAGGAGCCTACTCATAGTTATCTAGCCCATTCATGATGCTTTTGAGGTGACGTCACACCTCAGCTCATTTTGAACCAAGGCCATCTCCAGAGATGACGCGGTTCAAAAAGTCGCCACACTTTTCAGCTTTCTACCAGTCTTTACTGCATGCCACCTTCCTTCAGACGGCACGAGAAAAGTAGGTTAGGTTCAAAAATTCGATCAAGACTCGAACGTTCTCCGAGAGCTGCTGGGCTCACACTGAACATTCTGTGGGTTGTCTAGAGAGGTGAAACCAGTCAGCTCCTCCTCCTCCTTGCCATCAGCCCCCTACAGAAAATATTTTTACCAACTTTCCGGACAGAGTAGTACATTTGACGACCAACAACTTTTATATCTAAACAGATGTAATAGGAAGAGTCCTATAATACGAAAACTCGTCAGAACACGCTATTCATTCATCATATTTATCCAATTCCGAAGTATGCATTCCTATTTTCCATCAGATTTAGCTGCTTTTGGGCTCAATTAATGAAAATTTAATTGGATACCTACAACCTTTCTTTAAAAAAAGATAGGAACGTACATTAACGTAGAAAAAAAAAAAAAAACGTTGCCGTTGGGGGTGTCTAGCCGCCAGTGGTTTGTGTTCATGATGGTACATTTATTGTAAAATGAAATCTGGGGGACACCCCCAGACCCCCGGATTGTTAATTATAGGATCAAGGATCAAACCAATGAAACACAGAAAGTGTATTTCGGGGATTCCCTGGAGGGCTAGTGGCATTCTGGTAAGTTCGGCCGAAGTTCATTCCGCGTTTTCGGAATCCAGCGCCCTGGATCGTAGCAAAGAGCTTATAATAGGATAGAGAGCATGTAAAATGTAAATGTTTTTTGCGAATTGTATTCAGCTGAATTGAAGGTAAAACTCAAAACACATGCTTTTGAGGTTACGTCATACGTCAGCTCGGATGACCTTGGCCGCGAAGGGAGTATTATGAATTGGAATGACTTGAACTGAAACCGGCTAACAGAAACGCGTAGGAGCCTACTCATAGCTATCTAGCCCATTCATGATGTTTTTGAGGTTACCTCATACGTCAGCTCGGATGACCTTGGCCGCGAATTGAGTATTATGAATTGGAATGACTTGAACTGAAACCGGCTAACAGAAACGCGTAGGAGCCTACTCATAGTTATCTAGCCCATTCATGATGTTTTTGAGGTTACGTCATACGTCAGCTCGGATGACCTTGGCCGCGAATTGAGTATTATGAATTGGAATGACTTGAACTGAAACCGGCTAACAGAAACGCGTAGGAGCCTACTCATAGCCCATTCATGATGCTTTTGAGGTGACGTCACACCTCAGCTCATTTTGAACCAAGGCCATCCAAGGCCATCTCCAGAGATGACGATGCTTACTAGTTACTGTTCATCATTAATACTAGTTTTCAAATATCATTGATTTATAAGTATGTACTAACGAAATAAAATTGTCACTCTCTACCGTGTATACATTCCATGTTTTGTCCTACTCCTATCTTGAGTGCTGTTTATTATTTCCTGGCTAGAAGTAAATACTATGACAATATTTTCTCAGATCTGGGTTTATATTAAGCTGTGCAATTAGGATAGGATACTAACCAGTAATCACCACAGAAAGGGGTTTGGGTCGGGAGGCACAAGAACTGGAGCTTTGGGACCCAAAAATGTTTCTCCTTTAAATTTTTGTAGGAAACTATTTTTGACTAATTAACTGTATCCTTGAAAAATCAGAGCTAAAAAATCTTTGACATCTCACTCGTCAAAAATGGAAAAAATGACATTTTCCAAATACCCAATCTTTTTCGGTTGTCCAAAAGTTGTTGTAGCAGATTGTTTAAAATGTTATCAACTATATACTAGAATATTCAAAAATTTATGCTCTATATTGCGATCAGTTATCACTTTTGAACTTTCAAATGAGAGGTTAAGTAGGTAGGTTACCTATTTTGATTATTTTCTCTGAATATTGCTAAGTTCCTCTTGGACAAGAGGAATTTCGTGCAGTATAAATTACACAAAATGGTTTAGTTTGTTGACCGCTAGGTGATAATAGCACAGTTTTTGGGTTCTTGAGAGTCGGTTAGGTACTAAATTACAAACTGTGCTAAATTACACAAACTTATAACTAAAAATTTGCTAATACTCGTATTATTGATTCTCCAAGTTTCTGTGATTCATTCGTTTTCAACATTTCTCAAGCCAAACATTTTAAGGTAAGGAAAAAAAAATATAGGTATATATATATATATATATAGGGTGATTCAGGACAAAAGCGAAAGAAAAAATTGGGTGAAACGACCTGAAATGGGGTAGAATGCCACCAACCGCACATTTTTATCTCAAACCGTTGCCGAGCTAGGATTTTTTAAAGTTTTTTTGACAAAAACACGTTTTAGACCATAAAAACTTCATTTTCTCCACTATTGATACACTTTTTTCAACTTTTAACCACATCTCTGAAATTGGCGTTAAATTTCTATAAGAATATTGTTCTTTGGATCTTCAGAAGTCCAATCCTAAAACCATAATCCTTGTTCGAACGTGAGAAAATTATAAAAACTAAGTTTCCCGAGAATCTTAAAAGCTGTACTGTCTCCCAATAAATAATCTTGGGAGTTATCAAACCTCACTAATTAATTCTTCATTTAAAGAGCTTTCAAACGATGGAGTCGCTTTTGAAATTTTCTATCAAATTGGTGCAGTCATTCAACCTGGAAGATGAAAAAACGTGTTACCTTTTGGTTGTTTTTTTTCTTGATGGACGGGCTGGGATGAGGAAACAAATAAAAACATGGCAACGGAAAAAACGCAATTTCTAATGAAAATTTCTCCTGGATAAAGAGTGTAGTGGATTTATATATGTTTTACTTGGCGTCGGTAGACCAAGTGGGACATTTATATTCTGATTATGCGGGTTAGTCCCCGTGTTATTCCTGTAAGGAATGTGGGCGAATCCGTCAAGGTCAGCTTGCTTGGCGGGATGAACTGAGAGATAGTTCGTGTCGCAGCCGCGTGGAGCACTGGGCTCGCATAGTGGGTGCTGGGTTCGATCAGTTTGGTACTGAGCCGTTTTGTAATATTCCGGCCTAAGATTTATATCTGTAGGAGGAATATGTTGAGCTTGGTTGAGGTACTGAAAAGTATCCTTCGTTTTTTGTACATTTGGAGTGTATTTGACACTCGGATCGGCCGGGTAGGCTTGTGTCGAATATCGTGGGTATTCGGACAGCTTGGTCGAATCGTAATGATTGACTTCAGAGCGGGTCTGAAAGGTATCCTCGATCTTTTGTATAGGCGAGGCTTGATCTAACGTTTCCTTAGCGAATACGTTAGGTGAGAAGGCGATCTCGTCGTGAGGATCGAGCCTTGCGCCGTCGCTGGGACCGGCGGATTGGCCGGGTAGCCTGTAGGTAGCGCTACGGGGGCTAAGAGGCCCGGCTTCGCCGTCGTCTGCCTCCCCTTGCATGAGGAAATAAGACGGCCGACGTTCCATCGAAATAGCCGAGTTATTAGCTCGTTTCGATGCCTCTATGTACAGAAATAGAGGGTTTAGGAAGGTGGACTCGCTTGACAGAGCTTCTTTCCTTTGCTCGTATGTCAGGGTCCTACCTTGTAGTCTTGAAAAAGACTTCCTTGGACGGTAAATTAGAGCGGATGAGCAGAGTAATTTACCGGCGTATCCCAGCGGTCGGTGACGAGCCTAGTGCTACGAAACCCGGGTGATACGGCTCGGAACGTCCCTCGGGCGTACGATCTAAAGAGAATATCGATAGATGTACCGGGTGGCGTCCTGACAGATGAACTACGTTGGGCAATGAGCAGGATGAATAATCACTGGACTCGTAGATGCCAATGCGAGATCTGTGTGGAGAGAAGGTAGGCCTTGTAGAAAGCAGTAGGAAGCCGTTCTTGAGATGAACTCGGGATGCAGAAGGTTCGTCAGCGTAGAGCGTGTAGAATTCTTCGTACTTCGAGGTGTCGTCGTCGAGAGCGGAGAGTAGAATGAATTTCGGAGGGCTCCGAGCGGGGTTTTTATAGGGAGGTGGCCGCCTCCTGCCGCCTCCTGATTGGTCCGCTTAATTTCATTAATTCGACTGTGTAATCTCATTGGCTCGCACATTGTTTTCTCAGTATCTGCGAGTATGATAGCTGAGCTGGTCCTCCGGGGTGCTTACGAGCGTCCGTCGCGGAGCCGACGACCTTGAGTTTAGCCGGGGACCTCGGGTGCTTTCTCTGCGTCAGTTGTTCAGACGGGGTCCCCGGGGTGGCTGCTGGACCAGAGGTGGTTGCTTGCCGCCTCTTGGTTGGTTCGCCTATTGTCTCTCGTGTAATCAGTGTTTCTGATTGGCGAGTAGGCTTGTTTGAATTGTCCTTGCTAGTTTTAGAGGACGTTTGATTTTCTGTTTGAGTTTTCTCGTTCAAGGCGACTTGGTTCGAGATACTTGTCGCATCTCTCTCGCCCAGTAAGTGTCTAGGGAGGTCGCCTTGTATGTTTTTAGTTAATATTTCACTTTTGAGAGAGAAATTCGTATTTTCTCTCTGGTGAAATATTTTGTTTGACGGAGTTGTAACTCGACGTCTTATAAATATTTTTGTGTTGTGCCTACCTCTTTTTGGTAGCCCTGAAAAGGGCTGTTGAAAAGAGGGGGTGGTTTTCACCACAAAGAGAAAACAAATTTACTTTTACATTTACATTATTGCTTCAAATGCAACTCACAATATTGTGTTTTCGAAGTGGCTCCCTCGACTGCGGATGCACGCTCTGGCCATTTTTCGGACCGACCCCACGGTCACAGGAGAGTCTCCCGGGAGCCCACCTAAAGGCACAACTAGCGCATCCTTCTGGCATTCTGGGCAACTTACAGTATTAGTCAGCTGATTGGTAACGTATCATTGTTGACAATATAGCCCTCCATCTTAGGGGTGTGTCGGTCCAGGTAATTCTCAGGATCGGTTCCAATGATTCCAGTGACATAGAAGTCACCGTTCCGAAATGCCGGTACAGTTCCCTTCCCGGTACAGAACGTCGAATAAAATAACGATCGCTATGAATCAGGACTCAGACTAACTTTTCATTCAATAGGAAAGAATTATTCAAGCCAGTGCCAGTGTCAAAAAAATAATCATTTAATGAACGAGTTTACCTATACAAATAGTTTTCGTTTTGATTTTAAAATATTAGCATACTAGCTTTTTTTGGACTCAGTGAGCTCCTTCTCTCCGACAAAATTGCCCCTGCTTTGGAAAAAAGTTGCTCACAGGGGACAGACGTAGCTACCACACATAGCCTTTCCTCGGCAACTTTGGATAGCAGTGGAAAAATTTGCCGGTTAATGTTCCACCAATTAATAGGGTCAGCTCCCAATTCGATAGTTTCCTCTTGTGCCGAGACCTTTCCGGTCCGTGGAACTGAACCGGGAAGGGCTGGATTATTGTCACTGCTCGGACCTGTTCCGTGGTGAGACTAGGTTCCACAGTCCCGGCACCGATCACATTAATGCTGTGGGTCGAATTTCGGAAAATGACGTAGGCCACAAAACCAAAAAAGGATTTTTGGTTGACAATTATTTCATCACCTTTTTAATGCTGAGTCTATTGAGCGTAGTTAAAAACTGTCCCAATCACACCCAGAGATCCTAGCAAGCACACAGAGACGGTTGAATTACTTATTAACTCTCGGAAAACTTACATCGGTAAAGGTACCTACCTAACAAAAAGGACATTACCTAGAAACATTCCTGAGAAGATGAGCTTTTCCAGCGATGCTACGTAACTAAAACTAAACTGAGAACTAAAAGAGCAAATTTTCGTCAACTTTCTCTCCTCTTTTGGGAACAAATTATCGGCCAATTATATACGAGTATGGAGGAATTGTACAAGAATCGTCGCGAACACAAAGCTTCCACATTTTGTTCCGCAAAGAGCAAAATACTGGTAGCATGGAGGCAAAAAGAGATCTGCCCTAGACAGTTTGACATGAGTGTAATAAGCGAGGAGAGCTGCAAAAAAATGAAACATCAAGATGTATGTACACTCAACACTTACTAGTGTACCTATTTATTATTAGTAGTACCTACTACCTACCTATAAAAACTAGGTATGAACCCTACCTATACAAACTAGGTACCTACCTACCTAGGTACTTCTTCAAACGCTAAACACTAATTCAATCTCTGATGCTACCTAAACCTATTTTGAGATGGTTGCCAACCGCTTAACAAAATTACTCGTATTAGATCCATTTCGATACCTAACTCACGAATTCTCCCAGCTTCACTAAAAAGCAACGAGATTCAAGTGTAAGCGGGAAGCCGGCGAATACACACATCAGGCACCCGATCAGCTGACTAGTAGCCCGGAATGCCAGAAGGCCGCGCTAGTTGTGCCTTTAGGTGGGCTCCCGCGAGACTCTCCTCACGTCACGGTCACTCACATACTAAATCCATCACGAAGTACGTCAAAAGCCTGTAGGACTTCTTCGTTGGGAACTTCAGTTTCGTACACTTGGTCCTTGATGAAACCCCATACATTAAAATCCACGGGCGTGTTTTTATTTGTTTCCTCATCCCAGCCCGTCCATCAAGAAAAAAACAACTAAAAGGTAACACGTTTTTTCATCTTCCAGGTTAAATAACTGCACCAACTTGTAAGGAAATTTCAAAAGCGACTCCAACGTTTGAAAGCTCTTTAAATGAAGAATTAATTAGTGAGGTTTGATAACTCACATAATTATTTATTGGGAGGAGATAATTATTACAGCTTCGAAGGTTTTCGGGAAACTTAGTTTTTATAAATTTCTCACGTTTGAACAAGGATTATGGTTTTAGGATTGGACTTCTGCAGATTCAGACAACAATATTCTTTAGAAAATGTAACGCTAATTTCAGAGATGCGGCCAAAAGTTGAAAAAAGTGTATCGATAGTGGAGAAAATGAGGTTTTTATGGTCTAAAACGTGTTTTTGACGAAAAAACTGTAAAAAACGCTGCAAATTATTTCACAAAGGTTTATTTTTTCAATTGAGTATGATCGTAGTTTTAGTTGGCTTGCGTACGTCATAAGGCCCGTCCAGACTCCTCGGCGTGTCCTATTTCGAGTTGCCACAACCTATACTTCTATAATTATACAGGGTGATTCCCTCGCAGATGCAAAAGAAAAATTTGGGTGAAACTACATCAAAAATGGAGTAAAATACCGCCAACCGCATATTTTTATCTCAATCCGTACTCGAGATATGATTTTTTAAAGGTTTTTTCATGAATACCGTGTTTTTTCATTTTAAACTCGGATTTCTCCACTTTGCCTCATTTAATTTTAACTTTCAACCTCATTTTCGGTATCAGCATTAAATTTCCTATAAGAATGGTGTACTTGGGTTCTTAAAAAGTACCATCCGAAGACCCTCACATCAGCTCAAACATTGACGATTTTGAAAAAATAATATTTCTGAAAATCTTTAAAACTTTACTACTCTTTTAAAAAGAATCCTGGAAACTGGCAAATCTCATGAAAACTGCTTCATCTAATATGCTTTCCAACGGTATTATCAATTTTACTTTTATTTTGTTATTTAGGGGAGAAAATAATGTTTTAATGTTAAAAAATGTGGGTTTTTCAATGAAATTGTTGGTTTTCTCGAAAGATGACCCTCCATGAACCAACGAGTATGGGGTCGGTTTCCATGTATTTTTTCTCGCTGGATCAAATGGAAACTCTTGCAGATCTCTCAACTACGTTATAATCGAGTTTTACACTTTAATTAACTAGTTTTACCCCATAAAACACATACATTTAATCGTAACAAACAAACTAAACATTTGCGATTTTAAGTGTAAAACTCGGTTATAACGGAGTTGGAGAGATCTACAAATGTTACCATTCGCTACAGCGTGAAAAAATACATAGAAACCGACCCCATACTCCTAGGTCTATGGAGGCTCATCTTTTGAGAAAACAAACAATTTCATTGAATAGCCCACATTTTTCAACATTAAAACATAATTTTCTCCACTAAATAACGAAATAAAAGTAAACTTAATTATACTGTTGGAAAGAGTATTAGACGAAGCAGTTTTCATGAGATTTGCCAGTTTCCAGGATTCGTTTTGGAAGTGTAGTAAAGTTTTAAAGATTTTCAGAAATATTCTTTTTTCAAAATCGTCAATGTTTGAGCTGATGTGAGGGCCTTTGGATGGTAATTTTTAAGAACCCAAGTACACTATTCTTATAGTAAATTTAATGCTGATTCCGAAAATGTGGTGAAAAGTTAAAATTGAATGAAGTAAAGTGGAGAAATTTGAGTTGAAAAGGAAAAAAAACATGGTTTTCCTGAAAAAACCTTTAAAAAATCATATCTCAAGAACGGATTGAGATAAAAATATGCAGTTGGCGGCATTTTACTCCATTTTTGATGTAGTTTCACCCAATTTTTTTTTTTTTTTTTTTTTTTTTGCATCTGCGAGGGAATCACCCTGTATACGCATGTTTATATTTCTCGATTTGAGCTCCTATCGATTCAAATAATTATTGCCTTAATAATATCATTATCTAAGTACGTACGAAAAGTCGAGAGGATATGTTATTAAATATGCGTAGGCAAAGCATTGGTATTAACACAAAAATATGACCTAGAAAAAAACATATATTCATGCCTCGAAGAACATGAAATTCGAAAGCAATACAAGTGTAGGAAGTTTTCCACGCCACCCTGGAGGTACTCCCTAGGTCTCGTTAACTCACAACCGGAGGTTCACCACCCTATTACGCTTACACTATCATATCACTCATATTTTTCCATCAACATTCATTTGAAAGTTGTGCATTTTGAGATGAGTGAATTTTGTCCTAACATGAGAATAATAATTATTAGGTCATGCAGTTCTGTTGCAAAGTCCTACTGCCCATTGTTATCCTAACCGTGGAATATTAGCTTGCGCAGTTGTGGTTGAGCAGGTTGGAGTTTTAACTGCATGATGAAATGAATGATTTGCATTCTAGAATGGCTGGATAATTATTTATAACATCCTATAGTATGGTATAATATACAAAATATACTATGGCTTGTTTAAGGTATAATATGTTTATGGGTATTACAAGTATAAGTAATAAATATCCGTTCTCCAACGCCCCTGGCGCCGTTCCGCTTGGCCCATAACGCCGTACCCACCTCATGATGCCGCGGTGAATTATATGGGTGTTACTTGTAAAAGTAATATATATCCGATATCTTACGCCCCTGGCGCCGTTCTGCTACGCCCCCACAACGCGCCGCGCCTCCTCCCCCTCCCCCCTCATGACCCTCCGACAATGTTTTCATCATTCCACTAAGCGTGCCAGGCGTACATCAGTCAAACACTAAAATTCTCGAAAAAGACACTTTTTCACCTATTTTTGATTCATAGTACCCATGGGTGTGGAGCGATCGAGCTGGCGAGAAGTTAGGACCAACAAGACCCCAAGTGGAGTCTATGTGCGAAAGAACGGATTTTTTAAGTCAATTCTAAGGCCTTTTATGGCCCGGACGGGGAACGACGGACGGACATAGCAAATTCGGATTCTACGCACTTTGAAACGTAAAATGACAAAGTTTGAGGGGGGGGGGGGGGTTATAAATTTTTTTTGCTATACGATCACATAGGTAGGCTTATTATTGAAAAAAATAATAATATATATATATACAGGGTGATTCCCTCGCAGATGCAAAAAAAAATTTTGAGTGAAACTGTATCAAAAATGGAGTAAAATGCCGCCAACTGCATATTTTTATCTCAATCCGTTCTCGAGATATGATTTTTTAAAGGTTTTTTCAGGAAAACCGTGTTTCTTTCCTTTTAAACTCAAATTTCTCCACTTTACTTCATTTAATTTTAACTTTTGACCACATTTTCGGAATTAGCATTAAATTTACTATAAGAATAGTGTACTTGGGTTCTTAAAAACTACCATGCAAAGACCTTCAAATCAGCTCAAACATTGACGATTTTGAAAAAATAATATTTCTGAAAATCTTTAAAACTTTACTACTCTTCCAAAAAGAATCCTGGAAACTGGCAAATCTCATGAAAACTGCTTCATCTAATATTCTTTCCAACGGTATAATCAATTTTACTTTTATTTTGTTATTTAGGGGAGAAAATTATGTTTTAATGTTAAAAAATGTGGGTTTTTCAATGAAATTGTTGGTTTTCTGGAAAGATGACCCTCCATGAACCTACGAGTATGGGGTCGGTTTCTATGTATTTTTTCACGCTGTATCAAATGGTAACATTTGTAGATCTCTCCGACTCCGTTATAATCGAGTTTTACACTTTAATTAACTAGTTTTACCCCATAACACACGTACATTTAATCGTAACAAACAAACTAAACATTTGCGATTTTAAGTGTGAAACTCGGTTATAATGGAGTCGGAGAGATCTACAAATGTTACCATTCGATTCAGCATGAAAAAATACATAGAAACCGACCCCATACTCGTAGGTTCATGGAGGGTCATCTTTCGAGAAAACCAACAATTTCATTGAAAAACCCACATTTTTTAACATTAAAACATAATTTTCTCCCCTAAATAACAAAATAAAAGTAAACTTGATTATGCCGTTGGAAAGAGTATTAGACGAAGCAGTTTTCATGAGATTTGCCAGTTTCCAGGATTCGTTTTGGAAGAGTAGTAAAGTCTTAAAGATTTTCAGAAATATTATTTTTTCAAAATCGTCAATGTTTGAGCTGATGTGAGGGCCTTTGGATGGTACTTTTTAAGAACCGAAGTACACTATTCTTATAGTAAATTTAATGCTAATTCCGAAAATGTGGTCAAAAGTTAAAATTAAATGAAGTAAAGTGGAGAAATTTGAGTTTAAAAGGAAAGAAACACGGTTTTCCTGAAAAAACCTTTAAAAAATCATATCTCGAGAACGGATTGAGATAAAAATATGCAGTTGTCGGCATTTTACTCCATTTTCGATGCAGTTTTACCCAAATTTTTTTTTTTGCATCTGAGAGGGAATCACCCTGTATATATGTATCTAGAAATTAAGGGTTCATCTGACATTTGATTTTAGTTAAATGTCGTATGAATTAAACTACTGCAATGGGACCAAAAATAATTGTTAGTGCAACTTTTTTGCAAATTTCACCATAGAAATCCTCCTTACAGTACCCTGAATTCGTACCGTTTTTTTTAATGGTGGGGGTTGAGGGCTGGGAGGAATAAACAGAATTATAATACTCGTACAAACGGTCACAAAATTATCTTTATTAATCAATCATCTTATAATATAAACTGTCACAAAATCATCATTCTGTAATCTGTCACTTACAGAAATTAACGCGTTTGTCAATTAGATAATAGTAGGTGCATGATATAAATGTCAGTTTATCACATCTCGAAAAATTACCCTACAACCAAATATAAAACATGATCATACTATACCTACTTGACCAATCATACCATACCATTTACAACGGCTTCATGTTTCAAGGTAAGAAAAAAATATAAGTATTTATATTATGTATCGAGAAATAAGGGTTTTGCTGGCATTTGATTTTAGTGATTTTTCGAATGCATTAAACTATTGCTATGGGACTTAAAATTATAGAAGCATTTTATTTATTTATTTTTTGGCTAAGCTCCACCAAAGTAATCCTTTTTAAAGCACCCTTAATTTCTACCATTTTTAGATGGGGGTTGAGATCTGTGAAGAATTAACAGTATCATAATATAAACTGTCACAAAATCATCTCCTAATTAATCAATCGTCTTATAATATAAACTGTCACAAAATTCTTCTAAACTAACTTGACACTTTTCAAGTCAGGTAACCTCCGTAATTTCAGGTAACCAATCTAGGAATAGGAACCATTTTGTTAACTAGATAATAGTAGGTACATGTTATGAATGTAGATTTATCACATCTCGAGAAATAACTCTGCAGCTAAATATAAAAAGTAAACGATTTAATGAAATACTCACTAATTGACTAGTTATAACTAACATAGGTACCACTATACTTGCATTTTTAAATTTACCAGTCTATGAAAGTTGACCAAATCATCGCAAAGTTAAACTTAGATTGTATCACACGACTTTGATTAGGTTGAACTAAGATTTTATTGCAAGACTGAAAGGACTTGGAACAATTAAAAATGAGGTACGCAGCTTTATAAAACTACCAGTCTAGGACAATCTGGGGCACCGAGCAATGATTGTTGAGAAATCTACAGTAACCATTCAACTCCCCACATGTTTGTTGACCAAATGATTTGCGTTAATTAATAAAAAGTTTATAAATGTTTTGTTCGTTCGAGAAAAACAACACGAGGATTTTTTCTTAGAAAATAATTACAAATAAATACAAAGGCACCATCCAGTTTAAAATACTATTTATCCCCAACAAATTCATCAAACCTTGATAGGTTTGGCTAATCTCACATTTGAGTTACAGGATCTATGGCAATTAGAAACACTTGGAATAAATGATATAAACGAACTAGATAAAGAGGCTATGAGGAAAGAAGAGGCGGCTTATCTACTCAAAATACACATAAATGAAGAAGGTCGATATGAAGTTGCATTGCCTTGGAAGGATCATAACCCAGGTCTAGTATGTAACAGATTAGCAGCGGAAAAGAGATTGTTGTCAACAACCAGGAATTTATTACAAGGAAGTAAGTTCCTAGAATATGATGAAGTTTTTAAGGAGTGGATCAATTTAGACATCATAGAAAGAGTACCAGACGTGGAGGATAAGCACGAAGGTTTTTATTTACCACACAGAGCAGTAATTAAGGAGTCTAGTGAAACGACTGAAATTCGACCGGTTTTTGATGCATCAGCTAAAGACTATAATGGTGTTTCGTTAAATTCACAACTTAATAAAGGGCCAAATTTAATTGAGGACATACTGAAACTTATATTTCAATTTCGTAGAGGAGCTATAGGCGTTACAGCTGACATTGCCAAAGCCAGCTGGAATGGAATTTTATTCCTCCAGCCGCACCATGGTGGGGTGGTTTTTGGGAGAGGATGGTCAGGATGGTGAAACAACTGCTGAGACGCAACCTAGGAAGAGCTAACGTGACTTACGAAGTGGCTGTAACAATTCTGTGTGAGGTGGAAGCTACAGTTAATGCTAGGCCACTAACTTACGTAGCAGGAGATGAGACAAGGCCGCTCACCCCAACTTTATTTATACAGGGAGTTCAGGCTGCAGGTGTTCAAGATTTGGACCAAATTTTGAAACACAGTTTGAATAGCCGCCTGAAATATCTTCTGAAACTGAGAGAGGGACTGAGGGAAAGATTCAAAAATGAATATCTGGCTTTGCTAATAAATCGTGGGAATCGCCGGCCTATAGAAATAAAACCAGGAGATGTAGTGTTAGTAGGAGCTGAGGGCAAGAAGCGTCAAGATTGGCCTTTGGGACTGGTGCTTGAAGTAAAACCTGGTGCGGATGGGCATGGTCGGGTTGCGAAACTGCGGGTGATGGGGGGACGAGAAATTGTTCGTCCCATTCATGGTCTGGTTCCTATGGAGGTGGATGCAGAAGAAGAGACATGGCCAGGGAATGAGGGAACAGGAGACATCAAGGAGACCCAGAAGTCCACCGAAGCTCAAGTCCAGACAACTAGAATAGAAAGAAGGGTTCAGAAGCCAGTACGATTCCAGCCGTGAATTTTTGGGGGGGGGACTGTTGAGAAATCTACAGTAACCATTCAACTCCCCACATGTTTGTTGACCAAATGATTTGCGTTAATTAAAATGTTTTGTTCGTTCGAGAAAAACAACACGAGGATTTTTTCTTAGAAAATAATTACAAATAAATGCAAAGGCACCATCCAGTTTAAAATACTATTTATCCCCAACAGGAAAGGTAACAACCTGGGGGTATTGGAGGTAAGGTGATTTATACAGCATTCCTCAGTTTTTTTGAGGCTATCTTGTTAAACGTTTTCGCCGTACGGCCTCTTCAGGACTCTTGGATGTATTTGGTAAAGTACCTACCTGTAAGGTGGATGAACATACAGATGGTTTTCTTGATTACATTGAACATGGTTTTGTATCTTCATTTCCCATTTGTTACACTGGGAGGTTTAGAAAATATATAAAAGGCTGTAAAGCATTGAAATTTGCACTTTTTTGTGAGATGATGTACCATGCTACTTTGTCGTACTTTGAGTATTCTACATCATCTCACAAAAAGAAAAAAAAGTGCAAATTTTAAAGATTCAGAGCATTTTATAAATCTTCCAGACCACCCAGTTGTCAAAAATGGGAAATGGGGCTGCAAACCATGTACAATATAATCATGAAAATCATCAGTCTGTTCCTTACATTTGCTGTACCAGTTACATCCATAAGTCCGAAAATACATGACCCCGTGGCAAAAAAGTTGGACAATAGCCCTAAAAAACTGAAGTACTGTGCAGTGGCGGCTCCTGTCTTGAACGGTAGAGGTGCTTTTATACTAAATACGTACACCAGACACGAGAAATGTTCTCAAATGGAAGACAGAAATTCTGAAATACTTAACCATCAAAGGAGTTAACCCAAGGAATGATTGCAATAGCTGAAATGTATACCCGCCCAGCAAGAACCATCGTGGAGGTGAAAGCAAATCTTGCCATGGAGGGGAAGGAAAGGGAGATGAGAGGTTCATGGGGGAAGAGAAGGGTTAGTCATCATCTAGATAAATAATGGGGGATATAAAAATAAAATATATCACATTATAGGGGTTGAACTTACGGGCCGAATCAGACGATTTTTGATTTTCAAAGTTTGCGTTAGTCCCAGTAGTTATGGCAAGGGGCAGCCAGCATCGCGAATCCTGCACTTTTCTTCGATTGACAAATGGGACCAGTTTAACTTGATGAACTCAACTGAATTATTCATCGTAAAAGTATCTACTCAACACTCAATAACTTCAAAAAATCGTAATACTAAATGAATTAACACCGGCATCAGATCTTGTCCTCGATCGGATTTGACCTCAAAGTGCTTGCCCTTCAAATTTTCTTTCGAAATATGATTTGGGAATATTTTAGGATTATAATTCAGAAAAAACTGAAATCAAGCATTGAGCCGTTTTTTTTTAATTCAGTTTTTGAATTTTTAATTGGATACTTTAGTCATAAAAATACGCTATAATCGCCAAAATTCAGAAAAAAATATTATTTAAGTGTCATTATACAACAGAACCTTCATCTAATACCATAGTTCTGACCTATTTTGTGATCATATATAATTAGAAAAACAAAACTAACTACATTTTACTGAACAAAATAATGATTATATTTGCATGAAGCTCTTAATAAATGCCTGTGAGTATGCGTGTAGTATGTGGGTGTGTGTCTATGTGTACGCTTGTGTGTGAGTTTATAATGATTCATTATATAAATTTCGGCATAAAATATATATCTAAATTGAATAGAAAATAAAAATAATGGCATTTTAACATTTTACGAGGGCTGTCCAGAAAGTAAGTTACGTTTTGATCTGTAGGGTGGTAGGATTGGCTTTTGCCAAATCTGGTAACACCGCTCGAAAGAGGAGAGGTGGGGGGATAGAATGAGAGGTGGGTGACCTCAGTCGGTCAGTTACCAACGTCAGGGCAGGTTGATGAAATGGAGCCCTCCACGTCGCGTCCCGCCACCTCTCCCCCCTTCCCTCTCGAGTTGTTGTTTCGCAAACTTTCCGAAAGTCAAGTTTTTCTGAGACGATCTCATGGATGAGGGATCGTGAGATGTCTGGGAAACTCAGGTGGAGTTCATCCAGGGTTGAACGACGATTTGCGAACTGCATTGTCGATTTCTGCGACAATTTCGTCCGTCACAACTGAGGGTCTGCCTCTCCCACTTTCATCCTCAAGTGAATGTCTTCCCGCCTTAAATTCACGTACCCATCTCCTCACCATTGACTCACTCATTACACCTCCATAAACAGAAATGAGCTGTTCGTGAATTTGAACTGATTTGAAACCCTGTGCATAAAGAAATTGAATCAATCCGCGCACAACAACTCGAGAGGGAAGGGGGGAGAGGTGGCGGGACGCGACGTGGAGGGCTCCATTTCATCAACCTGCCCTGACGTTGGTAACTGACCGACTGAGGTCACCCACCTCTCATTCTATCCCCCCACCTCTCCTCTTTCGAGTGGTGTTACCAGATTTGGCAAAAGCCAATCCTACCACCCTACAGATCAAAACGTAACTTACTTTCTGGACAGCCCTCGTAAATAGGCAGAGAATTATACCTATTCGCATACAGCTCTTAATAAACATTGTCCATACTCAGAATCGATTCGCGATACTTTATATTTGGCCCACGTCGCAGAAAAATCATGATGCACGGCCTACATAGCCTGTTCACTGTAAAAGCCGAGGCCATTTCCGTGTTTGGTACAAAATCCTTCCACATGAAAGAAAACCGTGTGAACTTTTGTGAACCGTGTGACTGGAATATTTAAAGATGAATATGATGCTCTGAATTCATTGATCTATTCAATGAATTTTGGATCCTGCCTGACTGAGAAAGATGCTTTGACAACTTCATTGAACTTCTGGAAAGCATCAACGTATTTTAAAACCCATGCTACAGTTTGAAAGCAACAAATCAAGTTTCTGTAGCAAAATGCGGCAACTATTTCCTTTGAACGAATTCGTTGATGCTTTCCAGGAGTCAATGAAGTTGTCAAAGCATCTTTCTCAGTCAGGCTGGATCCAAAATTCATTGAATACATCAATGAATTCAAAGCATCATATTCATCTTCGGATATTCCAGTCACTCCAAAAGTTAACACAGTTTTCTTTCATGTTGAAGAATTTTGTACTAAACACGGAAATGGCCTCGGCTTTGACAGTGAAAAGGCTATGGAGGCCTTGCATCATGAATTTTCTGCGACTTGGGCCAAATATAAAGTAATATAAATGTTAAAATGCCATTATTTTTATTTTCTATTCAATTTAGATATATATTTTACTAGCCGCTCCGGCTCGCTACGCTCGCCTCCACGTCCAGCCGGGGGGCAAGCCCCCCGGACCCCCCATTAAATTGCTCGCTTCGCTCGCAAAATGTGGCATGTAGGGAATTTTGCTCGCTTCGCTCGCAAAGTGTGGCATGTAGGGCATGTTGCTCGCTTCGCTCGCAAACGATAGATCTCTAAGGGTAGGTTTAACTTCTGTAGGGGATGCTGCTCGCTTCGCTCGCTTGAGGGAGTTATACTGCCCACCCAACTTGGCAGACGTTTTTTTCTGTTGGAAATTCTTACAAACAAATTAAATCTTATAAAACTACGTGGAACCACAAAAAGATTATTCGGGGATGTTGCTCGCTTTGCTCGCAAGGTATACCTGTATATAGGTAGGAAAAAACCCGTATTTATTCTTTTGAAATAGGCCTGCAGGTAACATTGTGAAATACCTGACGAACCCCTTGACGTCTTCGTAGAGCCTTCTCGCGAACACGGCAAAATTAATTTCTGATGTTAAACGCTTCTTCTCGCTTCTGCTCGCGATTTGACCGACTTAACGTCACTTTTTTCGATATCCGATTTCGGATTCAGATTCGGCGGACCCAAAGCTGTATTTCGCCCGCGAAAACCGTTCCGAAAAACGTACCTTTATGGGGTATATTTTAATCGGAAAAAAACCAAGTTTTTCGGCGGACTTTTCGAGAAAACGGGTCCGTACTCTCGCATTTTTTTTACGCATTTCCCGATACTTTTTTCGCGATCCGATCGCGCCGTCGTCTTCCTCGTAGGAAAACCTACGAAACCCGTATTTTTCCGGAATTGTCAACGGCCGTTTAGAGGGGTAGGGGAAGCGGGGAAGTCCAAAAAGCGCACATTAATTATTACTTCGACCCCCCTCCCGCCCTACGGCCCATGGTTCGGGTGGGATTAGAAAATTTTAAATTCGCTTATACACCCTATCGGAAAATCCCAAAAAGATCCCCCCACTCGTAGATCCGGCCCACTCAGCCGTTTGGCCGTGCATAGACACGACAGACAGACAGACGGAGTTTCATTCTTATAAATAATAGAGATAGAGATGTTAAAGTTTATATAATGAATCATTATAAACTCACACACAAGCGTACACATAGACACACACCCACATACTACACGCATACTCACAGGCATTTATTAAGAGCTTCATGCAAATATAATCATTATTTTGTTCAGTAAAATGTAGTTAGTTTTGTTTTTCTAATTATATTTGATCACAAAATAGGTCAGAACTATGGTACTAGATGAAGATTCTATTGTATAATGACACATAAATAACATTTTTTTAAATGAATTTTGGCGGTTATAGCGTATTTCATGACTAAAGTATCCAATTAAAAATTCAAAAACTTAATTTAAAAAAACGGCTCAATGCTTGATTTCAGTTTTTGCTGAATTATAATCCTAAAATATTCCCAAATCATATTTCGAAAGAAAATTTGAAGGGCAAGCACTTTGAGGTCAAATCTGATCGAGGACCACCGTGCCGGGAAAAATAGAAGAAGTGTGACTGTTAAAAATGATAAGGAGAACAGAAAGTACTCTCGGTGTCACTACCTAGCGGATGAGCATGCCCCTAAGTATGCTCATCTCAGGATGTTACGGGCTCTCTGATTGGTCAATCTCACATGCCCGCTTCAATTCAAACTGAAAATCCTCAGTCCAGAGATAGGCGGTCAAGTCTCAGGTTGAGCACTTAGGTAGATAGATAGATAGATAGAACGTATATTTGTATGGAGGCCACTGGGGCCCTTATATATACAATCATTTACAAGAGTAGTGGGCAGGAAAATTAAAACTAAGAAGTTATAGTAATACAAAATGTTTTTAACAGAAACAAAAGTAAGTGAAAAAATATATATTCAAAAATAATAAAATTCAAAGAAAAAAACCTTTTTAAAATAAAATATTTGAAATAACAAGAGGAAAGAAGAAGAAGCGAAGAAAAGAAAGAGAGAGAGAAAAAAGAAGAAGACAAATGAAACAGAATCTAGTGAGTGCTGTGAAGAAGAATTGAAGAAAGATACAGAGAGGTAAAAGAAGAGAAACAGAAAGATTAAGGGGAGGAGGAAATCAAAAGAGATGAGAGAGAGAAGAAAAGGGGGAGGGGGCCAGCTAGTTGTCGCGCGCAAGAAACGATCCCACAGCACGCCTGAATCGAGCAATGGAAGTGAGGCTACGGACCCCAAGGGGCAATGAATTCCACAGCTTCGCTCCTGCAACACCAAATGAGTAAGCCAGTGCTCGAGATTGATGCTGGATAATTCTCAATGCGTTGGATCTAGCAGAGAGAGCACGAGAGATGAGGCAATTCAAATATTCGGGTGCTAGTCCATTGCATATCTTGAATATGGCGACAAGGTGGCGTAATTTATAGCTGGTGAGGTTGAGGCCTACCAAAGAGGCTTTGAATGGAGAAATATGTCCTCGAGGTTTCAAGTTGTGGATATATCGGATGCAACTATTGAAAGCAACCTCTAGGCGTTGCTTGCATTTATAATTTAGGAGTTGTTGCTCCCGCTCGCTTCTGATTGGTCAGGTTGGGTGAGCTTCCCCCTTCAGCCCCTCCCTACCGCAACCTTCTCTGTTTCGCGCGTAGATTTAGATTTCCCGTCTTCTGTCACTAGCTAACTTCAAATGAGAGTGGAGAAATTTTGAAACATTATTATTATTTTGGTTTGACTGGGGGTGCACATGCTCCTATCAGTAGCCGCCCCTGGTGCTGTGTACATCGCCTCACCTCTACTGGCCCCAGATCGAATACATCGCAGGTAAGAAGAAGAACGAAGGTAAGTAAGACATAACCCAACATGACAGAACTGAGTTATGTAAAAGAAAAAAATCAAAGGGAACGGATGGTATACAACTTTAAAAAAATAATAAAAAATCCAGTCATGCATCATGACCCCATGAGCGAATTTTTGAAGAAATCTTCGACATTTCAGTCGCTATTGATCGTGTAGAGAAATTTTAGTTTATGATTTTGATAGACAAACATGGAATCAAATTATTAACACATGCACAGAGTAAACTCATCAGTTGTGATTACATTTTTTTTTTTTAACAAGCACCTACTACCTACGTTTTAAACAGCATGGTTCTAGGATTGGTTATACAGGGATACTTCCATAAGAGTAGTTCAATCTGAATTCGGACAATGTTTCATGCAAATATTACCGATTTTTACAACTAGCGAATGGCATTATTTCGATTTTCGACTGATTTTTCAACTTTGAAATTTTTGAAAACTTTATACATATTCTTATAGGAAATTTTACGCTGATTCCGAATATACCACATGTTAGTATGCTGAAAAAATTATTTCGCACAACAAATCGCAAAAAACCGGCTATTTTGAAATTTTTGACGACATTTTTGAAAATTTCAACCCGAAGATGTAATCCGATCATGCTGGCCAACGAACTTGAACTTTCGTTTTGTGTCCTTAACATTTTAAAATTTTTTTGAAGTTTCTAGCACAATTCTACGGACAGTTATCGTCTGGAATGACACATACATACATACATACATACATACATATATACATACATACATATATACATACATACATACATAAAAAAATGCGTTAAACTTCAGGATATGATTCAGAATAGCCTGAAACGGATTTCTGCATAAAAGTTTTTCAAAAATTCACATTCTACAAATTTTGAGGCGAGAGCAATAGCTTAATTTTCTTCAAAAATTCGCTAAAAAATGTGTTAAACTTCAGAATATGATTCAGAATAGCCTGAAACGGATTTCTGCATAAAATTTTTTCAAAAATTCACATTCTACAAATTTTGAGGCGAGAGCAATAAAAAAATAAATAAAAATAAAAAACAATAAAAATAAAAAAACCAGCAGTTGGAGTAAAAATATTGAAGGTACACAATGAAAGCAGGGGGATTACTTATTTCTCACTGGAAATGTCAAGCTCTGTTCTCTTTGGAGAACAGCGCTCAAAACTTCCATTGTTTTATTCAAGCACGATATAACACAATTCATTTGGATTTCTTGCAAAGCAATCCTCCTGCTTTCATTTTGTACTTTGAGAAGTTCGATTTCTAACTCTTCCATTTTCGCCTCTTGCTCCACTTCTCTTTTATTTTTCATATATTCCGTTATCGAACGAGTCACACCCGCTCGTTTTTGTCTTATGGGACCTACTGTACCCCTTCGGCCACTCGTCGCTGTAGAGGATTTTGGCGTTGCGGTATCCATAGGAAAAGCTTAAGTTGTTGTGACGGTAGGTTCTGGAAAACACAGGGGCTCTACAGAAAGCTGAGGTGGCTCTGTTGGAGTTGGCAGAACCAAAATATTATCTTCAGTGCCTTCCACTACTTCGGTTGTAAACTCCTCCTCGGTTATCACCTGAAAAATACATAGAAACACTATTATTATTGACAAAATAATCCCTGTCTTGCATTACGGGTTTTACCTACTGCATTTCTACACAATTTCTTATTTTGCCTGTTTACAAACATAGACATTTACAAATATGTGTTTTCGATATTGTGAGAATTGGGAGAAATTGGGAGTTAGGTATGTATTCATTAGGGACAGTTCCTACTTTTGAATTTTATTTATTCGATCTAAAGTGATTAACACTCAGCCGAGAGAAAAAACCAACCAGATACGAATCCATTTCAATCCAAGGGTTTGGGGAAGTGAGGCGGAAATATTGAAAAATCCTATGTATGCGGTGATCAGGGCACATCAACTTCTAACTCAATTTGTGCGCTTCTTTAATACTTGACTTCAAAAGAATAGAAACATCTCGGATCTAATTTTGAACTGCACCTACTTTACCAATTTTGAGATTTACTGTAAAGGTGGGGGTAAAACTGCAATAAAATTACCTAATTCACAACGTTTTTGTTCGTTGGTTGAGTGACCTGTCCAGTCTTTAGAAGACCCCCAGTTTGTGGACGACTCTGCTATAAAATGGCTGGAATAAGGTCTGTAGCGATTTCTAGTGGATGCTGTTTTACTTTTAGTTACTATGGTATCTCACAGAAGGCTTTGTCAACTCTCATCAGCAAGGCCTTTCCAAAAGGTTGAGGGGAACACCATTTGAGTGGTGACCTTCTTCAAGTGCATGTAAACACAAGCTTGGTACAAAGTTTTAAGGGGGAAAAATTGGAAAAAATCCAAGAATAGATTTGGGGCCACCAGCCCCAGCTCTCTAGGATCAATATTAAGCGAGAAAAAGCGATTTTTATGTTAAAAATCCCCAATTTTGATCAAATTTCTAATATGGGGCATGAAGATGATGTATTTTTTCACGCTGAGTCGAATGCCACCAGCCCCAGCTCTCTAGGATCAATATTAAGAGAGAAAAAGCGATTTTTATGTGACCTGTCCAGTCTTTGGACGGCCCCCAGTTTGTGGACACCTCTGCTATGAAATGGCTGGAATAAGGTCTGTAGCGATTTCTAGTGGATGCTGATTTAGTTTTAGTTACTATGGTATCTCACAGAAGGCTTTGTCAACTCTCATCAGCAAGGCCTTTCCAAAAGGTTGAGGGGAACACCATTTGAGTGGTGACCTTCTTCAAGTGCATGTAAACACAAGCTTGGTACAAAGTTTTAAGGGGGAAAAATTGGAAAAAATCCAAGAATAGATTTTTCTTCTACAAAAAATAAGCTACAGTCATGCAGCATGTTCATATGAGCGAAATCATAAATAGTGGTTGTAAATTATCGTATTATGTTAAATTGTTTTGAAATTCGACCACAGAGTGCGTAGAAATCATTAACTATTAAATTTATGGAAAAAAACGTATTTTAAATCAAAATAGAGATATTGGATTTTCGTTGTTTTGTTTCAATAATTAGAACATTTTCGTAAAAAAATGAAGCTACTGCAAAATGAAGCATGCAGCTATTGCAAGATATATATTTGCGCAAACTTTAGGAATAATTGCAGAATTCTGGAAAAATTTAATTAAAGATTATTTTGACCCACCGCAATAGCTTTGTTTTCTACAAAAATCTACTAAAACGGGCGATGTGTGCTCTGCTTTCTAATTTTCAACAATATCTTCATCTCCTTATCCATGAACATTGCTGTCATTAATGAAACTACAGAATATAAAGGGTTATGAAGAAGGTAAATATTTCTCACCTGTTCTGTTCTTTCATTGGTACTCCAAAACTTCAATGCAGCCTTATCCCGGTGGGACCTTCCGATTTCTTTCAATTCCGCATCCTTCCCTTTCTTCTCGGGAAGGGATTTGTAGGATTTTTGAAGGTCCCTTATTTGTTCTAGTAACAGGGTCGTTTTAAAAAAAAATGTCCGTTTTCTCAATTTACTGTGTCCCAAAGATGTGAAACATGATTCTAGAGCCAATTGTCAACTTATAGCAATGGGGTATGAATCAAAATGTTCTTTAGGTTATCCTTTGTAAAACCAACTATCAAACATGACGTTTTTCTAACAGTTAATAGGTTTGTCAATATCAATATTTTTTTAAAAAGTCCAAATAGTTAGTGGTACTTACGATAGTTACTAAGGTTTGTAACTTTTGACTAGAAAATGTTTTTTTAGATCTGAAAAGTAATTTCTATCAGACATTAATCTATAGATAATGACTTAGCAAGGTTTTTAGAATTCTGAAGAGTAGAGGGCAGCTAGAAGAAAAAGCACCTTGTCCCAGGACTTTGGTCACAATAGTTGTGTCCCAATAGTCACGCGAGGGGTGTCGGCTGGAGAGTATTTGGAAGGGAAGTGGAGGGTCTAGCAAGTGCATGTGACGTTCCCCTAACGCCCTTAGTTGAGTGCCATGTGCTCTGCAGCATCTTTGGTGTCCAAGGATTTTTTACCTTCATCACAAATGTTACCTCCATGCAGCCACCTCCATGCCGGGCCCTACAGACGTTTTAGGGGTCGTAAGAGGCATTGTTACCATTGCAACACCAGTGACCACTACCCATCCGAATGTGAGTATAGGCATGGTGGGCCACGTGCTGGGCAAGTACCTCTAGCTCAAACTTCACAGTCCCAGAGAACTACAGCGTCTCGACCAACAGTACCCCAGAGTACTGATAACTTAAACAAGCCATCAAGTTCAGGGAGCCATCCCCCAAATGGGGCAGGCGGGTTGAACCCGCCGACCCAGTAATTGAATTCGATAAGGAAGGGAGGCAGGTGTTCCGAGTCAACAAGGGTGGTAAAGCTTTGTTCACCGTGCCTGGTAAAGTAGGCAGTCATACAGGGATAGTTCTTATTGACACAGGGTCAGAAATCACAATAATTGACCCTTCAGTTTATTCAGGTCCCCTAGAACCACTCCATGTTACCATCCTGGGAATTGGTGAAACTCCTGTCCAGCCCCTGGGCGCCGCTACTATCAGGGTAGAAATTGAAGGGAGTGAACCTTTCCTAGTGAGAGCAGCTGTTTGCAACCTGAACCGCGCTGCCCTTATGCTCGTGGGATATGACATCCTATACGAGGGAGGTGCCATTCTTGATGTTCGGAGAAACAGTATAATAACATGGACTGAGGTAAATGATGAAGGAATTTCTCCCACACGTCCGGAGGTGTGAATTTCTCCCACACAGGGCCCGGCATGGAGGTGGCTGCATGGAGGTAACATTTCCCTGGGCTTAGTCTCGAGCCCGTCCCTGGGCTCAAATTAGTTAGGGCATTAGCCAGTTGCCATCAGCTACTTGCCAGCAGGGAGCCTCAGGTCGTGGTTGGGCCGAGTTTTGGGAGCAGTTCGGGGGCATAGTCCATTTGGCCAAGACAAGACAGGTACCACCCCAAGGGAGGGGGTCGGTCATGACAGGTTCCATTGGGCCAGAAGGTATGGTCAAATTTTGGGTAGTCGATTATTGGAGGGGAAGTGCCTGGGTCACCTGAAACGGTAAGAGTCTAGTAATTTTGTTGTACAGTTGGCCGAAAGAGTCCCTATGGCGATCGTGGTAGGCGAAAGTAAGTAGAGAAAATTAATGAATTGAAACAATAAAGTGGATCAGACAAAATCGGTTTGAATATTATAACCATAAATACAGAAATATAAGTAGGTACCATCTTTATCGAGTTGCAACTGGAATTTAAACGAAATATCAATTTTTTCGAGAGAAAAAAAATTAATTAATACTGACAGATGTGGCAAAATTGAGGCAACAATGTCGGAAATTTCGTTCGAATTTAGCAAATTTTTGTTTAAATATAGTGATTACTGAATTAAAAATGAGTACCAAATCATATGAAATACAACTTACGAACTAATACTTTATACCTCCCCTGATAATTATCAGGGAACTTTTTTCCCTTCTTTTAATCCACGTAACAAATAAAGAAATGAAAAAAAAAATTCAATTGGAATTAATACTTTAAAAAGTGATAGCCACAACGACGTGTGGTTGTGAATCGTACAATAGCTCGCTAAAAAACATTAAATAAGATATGCGCCAAAGTTTTATACTACTAATAGTTCATATTAATTTGTGAAAAAACATGGAAAAAATCAATTATTAATAACTACAAAGAAAATGCCCGTGTATTGAGGCAATTTTTTCTGACAAAACACTGCACTGATGGCAACTTCGACCTGAACGTGAAAAAATGATTGGACAGTGAATTATTCAATTTTTAAATATTTTAAATAACAATATTGTTACAAAGAAATTAAAAATAAAATAAATAGGGACATGAATTGGAAACAAATTATGGATGAACAGACTTAACTATGACATTACCTAATTACCTACCCTCCGGAGGTCAGTCAGTCAGGGTCTTACTTAATAGTTGTCCGTCATTGCAGCGCCGCGTTAGTTTTCCCTCTTGTTTGATAAATTTCTATCATTAAACAAAGTGTGATATACATAAACATTATACTTAAGATCTAATAATATTATTGTTATTATTCCTCATCACTTGAGAAATCAATTCCGGCCAGTTGCCTGTAGTCTTGGCGATAACCCCTAGTGTAATAACGCTTAGGGATGGCTCCTTGACAGGAAGGCCCTGCTGTATTGGGGGTGGCCGGACTAGCATTATGCGGTGGCACTGGTAAATCCGGTACAGGGGTACTAAATCCTAGGAATGGTGAGCCTAGTGTATATTCGTTCCCCCCAGGGTTATTTGATTGTGATGCATGGGCCGATACATTTTCCCCGTCCCACCAAAGAGATTGGTCCTCATCATTCAAATACGTTAGTGGAGGAGCCCTAGTTGGTTGGTAAAGGGTCGAACAACCTGGTGAGGAAGTATCAAACCCTAGGAATGGAGTACTCAATGAGTTATCCACTCTCTCAGGGGCTCTACCAATGGGTGAACATGGGGGAGTAACCGTTGTTGGCTCATGATTTGTTGGTAATATAGAGGGGGGTCGTAGGAGTGAATTCACCCGTGCAACAGCATGCTTAATTCTATTGACGTGAACACGTTTCTGCTTCCCTCTGACTTGAATGATTACGTTGAGTTTGGAAGGGACTTGCACAATTGTATAAGGCCCTTGCCAAGGTCTACTGAATTTCTTTACCCTTCCTCGCTTGATGGTGGGGTTGTGCAAGTAGACCCTATCGCCAACATTGAAACAGCGGTTTATTGCTGCACGATTATAGGTTTTTTCCTGCCTTTGCACTGCCGTATGTTGTGTTGCTTCCACATTCTGCCATATTCGTTGTAGTGTGGAACGGAGCTGTTCTACATGGTGAACATAAGGTTCGACATCCTCTCCTAAATCCATCTCACCCGGTGCTGGTAGCCTCATGGGCTTGCCATACACAATGTGGTATGGTGCAAACCTGGTAGCCTCATGGATGTTGGAGTTGATCACCATTTGTACCAAGGGTAGACAGTCGTCCCAGTCATTTTGGGCAGAATTCACGTAATGAGACAATATGCCCGACATGGTACGATGTATCCGTTCTACCCTCCCATTGGACATTGGGTGGTAAGCAGTTGTGCACACTCTTCCTACCTTGAAGAACTGGCAGAAGTGACGCATGAGTTCAGATGTAAAATCAGTACCTTGATCTGTAAGCAACTGTCGAGGAGTGCCATAACGCCCAAAATGCTGAAGCAAAGCCTGAGCTACTGCTTCAGAGGATTGACTTGTCAATGGGTAGAACTCAATATGTCTAGAAAACTGGTCCAGAACGCTTAAAATATATTTGTTACCCCTATGTGTTAGAGGGAGTGGGCCCACAATGTCAGCACTGAGTTGTTCAAAACAACCAGAAGGCTCTGATAATTTCCCCAGTGGTGCAGTTTTTCGCCCATAGTACTTTCGCTGAGCACATGGATGGCAGGACTTGACATAGTTGGTGACGTCCTGGCGCAACCCAGGCCACCAGAATGATTGCCTAATCCTACTGAGGGTGGTGTGAATACCTTCATGGCCCGCCTGAGGGAGATCATGGTGAAGCTCTAGGACGAGGTGTCGCAGGGAAGTGGGGACTACAATTTTGAGTCCGGAGCTAGTGATTTTACAAACAAGCTTGCTTGAGGACAGTTTGTATTGATCAGGTTTCCCTAGGAGTGATTTAACACCTTCCTCCTTATCCTGTTCTACTCTGATCTCATCAATCTGAATGGTAGGGAAATGCTGAGTATTTGCGGTGAAGCAAACATAACAACGAGACAGGGCATCTGCGTTCTGGTGGGCTCTCCCCGCTTTATGTACAATTGTGAAACGGTATTCACTCAGTCTCAAGGCCCATCTTGTGAGGCGAGAATTCAAATCTCTGTGAGTATTGAGATATTTGAGAGCTGAGTGGTCTGTAATTACAGTGAACTCAACACCCCACAAATATTGGTGGAAGTAGGTTATACCATACACAAGAGCTGCCAATTCGAGGTCAGTGGCACAGTAGGAGGTTGCTTCCGCATGGTTTGTCCGGCGAGATGCGTAATCTATTGGGTGTTCTACTCCCTCTACTGATTGGGAAAGTACACATCCCAAACCCTCCTTGCTTCCATCTGTTGCCAATATGAAAGGCTTGCTGAAATCGGGATAACTTAGAATGGGTGGTTGTAAAAGCATATTTTTAAGGGTGGTGAAAGCTTCCTCACATTCCTTAGACCAGACAAATTCTACCTCCTTCTTCGTGAGGTCTGACAGAGGCTTTGCGATTGTGGAGAAGTTCTTAACGAACCGCCGGTAATAAGAGCAGAGCCCCAGGAATGATCGCACTTCCTTGAGAGTGCGAGGGATCGCATAGTCAGCCACTGCACTGAGCTTCCTGGGATACAGTGGCGCAGCCGAAATAGGACCCGAAATCATACGAATCAATTATTAATTAGATCCCTCTCGAGCCAAAAGACTGTATACATCACATTTCCTGTTGTTATGCCTTTCATTTCCTCTCTCACTTGAGTCAAAACACACCGTGACAATGACCTCGCTCGACTGCTGACTTGTTCCAGCGAGCATCTGCTGAGCCAGCGGCCTGCAGTTACACTTCGTCATTCGTCCGACCCCAAACCAGCCGAGACGGCTGGTATTTGACTCCGGGGAAATGTTACGCTCCAGGAAAATATCTCTCACAGTCGATGAGGTTTGGTCACCCTGGCCTCTTAGCTCTGGTCGTTAGAGCGTTGCAACTCCGGGAAATTAATAATAATTTCTCGTAGTTGTGACGACGCGAGTTCGAACTCCTGTCGAGGTATCAAATATTTTTGGGCCGTTACACAATGGTAAGTGGTTTAATTCAAGGTCCCCATAGTTACTATGAATTCTCTAGGGAAAAGTTAGTTTGTAAACATCATTTATTGATTAATTTATACGCCTAAATAATCTATATTTTTGCATATGTTAACCAATCGTTTTTTATGAGATTGGAGGAGTGTAGCCTTGTTCGAAGTTGAAATGTCCAGATAGTTTTGATAACTATGGTGGCCGACTAATTTTTTTCCGTTTTGCAGGGTGTGATACCAGGCAGTTGATGCACAGTTCGAGTAACTAAGTGCTGTGCCAATGTTGCACTGTACTCATCCGGAGAAAACACCAATACTTTCGGGCTCCATGGCGTCCTCCACAGATCGGGCAAGGATGCTGTAGATTTATCCTCGAAATACTTTTAGAAGATCGGTCACTATTGTCACCTGATTCAATGTTACGATATACAAACATTCTGACAGTTTTCGGACGGTTTGGTGGTGATGGTGTAGGAGTGGATTGTGAATTGTCCAGTGAGGCTTTTCTTGGTTTTGTGTTTGGCACATCGTAAGTTTGATGAACATGTGAATGGGCTTGAACCTGATCTGATATTGGAGTACTCGGTCCACCCATGCTCTCCGTGACTTGGAAATTTAGCAGAAATTCACAGCTGTGACTTGGATGACATTCCTGATTACATCCCTCCTATGGAATTAGTGGATGCCTCAGCAATTAAATGTGGAACCTTCGTGTTGGTGGAGCTACAAGGTGGGGAGCTACAAATATAATACCCCAACTTTGGGAGATTGGTTTGGTTTTCAAGACTTCATGAAACAATTAAAATAAGTTGCTAAGTAATTGAATTGTTAATTGAGACAGTTTTATTAAAGAACTTTAATGTAATTAGCCCTGAATAAAATTTTATCCAGTTTAATTGCCTGGCTTGAATGTTTCGAACATGTTCAACCTATTTCCCTCACTAAGTGTCCCACGCAGCTGTAGTGTTCAATAACACTTTTTTCGCATGAATTTAATTTTTTCTAAACATATGTGCTATCGACGTTTGGAGTTTTAAACATATTGAAGGAAATTCCAGAACCAGATTGCTTAAAGAAACAGTTCAACATGAAAAAATAAATAAATAACCATTACCAACGTAACTCCTGTGACAAAAACCACAAAAATGAAATTTCCATGACAATCTATGCCAACAATTTCAACACATTTTTATGTAATTATTATCTCTGAGAAGTGTACTCATTCAGAAAAATGAGTCTGCCTCCCGTAATCCATCTTTAAAAAAAAAAAAATTGCACCTTAACTACAGTGACCAAAAAATTGTGCTTTTTTTTCAAATTGAAAAAAAAAAAAAAAAATTAGAAGTGAAAAAACTCGTGGCTTTTACATGAAACCTATTTTAGACATCTTCACGTATATCTGGAGCAACTCGGTGGCTAAAAAGATCAAGATTTAATTTTGACTGCTACACCACCTCAGAAATGAGAAAACGGACATTTTTTTTTAAAACGACCCAACACCTCCTTTTCCGACATAGGGGGTGGTTCGATTCCTGATGTCAATATTTCTTCTCCACCTTTTTTTTTTTTTCAAATTGCTCCAACAATAAATTGATCCTCTCATATTTTTTATTGTCAGAGGTTTGTTTCCTGTTTCAAGCAGCAATGAATTGAGGATAGAAATCTATTTCCGATGATCGGAATATGGATTTTCTGCCAGAACTTGTCGCAGGAGTATCAAATCATCGTCATTTGAAAACCGCATCAGACGTTTCTTCTGTCTAGTCTCCTGGAAGAAAAGCAACGTGATAAATACCACCTATTGAAAAATATTGAACTTTTTATAACACACTAATTTACTTTTTAATACTTATATAATAATTATAATACTAATTTATTATCTAACTGTTTTGTAAAGATACCCCACTGAGAAGGGTGAGTAGATAGTATAATCTACGTTTCTACCATGATTTTTAGTTCTGGGAACAGCATCAGAATAATTCTGATTTAGACAAGGATACCTACCTACATCAAAACAATGCAACCAGAAATCAAAACAATTATTTGATTACAATTATTCTGTTTTCGTGGTCACGATTATTTCAAAATATTAGAAAACCAATAGCCTAAATTCTTCGAGACAAATTTAAAAAGGAGGGGGGGGGGGGGATCTCGCAATTCACGCAAAACGTTGAACCAGATGTCACTAAATGAGAGCTATTGCTGAAGAAGCCCTTTATATTCCGAATGCAGGCAACTGTAATTTATTTTGTAATGATTAATAACGTGACAGAATGAATTATCACAGAGATGACACTATCAACTGACTCTGTAGCTCCTTCCTCTTCAACAAGTTCATTCAAACTTTCAGCTTTGCTTGGGCCGTTTTTTACTTTGACGTTGTGATTCAAACTGTTGTAACAGCCTGATGCCTGTTGTTTCCGAAATTAAATAGCTCGACTTTCGATAATGAAACTAGAGGTCATGTTAAACTGAACTTAAATCAAGACGAACCATTGCTTGGCATGTATGCCCAAAAAGTAAGGAAGTAAGAAAAACATTGCACTACGTAGTTCTCTGTGGGCGGTAGGTACCTACCCACTTGATCTAGTGATTTATAAAATGAAGATTCATGTCATACTAAAATAAGATACGAGAAGTTGTTACTTAGTTGTAAGGACTTACTTCAACGGCTACAGCTTGATGCATCATGTAGGTGAAACAAAACAACACAAAAAAAAGTCCGAAATCGTCAACTGACAAAAATTCACTTTCACTTTGAATCTGACATCCGATTTGGAACAACAATCAACAACAAGCACAATGTCACAAACAAAATAGTCAAACTGGCTGCAACCGACTTCTTTTCTATGTAGGCCTGGTGAGCCAGGCCTAGAGGAGCTGTTCCCGCTCACACGGTAGAGGTCGGGAAAGGCCGCCTAAAAGTGAAGGCCAGGAGGAGGCGAACCTGAGGGGATGAGCACAAGGAGGGGCGCAGACAGTCTCATATTATACAGGGTGATTCCCCAGATGCAAAAAAAAATTTGGGTGAAACTACATCAAAAATGGAGTAAAATGCCGCCAACCGCATATTTTTATCTCAATCCGTACTCGAGATATGATTTTTTAAAGGTTTTTTCAGGAAAACCGTGTTTTTTCCTTCTAAACTCAGATTTCTCCACTTTACTTCATTCAATTTTAACTTTTGACCACATTTTCGGAATCAGCATTAAATTTACTATAAGAATAGTGTACTTGAGTTCTTAAAAAGTACCATCCAAAGGCCCTCACATCAGCTCAAACATTGACGATTTTGAAAAAAGAATATTTCTGAAAATCTTTAAAACTTTACTACTCTTCCAAAACGAATTCTGGCAACTGGCAAATCTCATGAAAACTGCTTTGTTTAATACTCTTTCCAACGGTATAATCAAGTTTACTTTTATTTTGTTATTTAGTGGAGAAAATTATGTTTTAATGTTAAAAAATGTGGGTTTTTCAATGAAATTGTTGGTTTTTTCGAAAGATGACCCTCCATGAACCAACGAGTATGGGGTCGGTTTCTATGTATTTTTTCTCGCTGGATCGAATGGAAACTCTTGCAGATCTCTCAACTACGTTATAATCGAGTTTTACACTTTAATTAACTAGCACTTTAATCGTAACAAACAAACTTAGCATTTGCGATTTTAAGTGTAAAACTCGGTTATAACGGAGTTGGAGAGATCTACAAATGTTACCATTCGATACAGCGTGAAAAAATGCATAGAAACCGATCCCATACTCGTAGGTTCATGGAGGGTCATCTTTCGAGAAAACCAACAATTTCATTGAAAAACCCACATTTTTTAACATTAAAACATTATTTTCTCCCCTAAATAACAAAATAAAAGTAAAATTGATAATACCGTTGGAAAGCATATTAGATGAAGCAGTTTTCATGAGATTTGCCAGTTTCCAGGATCCTTTTTAAAAGAGTAGTAAAGTTTTAAAGATTTTCAGAAATATTATTTTTTCAAAATCGTCAATGTTTGAGCTGGTGTGAGGGTCTTCGGATGGTACTTTTTAAGAACCCAAGTACACTATTCTTATAGGAAATTTAATGCTGAACCGAAAATGAGGTTGAAAGTTGAATTTAAATGAGGCAAAGTGGAGAAATCCGAGTTTAAAATGAAAAAACACGGTATTCCTGAAAAAACCTTTAAAAAATCATATCTCGAGAACGGATTGAGATAAAAATATTTATTTGGCGGCATTTTACTCCATTTTTGATTTCGTTTCACCCAAATTTTTTTTTGCATCTGCGAGGGAATCACCCTGTATAACCCCAGGACACGGGCCCCTCGAGACACCATATTTATACAAGTCTGAGCAGTTGCTTTGTGTTTTTGTCAGTTCCCGGAGTAAGGCCCCAGTATTTTGTCCATCCCAGTTATCCCCGTAACGTGCACCCCATTTTTCAACCGTTTGTAGTAACAATCCCCCAAACATTACGATGGTTCCCCTGGCGATTATTACGGCTTTCCATATTGACATTCCGCTGGACCACGGCACTGTGTTGACGCACCCGGCACATTCCAGACTCTCTACCGGAGGATTTCCTACGGGCCCTGACGACACAGAGGTAACATTACCATATTCTATCTATTGGCCAGTAGTAATAGGTGGCGTGGCGACTATTTGTGAAAGGACACATAAAAACCATCCATCAAGTCAGTGATCTAGTGTAACTTTTGTTGTAGTGGTAATGAGAGTAACAAGTAAGAGCATTGTGAGAAGTCTAATCGTAACGAATATACGAAGTCATTTGTATATAAAGTTCAGCAGTAACAGTATTAGTACAAATAAGCTTTCATTTTTAGTTGAGCCGTAATAAACGTAACATTTGCGTAACATAATTCATTTCATCAAGTATATTAATAACGTTCCTATTTTGTTGATCTCGCGATATTTGAAGACACATTTTATTTTACTTTTGTTTATATTGAATAAGGTTTCCTTGTGCACAATCGACACATATTACACGACATATTCGACACGAATCTTATGTTTACTTGACTATCTCCTGATACTCCTGGTTCAGACATATTTATAGTAACGAATATAAGGAACCTTCAGTTAAAGTTCTATATAGTGGTAACATTTGCAATAACGTTCAACTGAACGTTCAGGTTTGTTCTATTTGCATCCCGCCATATATACCGAAGGCTCAGGCCTGCTTTTGGTGGCAGCAGTACTACAGGAAGCTGGTGAGGAAGACCCCCTCAAGTTAATGTGCCTATTGGTAACATTTTGATATTGTCATTTCAATATTAATTCAATACCACCGTAGCGTCATACAATTCTTGTCAGCCAAACCATTCTACCATTACCTCCGGAGCACAGCTTACAGCTTCAACAGTCAACCATTAAATAAACCTTAACCTTTAAAAAAGTCCAGTCATGCAGCATGACCCCATGAGCGAATTTTTGAAGAAATCTTCGACATTTCAGTCGCTATTGATCGTGTAGAGAAATTTACAACTAGCGAACGGCATTATTTCGATTTTTGACTGATTTTTCAACTTTGAAATTTTTGAAAACTTGATACATATTCGTATAGGAAATTTTACGCTGATTCCGAATATACCACATGTTAGTATGCTGAAAAAATTATTTCGTACAACGAATCGCAAAAAACAGGCTATTTTGAAATGTTTGACTACATTTTTGAAAATTTCAACCCGAAGATGTAATCCGATCATGCTGGCCAACGAACTTGAACTTTCGTTTTGTGTCCTTAACATTTTAAAATTTGTTTGAAGTTTCTAGCACAATTCTACAGACAGTTATCGTCTGGAATGACACATACATACATAAAAAATGCGTTAAACTTCAGAATACGATTCAGAATAGCCTGAAACGGATTTCTGCATAACATTTTTTCAAAAATTCACATTCTACAAATTTTGAGGCGAGAGCAATAGCTCAATTTTCTTCAAAAATTCGCTAAAACCGTATGAACCGCAAGTATCCTGTTAGCATGCATTGTGCTCGCCCTATCTCGAGGATTACGGTTTTGACTGCTTTGATTATGGAACGACTGCAAAAAGTCTCTAATGATTTCTGTATTGAGAGCGACTTTTCGGAGTAAAAAGCGAAAAACTAAATCCAAAATTTCATGGTTTTTCGCCATTTTTATGGTGAAGCCATATCCGAATATAGTCGATAACTGAATTTTCGGATTCAGCACCTTCAAAAACATATAGATCTGCCATGAAACAATCGCCGGATATTTTTTCTTGTCCGAACCACCTAATGACTGGACTAATGTACCAAACCACTCTTGCAAATGTACATTTAATTTACTACATTTGTATCCAACGCGCTTTTGTTTTACACTTTTTGTCATCACCCCATTGCCTGTAGAGAAGCGTGTACCACCGTACATCCATGTAAGGTATGTCACGACGGCATCACTGAACTTGTCAAAAGTCCCCAAAAATTGACAGTGCTCAAAATACTGAAAACTCCAGCTACCTAACAATTCGTCTAATAGAATATATGTTTTCTGCAATTGTGCTTATCTCATACGATTAAATATTACACTTATGGACGGAGAGGCTTGGAACAGAATTATCTCATCACAATCTAACCTACAACGAAATTCGAAGTAAATCACAATTATGCTACCTAACCAGTACTTATTTATAATAAAATAGAAACTTACTTTATGAAGATCCCAATGAAATCCAATACAATAATAATCTATAAATCTAATAAAATCAAAATGAATATGTTGAAATTTAAACTTTAGGTTTGATTTTCGTTTGAAAAACGGTTATAGCACTCGGAAACACACAACGCTCGCAGAGTCAAGCAGGAGTCCAAATGTGGGTGCGTGGTGAAGACAAAGCTTGACAGCTGGAAAGCCGAACGGCTTGACTGCATGGAACAAGCAAGTTCTCTTGTTCCATGGCGCTTAGCTCGCTGAGAAGACTGGCGAGGTGAGTAAGGGGGAAAACCAAAGAGCACTCTCTAACAGCGCTGCAGTCGAAAAACCCTGATTTTTTTGGATATCCATCTGATAGCATAACCAGTGCACAGGTGGGTCACACCACAGAAGCGTGAATTGTACTACGATGTCTAATCCATTTTGGTTTATTATTTCCAATAATAAGCCTATGTGATCGTGTAGCAACAAATTTTTATAACCCCCCCTCAAACTTTGTCACTTTACGTTTCAAGGTGCGTAGAATCCAAATTTGAAATGTCCGTCCGCCGTGCGCCATAAAAGCCCTAAGAATTGACTTAAAAACCCGTTCTTTCGCACATAGACTCGTTTTGGGGTCTAGTTGGTCCTAACGTTTAACCATCCCGATCGCTTTACTCGCATAGATGCTATGAGCCAAAAACAGGCGAAAAAGTGTCTTTTTCAAGGCTTTGAGTGTTAGACTTACGCACGCACGCACGCCTGGCACGCTTGGCAGGGGGTCACGGTTGGTGGTGATGGGGGGGGGGGGGGGGGGGGGGGGGGGGGGGTGGAGTGAGAGGAGGCGCCGCGGCACCTTGTGGTGTCTGGGGTGACCAGGGGCGTAGCAGAGGGGTGTAGGAGAATGGATATTTATTACTTTTACGTGTTAAACCCATATAATACACCGCGGCACCATGAGGTGGGTACAGCGTTCCTTCGAGGCATGAATATATGTTTTTTTTCTAGGTCATATTTGTGTGTTAATACCAATGCTTTTCCTACGCATATTTAATAACATATCCTCTCGACTTTTCGTACGTACTTAGATAATGATATTATTAAGGCAATAACTATTTGAATAGATAGGAGCTCAAATCGAGAAATATAAACATGCGTATATAATTATAGAAGTACCTATAGGTTGTGGCAACTCGAAATAGGACACGCCGAGGAGTCTGGACGGGCCTTATGACGTACGCAAGCCAACTAAAACTACGATCATACTCAATTGAAAAAATAATAAACCTTTGTGAAATAATTTGCAGCGTTTTTTTTTTTTTTTTTTTTTTTTTTTTAGATGTGAGCACTGCAAGAACGGTGATCTACTCTTGTTATGCCTGTTCAGAAGGGTCCACAGAGGCTGTCGGCCTTATTGGAGTGTGATTCACAGTTTTCCCATTTGTTTCTTGTGACCTCAATCATGGTCACGGATTGGTGTTTTCTCTGTCAATCAGGTACGCGTGTTTTTCGCTTGTATTCACAATTACTCGAGGTAAGTATGTACTACCTACACTATATGTATAATAATAGATGTTTCGTGTATGTATTTTTGATGCTCCACGTGCTGCATTTTCAGTAGGTAGGTACCCAGGAATGAATTTTTAACTGCATTTCGTTTATATATACACATGAATTTTTTACCTGTTTTGAATACTTATTTCTAAATACCTTATTCTAAATACCTATTTTGGATACTTATTTCTGAATGAAAATTATATAATACCTATTCTTTCGATTTCAATCAGTCCCAACCTGATAGGTAGGTATTGTACCTGCCTAAAATCACAGCACTGAGGAGGACTATTTATCCACGAGTTTCCTCAGAACCACCCTGCCAGGCGGATCACACTCCTGGGGCACATGACTAGAATAATTCTATGAAATTTTAGGTTTTAAGTCTTGAATGTGCGCCATTATAATTAGTGCGACTATTATGAAGCATATTAAGAGAAAAAACCGGTCGGCCTTGTGTGACAGATAAACATGAAATAAAGGACATGAAGCTGTCCACAAAAGACATCACAAAATGTAAACCAACAGTATTTGCCGGCTAAAAGGTAATCATTGATCAGGTGGTTTATATATCGAATAGAGACGAATCGTTTCATTCGATTGCTTCAATCGTTTCCACTCTTCTATATATTTCAATCACCACTGATTATTAGAGCATGTAAGATTAATTTTATTTAATTTTATCATAATTTCTACTTGGATTCGTAGGTACCTAAAACCAGAAACAATTATAAAAAACATTGAGTAAGAAATGGTAAAAAGGTCACAATCGATGCTATTGCAACTGCATTAAGGGGGTGCCGGGACCTAGTGTTTTCTGTTTCTTCCTGTTCTTCCGAAGTGTGTTAATGTTACATTCATTAAAAAATTCCTAAATTCATTTTCTAAATTGGCCTTCGTATGTAAGTTGCGATTTAAAAAAAAATCAAATTTGAAGAAAATTTAATTAAAAAAGAACGGGAAGACGAATTTCGGGATTTAAAAAAAAAGGCGCGGAAAATACGGTCCAGCAACAACCGCTCTCAGGCGGTAGAAGGACAAACCTAAGTATGGACGCTACAAAAAAAAAAAAAAAAAAAAAAAAAAAAAAAAAAAAAAAAAAAAAACCGCTGAAAAACTGGCATCCATCTACCCCCTACATCGGGAACTGTGGGAGTTCACAACAACATTACGTACTGTGACCATGTTATGTCACTTAAGCAGCGCCGAACACAAATGCTTAAGGCCCAACATGATGAGGAAACAAGGAGCCGAGGCTCATGGACTAAATACCTAATTGCATATCCGATCAGCTCTCCGTGGTACTTGGGTATGGCCCATATTCTCGTGACGTCACGCCTGGAGTAGGTTCGCGTTCAGAGCTGGTCCTAGGCGCATGCGAACCAAGCGGCCGCTTGGGGCGCTGGTCAGGAGAGGGCGCCCCCGGTACAGGGCGCCCCCTTTTGGAAAGGCGCCCCAAGTTGAAAAATTTATCCCGAGATGATTGTAAAACCCGCCGAGAAATAAATATTACTAAGAAAATATAATTAATGCATGAAGAATATGTACAGGTTGCCTAATTTGTCAAAGAGAAATTGGAAGAGTTTGTCAAATTTGGCGCCTTAGAAATTAGTACGCAACTCTGTCGACTAGGGGCGCTCATGACTGTCGCTGCTGCGATGGAACATGGAAGACATATCCAATCGACCGGTTCATCTCTGCATCAATCTCTGCCGTGTATCACAGAGTACTTTTAACTTGCGTTTTGCCAGTGTTTTTCTCACGTAGTTAGGGAATCAATTTGTTGTAGTATAGTTTAAAATATACGGTATAGACTTTTATTAAGTAGGTATGTCTGAAAAGAAGAAGCTGTCGGGAGCAGCGAATGGAAAAAGAAAAGCAGCGTTCAAAAGCGAAGACGAGAAACATGCCAAATTGTTAAAAGACCTCTTAACCCGATCACCAGCATCACAAAACGGAAACAAGTCAACAGCTGAAACTAACCTAACACGGAATCCAGATGATGCAGACCCACGACAATATTGAGATGATATTGAGGGGATAGATTTGCCAAAAACTCATTTTTCTCGGTATTGTCATGTTAAGTTCCAACCACACCTACATACACACACGGGCACCACTGCAAATACGAGGAAGTAAATACGCTTGGATCCTTACTATACTTAGCTATTTACTCAATATCATCTCAAATTTTATCAACTGTAGTTCTGTAGTAGGTATCTCAAAAGAAAAATAACCTTTCTATCTTTCGTGCTCCGCAAATGCATCATTGAGACCCTGCAGGCATGAGGTACTAAATAGCTTGGACAACGATTCAATTTTAAAAGATTTTGCGAAGTTGAAAGCCAGAAAAATACATTTTTAAATATATTGAACTAATTTATTAATTTATTATAGTATTGAATAAATTGGTTTGTTTTTTGTGTTAATTATTGAAGGAATTGAATTTATTTATGTATATGTTGCCTGGTACTTTCCTTTACCCTCACTACTGTAAAAAACCGCAAGCTCATTTTATTTGGCCACTCTTCTGTCACAATGTGTCATTCACTATCTGCTCAACTCTTAGAAACATGTGACCTCAAGATCGTTTAACAATCGAAATATTTACTGGAAATGTTCATACATAATTAGTAAATGGCGAAGGAATCTTTTTCGAGATCCGAAACTCAAAATCGGTCTCGTCTCGTTTTTTCAGGTGGCGGTCTCGTCTCGGTCTCATGTGATGCACTAAACATGATAGATAAGTCGCTTGTATTTTTGGATTTCATTTCTATCTCTTAAAAATACGAATCGTAAAAAGTTTGCCTTTTTTTGGCTTCCAATATAATTGGGGGGGGGGGGGGGGGGGGGGGGGGCAACCAGCCCTTCCGCATGGGTAACAAAAATGGCTCGGACCGGCTCTGTTCGCGTTTCAGCCAAAGTCGGCCATGAGACCGCCCTACGTCAATGAATCGCTACCCAACCAACCTATTTCTCACTAGAAGTTTGCCGTCTCATGTCAACTTAATTCGTGGTTAAAAGGCCATTTTTCAACAGTTTTGTTTTGAAAAAGTATAATATTGTAGCAATACAAAGTTTCGATTCGACTAAATGTTATAATAATCATGCCTGCCTGCGCAATAATTGATTGTAGATTGCTGTCAACAATACCAATCTAACGTGAACGAGTTTTTATTTGGACTAGGAGCCAAACTAGTGTTTGGACTAGGAGCCAAACTAGAGTTTGGACTTGGAGATTAACTATAGTAGTTAATCAGTGAAAAGAACTTCATTCGTTTAGGCTTTGAGAATAATTAACCTGAAAAATAGTGAAGAAAAGATGGTTGAAAATTCCACAGGTGTCTGTACTGCTGTGTAGGTACTTACCTAGCCATTGCTCAGGTAGCTTCATCAGCGTTTTATGATAAGTTCGTAGTACTATGCTTAACTGAGGAAGCTTTACTTGTTATATTGAATGAATAAAAGGAGAGATTTGATAGTTTGTCAAAGTAAACAAGGCAGGTTGTTGCTACACCAAGAAACGAAACTACTTAGGTAGGTAGGTAGGTACGTACGTCCTACCAGATTTGCTGTTGGTTTAAAGTGCCTAAACAAAGTAGGTGGGTCGTTGCTTTGCTAACGAATACAACCGCTGATTAGCAAGTTTGTCAAATATCTAATCAGGGAATATGCAACATGAATTAAAAACCAGCTGCAAGGAAAAAACCTTGAAATGCATTCTTCTGAAGGTAAGATTTCATAAAGACGGCATTGGCAGTGCAGTTATTGCGCGAGTTTTGCAGTTACGCAAATTTTATGGACAAAAAAGGTAATTAGGTACCTACTTTCGTTTTGATCAATGAAGTACCTACATGAACAAGTAATAATATACGGAAAGTATGTAGGTATACCTTACCTCTAGGTACTTACCTTTCCACATGTGATACAACTTACTATTCCCGCCTAACAGAGCTCTCATAACACATCCTTTCACAAGACCACTTTCACAGTACTCTAAAGATTTTTAGTTTCAATTGATTCAAAGAACAGTTCTAAAACTAGATAGGTAATCCACAACATCTTTGCGGCTGATGTCTGGATCATCTAGAACACTTGTATGTCAACTCCCCAACACAAATTTCATATGGATCTCTACCCCACAGAATTAATCTTGCATTCGTAGCGTTTGAGGTCAACACCTGATAATAACTTGATGTAATTTGCATACAATTTATCACCTTGTATATTACAAATAATGAAAATATTGACTCGGAACTAGGTGAGACTATGTTATGCTGTTGTCCAGCTGTGGCTACAAATGGCGCATTATCGCATTTGTTTACTCGTCATCATGACAACAAGGAGAAATAACTTCGATTTCGCCTTGCCTCGATGTAAGGATGCGCTAGTGTCCAAGTCTCGAGAACATCACCCATAACTATCAATGCAAAATTGTATACCACTATTAATAGAATTTTAATAGGCCATGGATATACTGCTCAATTTAAATTCCGCATGAAAGACGTCAACCACCGTTCACCATTTTGCCTTAATTGTCTTGGAACACAAGAAATTGAGGATATAGGTAAGTCATTTACTCAATGATTACATAAAGCATGCTCCAGATCGATGCAAATTCAGGCTTGACAACAGCATTACTACGTTCACAATCCAAGAACATCTTCAGAACAATTTAGATATCAACTTCCTCAAAAAATTGAACGACTTTATAGAGTCTAGCTGCATAACCCTGTGATGAGTTCCCTCAATTTCCTATCCACCATCGATACCCACAGCAACATCCATACATGCTACCAACCATACCCACAACAACCCATACAGTCCATTGCATCCCACCTCCAGCTGAATCTAACCCCATTTGCACTCACCTCCAGCCGCACTCATCTCCAGCTACACCCACCCCAAGAGAATATAAATAACTACTGAACAACTACAGAAAAATGTGTCCGTCATAAAAAGAGGACAGCAAAACAGAGAACAACAACCACCACCACCTGCCCCCTCGTAGTCGGATTCCAAACAGCAGTTCCCGCCTAGCTCTTCCCGCCACTTCGCTCACCATAGTGATGGGACATCCGAATGCATAATCGAATACGGCATTCGATTATTGAAATCGTTCGGATATTCGGATGCGAGATATGAAGTACTCGAATAATTTTTCATTCGTATAATCAAATCAAATCAAATCAAATCTTTATTTACGGAATAATCCATTTTTGTCACAATTGTATAGATAAATAAAATAGTCAACAGAAGAAAGTAAAGGTGTCTAAACATATATAAGTAAATCATGTACATTCATCATCAAATGACGGTGTTCAAGGAACCAACAGAAGTTAGAACAAGTAAAGAAGTTATACAAAGCTATAAAAGTTATAATACAAATTTCAAACAGGTTGCAAGATGATTGATTATTCATGAAAAACATATAACTTATCAATCAGTACAAACGATTTCAGATCAAAGAGGGGGGCTGTATTTTTGGTAATTAGTTGATAGGGATGCATGTGCAAATGTATATTTATGCCTGGTTTGGTGAATAGGTACATAAAAATTCAAACGCTCTAAAAGTGGGGGAGAATGAACGCGACCACTCACCAACCCGTACAGGAAAATTTGGTCAAAGTATTCTCTTCTTATTGATAGGGGTTGCAAATTATTTATATTATATAGTTGGGTATAGTCATGAGGTTGCCGGGGAATGGAGAATTTGAAACTATAGTAACGTAGAAATTTTTTTTTGAATTTTTTCAAGCTGGGAGATATAAATACTATTGAATTATACTCAAATTGGGATCTAACGAGTGAAGTGAAAAGTGTTCCAATGAGAAATCGGTCGGTGAAATCTTGGCTATTTCTAATTATGAAGCCAAGAGATTTGTTGATATGTGCATTTAAAGACAAATCATTTGAGAAAACTACACCAAGGTCTTTAGCAGTAGTGTTCCTGAAGATTTTATCATTTAGTGAGTAGAAAAAATGTATAATATAGTGAGACTAGCGGCATAACCACGAAGCGTCTTATTGAAATCGCTCGGATACCTATTCGGATGCGAGTATTCGAATGCTTTTTCATTCTTATAGTAGCGGAACTGGCGGCTCCTTCCCGAAGCTCAAACATCGAAATAAAACAACTGAAAGACGGAGCTGTGACATGCGAACAGTGAAGTAACCGCTACTTGGAGCTGAGGTCTTCCGAAATCTCATGCAGTTTCTTTTGCTTTCGAATAGGTACTTTTTGCTATTGTAAGTACTTTCGAATAAGGACATTTTTATTTCACACTATCGTTGTGGTGAAACTGGCGGCCCTTCGTGAAGCGTAAAAATCTAAGATTTCCATCCGAATTCCGAATCTGAAACCTATTGGCTTTATGCATTGCATTTAAATACCTAATTATGTCGGTATACCTACCTGCCTATTTTTGTATTCCGTTTTTAAATAAAACATATTGTGTGATTTGTACAACGAATATCAAATCGTATTTTTTACTTACCTACTCAATCTATTCTTGAATATTTTTTTTTTTATTCATCTCTTTCCAGGGTAGGTGCGACAAATCAAACACCAAAAAAGTAAACAACGTGATCGTGATAGTCTGTAGGTACCTATTAGTGATACGAGATAAGAAGTAGCTATTACAAATCAAGAAGTTTCAGCTCCGCTCCGGTTCCTACTTGCTATTTCATTCGAATACTACGTTCATTCGGATTCCAATACTGATATCCTATTGGTTGTTTCGCATTCGGTTCAAAATGGCAGTTTTTCCTCCCCATTCGAATGATCATTCGATTATCGAAATCATTCGAATACTCGGTAATCGATTATTGAAATCATTCGTTTCGCCCATCAATAATACAAGCCCAGACTGATAAAAGGGGAGATTAGCGCCGCTGCGCGGCGGATGAGGGAACCACGGGCCGGTGTACATATACATATATACATACATATATACATACATACGTACATAAAGAAATGCGTTAAACTTCAGAATATGATTCAGAATAGCCTGAAACGGGTTTCTGCATAAAATTTTTTCAAAAATTCACATTCTACAAATTTTGAGGTGAGAGCAATAGCTTAATTTTCTTCAAAAATTCGCTAAAAATATTAAAATACTTGAAGCTGTATATTTAAAAGTAGAAATATTTTTGTTGAAATAAATGCGTCTGTAGTGTTTAAGTGGTTTTAACTTGGATTTTCACCATTTTTACGGTTTGCACCGACTTCAGGCGTGGTAGAGATCATCACAAAGTGTAGAAGAAGTAAAAGACTGAAGAACGGCTCCTGCGTGAGCATATCATACGTACTGCAAAAAATAGAAACAAAACCAACCCATAATAAATAGGTTATATTAATCGTTGACAAAAACAGAAACAATACAAAAACGTCTGCCAAGTTGGGTGGGCAGTATAGCTTCCTCACATTTTGTAACATGGACGAATAGAATTAGTTGAAAAACAAAGTACCTACGAGTCGAAATGTGAAATTAACGTTTGCGCATGCGCACAGACTACTATTAATCCAATGGTAATGCAATTTATAGGAGAACGTCTAGAAGCTAAACCGTACAATACTTGAAAATTTCATAAAAATCGGTCGAATAGTCTCGGAGTTATGTCTGTCGATCAATTTTAGTTATGCGCATTCGCTATAGTTATTACCCCACAGATTGCGATATAATTCATGGGGAATTTTTTTGAAAAATATACCAATCTATTCCGCGTTTGAACGAAATCGGACCAATAGAAGATAAGAAATCGACGTTATAATAAATTAACGTTTGCAGATGCGCACAGACTAATATTACGTGATGGTAATGAAAGTTTTCGGGGACCTTCTAGAAGCTAACCCGCAGAATCTCTGAAAATTTCATCAAAATCGTTTCATTAGACTCGGTATTTTGCCTGTGTTAATCGAAATCAGTTTTTGCGCGTGCGCTTTACAAGGCAATTTTCTAGAACTTATAAACATTTACCAATCGAGTTTGAACAAAATTGGACCAATAAGTGATAAAAAACCGACGAAATAATAAATTAACGTTTGCGCATGCGCACAGGCTACCATTCATGTGACGGCAATGAAAGTTATACGGGACCATCTGGAAGCTATCCCACACAATCCCTGAAAATTTCATCGGAATCAGATTAAAACTTCTTATAGTTTTCGTGACAAGGATTTACCACAGACAAAATGACGGACAGATAGACATCAGACAACCTGATCAGCAAGCTCTGAAACACAAAAAGCAAGTGAAAATTTTGGTTTTGGAGGTTTTGGATGTTTATTAACAATGGATAAGAACATTTTAAAAAAAATATGCACGAAATTTCTGAAAATAAAAATAAATTTCATTAATACCTACCTATTTGCTGCAAATCGATAAAAACTAAAAAAAAAAAAAAAAAAAAAAAAAAAAAAAAACAAAGAACTAAAGAATCCAAATCTTTTTGGAATCTTAAGATCTTGTTCAGAACGAGATCCGCTGAGCTCTACTACGAACTGTGATATCTGATCTGTGATATATTTATATACATCTTAGTCGTGGTTTTATTTTACTTTGCTGATTGTTTATAGTAGCACGTATATTGCTATTAGCCTATTTTACATTTTTGGGTTTTTAGCGAATTTTCTTAGAAAATAAAGGTATTGCAATGGCTCCAAAAATTTTAAAATAAAAATTTTCAAAAATTTTCTTCATCGAAATCTGTTTTGAGGCATTCTGAAATGATTCCTGGATTTTAACGCTTTATATATATATATATATATATATATATATATATATATATATATATATATATATATATATATATATATATATGTGTGTGTGTGTGTGTGTGTGTGTGTGTGTGTGTGTGTGTGTGTGTGTGTGTGTGTGTGTGTGTCATTCCAGACGATAACTCTCGATAGAATTTAGATATAAATTTCGTTCTTTCGCCAAAAAATCAAGCATTTCAAAAGAAAGGATGAGTTCGTTGGACAACACTTTTTGAGCACATTAAATTGGTCACATTCCAAAAAATTTGCTAAAAAAATCACTAAAAATGACTGAAAACGTCTAAAAACTGTTAAATTTATATTATATTTTTATCAGAATCGTACTCGAAAGAAGTTCATTGACGATGAACTAAAACATTCAAAAATGTATTCACAAAATTATGGTGAAAAATGTACTTGAATTTCATCAATATTTGCTGAAAAATCGATTGAAAAACTGAAAAATTGCTAAACATCCAAAATCTGTTTTTATTCGTTGAATATGATTTGGAACGAGTTTATTTGCCATAAAATTGGTGGTTAACAATTTCTTTGTACTCGGAATGCACAAATTTCAAAACAGTTATATAATATAATGTTACGATAATCTACGAAAATTCGCTCATACGATCATGCTGCATGACTGGAACTTTTTATCCACTTTGGGGGCTGAACAGCGGTCATCACTGTACCTCTCATTTTTTTCCCAAGGATCACTTCCAGTGTCCCTTTGGACACCTTGTTCAATGCCGCTAATGACCGTTATGGTTGAGGTGCGGCTTAAACCTTAGAAAAAAAAAAAAAAAATAATAATAATTAGAGAAAAGCTAAAGTTGGATTTGATATGACGTCTTTGGTTCGTCAGACAGGTCGTTCGTCCACCTGGTGGTGCCCCTTCTAGCTGTAAGATGCCTAACCGCAACTCGCGCCGGTCTTCTGCGCCTAAGCAGCGCCGGATTCGTTTCAGAATATCTCAGAACGGATTTCTATGAAGAAATGTTTCAAAAATTTTGATTATTAAAATTTTTCGAGCCATTGCAATAGCTTCATTTTCTGCAAAATTTCGCTAAAAGACGAAGTATGAAAGCACCTATTCAAAGCACTTTCGTATATCAATACCGTTCCATTAGGTACCTATTCTTTGTTTCTGATCCTCGTTTGTAGCATTACTTTTTTCATACTTAAATCACTAATAATATTATGTGTTTAAGGGCTTTTCCCACTAATTATATAAGTTTGATAATGTTTTTCTTAGGGTTGATATTTCTCTCGGCTTATCAACTTACGACTACTTATACATTTTACTATCCGGTCCTTATATATATATACTAGCCGCTCCGGCTCGCTCCGCTCGCCTCCACGTCCAGCCGGGGGGCAAGCCCCCCGGACCCCCCATTAAATTGCTCGCTTCGCTCACAAAGTGTGGGATATAGGGAATGTTGCTCGCTTCGCTCGCAAAGTGTGGCTGTATACATGGAATGTATTACAATTGAAACATGTAGGGGATGTTGCTCGCTTCGCTCGCAAACGGTAGATCTCTAAGGGTAGGTTTAACTTCTGTGGGGGATGCTGCTCGCTTCGCTCGCTTGAGGAAGTTATACTGCCCACCCAACTTGGCAGACGTTAATTAAAATAGAAATTAAAAATTTTGTCTAAAAAATAAAATAAAAATTTAGGGGGATGAAAAATAGATGTTGGCCGATTCTCATAGATACCGGATAAGCACAAAAAATTTCATCAAAATCGGTCAAGCCGTTTCGGAGGAGTATGGCAACGAAAACTGTGACACGAGAATTTTATATATTAGATATATATATATATATATATATATATATATATATATATATATATATATATATATATATATATATATATATATAAGTAGTATCCGAATACCAATCCTGGACCACCGACTTCAATCTCTGTTGAAAATGCTTTTCTGTTAAATCTCTGATAAAAATGATTCCGACTTCAATCTCTGTTAAAACTGATTTTGTGCTAAACCCTGTTAAAAATGATTTTCTGTTAAATCCTGTTAAAAATGCTTTTCTGTTAGACCCTTGATAAAATTTTTCATCACAAAACATCAGAACACATTTTTTATCACAAAACATCAGAACCAGTGACTTTTTGGGGGGTATGTTAAAAGGATCTCTCCAATAAAAATAAAAATGTCTCATCCATTTTTACAATTTTCACTTAAGCATATCGAATTCATTGAATGTTTCGCGTATATCGATAGAGATAGAGATATGAAAGTATACAGGTTTATTGAGCAACTAGTATACGGAGAAATCTCAGCTGATAAAATTGCAAATTTTAAAACACAGTTTAAAAATGTAGGGGTTGAAAAATTCGTAAATACCGTTAAGAAAACAATACCAGTATCTCCGAAAAAAGGCGTGAAATATAAAAGGAAAAAAATCAAAGAAAATATGTTGGAGAATTACGTTATTCGTAATAATCGAGATAAGAAATTTCTACAAGAGTTGAACGTAAAGATTTTTTTAAAGATGATCCCAGATAAAAATATAATTGTGGACGATGGTAATATTATCGATATAATATTACCTTGATTTCGTATTCACCTTTTGCAACTCCGTCAGTTCGTAGTATTCTGAGGGGTAAGTTAAAAGGATCTCTACTATAAATAAAATGGAATACTTTAAAGCGTTAAGAGAACTCGAAGATGGAAATTGTCTTTCCAAGAGCGAGTGGCAGGCAGTATCTAAATCTGGAGAACTGACTGATTATTTCGTGAGGAAGTATCATAAGTTTTTGGATTTAGCAACTGTGAAACGTAACTTTCTCAATGGAAAAAATAAACTAACTGAAAACATTCTAAATTTTACTCCTTTCAAAAATATTAACGTTTGCAAAAATTGTGGTGTTAGAGTACTAAATGGTGATATTTGTTTTGAATGCATCGAAGAGGATAATCAAAATATGCTAAAGAGTGTGCACAGTATATTTACATTTGTAAGAGAATCTGTAGTAAGAGGAGAGATGGAAAAGGAGATGGAAAAATATTAGGTTTTTATAAGAATCCCTTATAAAAATTATAATTTAGTATTTACTTTAATCCTACCTATAATTCCATTTTCTTTCTCGTTTTGTGTTTTCATAAGCTCCTTCAGATGATCTACGAAATTTTCTTTTCCTATTCCAATTTTATGATGTCCCCAAGCAAGAGTATCCATACCATTTTCCAGAATATGCCTTTTATCATCGTAGGCACTGAGCGCTTTCTTGTTCTGTTTAATGGTATAAATATCGTGCTTGTTTGTTCTGAACATCATTTGCGTTTTGTAGATCGGTTTCTTGGTCAACAGACATTCTTTGAAATCATTGAATTTAATGTCCTGTTCAATAACGTTTTTCTTGATCCCTTTCGCTTTCTTTGTTTCTTTTTGATTCTCGAACGTTTTGTGTGCGTAAAGTTTCGATCTTAGTCCGACAAATTCCTCCATTACTTTTCCGCTCATTTCATCCTTGAATTTTCCAAGTACTTTCTTGTTCACTTGAGGTATACCGTAGACATTTTCTTTCGGATAATCGGATGTATCAAACTGATCAATCATGTTGTTTTTAATATTCGAGTAAAAGTCTTCAGTCTTTATATCCATGATCAGACTGTCCGTGTCACAGTACATCAATTTGACATTTTCTCCGTATTGTTTCTTTATCGTGTTGTAATAAAAATCGTACATTAGAGTTTTTGAAATGTCCAAAATACTCATTCCGATGTAGATGGGTTTATTGAAAAGAATTTTGGTCTTTTTCATGTGAACTGCTGCTAAGTTTTCAGTGAATATCGTTCTACGATTAAAAGTTGGTTTTGCTATCAATAATTCCAGTTTCTTTCCGTTTGAACATAATTTGATATCGATTCTTTGCCTGATATTTTCCATCGTTTTTCCGAATACACTGTTGTTCATCAATTTGAAAAATTCCTTTTCAAAATCATTTTTCGCTTTCGTTCTCAGTTCCGTGTTGAAGTCAATGTACACTTTCAACCAATCCGATTGATCAAACTCCAGAACTTTGTGTATTTTCTTTAGTTTCATCCCCATGCTCAGACACTGTTTCAAATTCCTGTAGTGCAAAACGTATCTATCTTTGTTGTACAAAGTTGTCATCAGTTTAGGTAATTTTGTATTTCCAATCCTGTTTTCCGGTGCAAGTGGTAGATCCGAGTGTAAATCGTGTAGTTCTTTAGGATATTCCAAGTCAACTTCCAGAAAATAACCTTTGGGAGACTCATCACTTATATTTTCAACATCTAAATTATCCATATCTAAATTGTACAAGTTCTCTACCCATTTAAAACCACCAGATGGTAAGTATTTGGACATTGCCCATCCATAAAGGTTGTTAGCGTCTACGTACGCTATGTAACTCGAAGGTTTAGATGGGTCATATTGTTCACCCATGTACTTATTGTTTGCTTTCGCGTACCTGTTACTACATTGAGATATTCCACCGCGAATTCCTTTTTCTATCATTAAAATTTTATTATAATCGGTCAACAGTTCCAATTTAACTTTTGTCATTTTCAACATACAATCCCATGAGAATCCAGGTGTTGTGTAGTACCATGCAGGATCTAGTTTGTACGTTTTCAGGGAAATATCTCTGAAATTTTCCATCACATCTGCAAGCAGTAAGATGTCACTTTTGTTGTAAAGCGCGGTGAATTCCCACATGTTTTTAATACCGAATTTTTCCCAAACTTCTTGTGCATTTTTATATTCGTTTTCTTTTACATTTTGTTTATTTAGATGGCTGTAAAATTTCTCTATAGGTGGCAAACAGGTTTCATCGTACCTTTCCGAACTATCCATGTACTCATATGGGTAAGCTAGTTTCCTTGTCATCAACTCCAAGTTCTCTGTTCCAAAATGTTTTACCAGTTCCTTAAATTGATCTTTCGTTAAATTTCCCACTAGTTTTTCCAAAGAGCTTGCTAGAAATTTGTACGAATCCACGAACCTTATTTCAATTTTATTCATTACTTTGTTTCCTTTCTCATTCAATTTTCCAGAGTCGTACCTAAGAATCTTTGAAAACGAAATGTACTTTTCCTCAGTATTTGGAATCAATCGTATTTCCCCTTCATCCTCTCCGAGTTGTTTTATAAATAAGTGGGCATCGTACCCAGCCAGGTTGTGGAAAAATACAGGTACGAATCTCGGACATTGATACTCCAAATTACACAGAGAATGGGCGGTACCTCTAAATTCTCCTGACAAATGATCATGATCTTTTACTTTTATACAATTATCAGGTATATTTGACTTAAAAACTTCTAATTCTTCAATATATATATCTGCTTGATTGTCATTCTTTTTATCAATAAAGTGTTGAATTGTTTTTCTCATTACATCAAGTTTCTTTTCTAACATTGGAGGCAATTCGTTAAAACCTCTCTCACAAATGTGACAAGATTTAGCATTTTTGAATTCCTGTTCCTGTTCGTTTGTCAATGGTTTCATGGGTACAATTTTATCGTAATATTCCTTAGCAATGTGTAAAACTTCCTCTTTCAGTTTCTGATAAAATACTTTTGGACAATCTGGACCAGAATATTCGACTGGAGGTTTATAATATCCGTTGGAATACTTTATGTAATATGAAAAACTGCTAGCTTCGTGTTTTTGAATTTTATTAGTGAACGCATTAGTTTCATCAGGTTGACAAGTTTGAAGTTTGCTTAGAAAACTTTCAAAGTCCGAGTAGATAACGAATGGTACTTTCATGGAGCGTTTATAATTTTCAAATTGTAAAACATTATCGTAAGGTTCTGGTAGTTCTACTTTAACAGCTTTATGAGCTCCACAATATTCTTTATGTTCGTTTAATTTGAACTGAGTTCCAAAGCTATTCAAGCACATTTTACATAAAAATCGTTTGTGGCCATCCTTTGTTAGCTGACTATGACCAACAAGTTTCCATAAGTCCTTGATCCAACAATAATGTTCAGTTTCCTCGTTTTTCAAGTAAAACAAGTCAATGTGCCTTTCCTTTTCCTCTTTCGTTATTTCCAAGGGTACTATAATATTTTTTTCATCCAGACAGTAAACGTTTATGGAAATCCCAGTTCTTTTCTCAAACAATTTTATACTCGTAAGTTTCATAGGAAAACTGATATCTTTCAACGCTTCATCAAACTCATGTTCCCATGTTATGTAATTTCCTATTCTATCAGAATGGTGGTCAGCTGGATGAAGTGCAGACAGAACAGACCAAAGGAAACATTTATTATCGTCATTTTTCACATTTATAATTGCTTTCCTATATTGTAGAAAATTAGGGAGTGGGATGTAAGACGATCCTCTCAAAGGAGTGTACTTGTTAACGTTCAGTTCTAAATGCTTGATTTTGTGAAGTTGCCATTGAGATCCTTTTATTTCGAACGTTTCCATTTCATTTAGAATTTTCTGTTTCATTTCCTCGTAACAATTTGGTACTTCTGCTGACTGCAATATTATTACGTTTTTAGTTTTGAAATTGAGTTCATGATACTCCATATTATTTTCGTTAGTCCCTTTTTTAAATTCTGCGATTAAAACTACATTAACTTTTAGTTTCATTTCTCTAAGTTTCATGTTGATTAAACCAGTTACGATTTTTTTAATACTGTCAAGAAATTTGTAAGCATCTTTAAATCCTTTCGTATTTTTAATATTGTAAGTCACTAATCTAGATTTAAATGCAGTTTCCTTTTCTCCAACTTCAGTTCTCGGTTCTTTGCTTTTTTCAAATATTTTTTCACTAAAATTAAATACTTTGTGCAATTTCCTCGGATTTACAAATACAGGTTTCGCTTTCCTAGATTCTTTGCTTTTTTCAAATACTTTTTCAAATATTTTTTCACTAAAATTAAATACTTTGTGTAATTTCCTCGGATTTACAAATACAGGTTTCGCTTTCCTAGGTTTTCTGATAGTCATTGTCCGGTCCGGGTCGTTTTTTTCATGGCGCTTAGACTTTAGGTGTCTAGCCCAATTTTTATAAGTAGTGCTAACATCGCACTTTTCACAATGTCTTCTCGCATCATACATTTTATTATAGAATATATTCTTTTAACTAGCCCCTCATTTTTTTTTTGAATTCTTAAAGGTGAGGGCGAATCGCCCTCACCTTTTTCTTTTGTCTATTATAGTAGAGATCCTTTTAACTAGCACGGTGGTTGTTTAGTTTACTATGGAATCACCAAATCAAAAAAATGAAAAAAATACATGCATAACATCAAGTTTGTGGTAGTTTCGTTATTGTTAACCGAGATCAAATTTTGCGGCTCACATGTGAGCCATAAAATTTCGTATGAAATGAAAAAGCCGCGGCTGGAATTCAAGCCGCGGCTCACATGTGAGCGTCGGCTCTAAAATTATGAGCTTTCTTACGTTAAAACAGGGGGAGCGAATCGCTCCCCCTCTTTAAGAGTTTTAAAAGAAATTGTTAAATGTTATCGACTTTAACGTTAAAGAGGGGTCGCGATTCGCGACCCCTCTTTAAGAGTTTTAAAAGAAATTTTTAAATGGTATCCACTTGTATTCGACTTTAACGTTAAAGAGGGTGGCCAATTTGGCCACCCCACTTTAAGAGTTTTAAAAAATATTCTTTAAATGTTCTCGACTTGTATTCGACTTTAACGTTAAAGAGGGTGGGTCCAAATCGGACCCCCCCACTTTAAGAGTTTTAAAAATATTCTTTAAATATTCTCGACTTGTATTTGCCTTTTCATCGGACCCGTCTGCCAGACGGGTCCTATGTATTTACTGTTAAAAATCAAATTGACTTGTATTCGTCTTTACATAGGACCCGTCGATTCGACGGGTCCTATGTATTTACTGTTAAAAATCAAATTGACTTGTATTTGCCTTAATAGGAGACCCGGTGAATCACCGGGTCTCCTATTTAAAGATGGAAGGCTAGTTAAAAGAATATATTCTATAATAAATAAATAGAAATGAATAGGGAGCAGCTATTGAAAAAAATTAATTTTGAAAACAACACAAACAAGCTTTCTGAACTAGAAATCGGAAAACCTTACAAAATTATAAACTTTGAATTTGTGTCAACGAAATACTCGTGGGAGGCTGTTATAGCCAATCTAGGAGAATTTAGAGTGTTCATACCAGAAAGATGTATTCAAAAATTTGATAAAAATGAACTCCAAGCTCTAGTTGAGTACGGTGTTTGCTTAGTGTACCATGGAATCACCAAATCAATAAATGGGAGAGACATGTATAACATCAAGTTTGTTTAATAAAAACGTTTTAATGGAAATTTTCCATTAAAACAACAATATTATACTAAGATTTTTTCAGAATTCAATTTCCCTCTGCATGTTTTTAAAACAGTTTCATAATCTTTTCCGTTTGAAAGTTCTTTTAACACTATCAAAGACAGATGTCCACAAATTGGAGGATCATTATACTTTTGAATTTGTTCGGAATTGTAAAAAATATGTTTATTTTCCAAGTATTTTACCAACTCTTTAGGAGGTGGTGCGTTTCCATAGGAATCGAAATAATATTTTTCTTTTTCGGATTTTTTAAAATAACAAGTCCAGTGACTACCATTTTGATAAGAATTTTCTAAATTAATTATTCCACATTCAACGGATTTAGGTCGATCAGGAAGTTCATCTTTCATGAAAATACCTCGGAAATGTTTTATTTTAAAATTTTTCGCGAAACGATGTAAATCTAAATTACTCAAAGGTTGGTAGTTTTCCGTTTTTTTCGTTTTTTTAAACCGGACCCAATACTTAAACTTTTTGCATTTTGTGCTAATCTCTCCATTTCCAAGTTATGGCGTTTGATTTCTGCTTCTTCAGCAGATTTATGCTTAGAATCAATAACGCTAGAAGCTACTGCAGCTCCACCACCCAATAATGCCCCAAGAGCACCAATTCCTGCAAACAACAATGGTAAGAATCCGCCCGTGTGATTCAATTGTAGTTGTTCGTAATCCAAAGTTAACGTAATTCCTTTCTTTTCTCCTCTCGCTTTTTCAAATGCTTTTGATTGAGTTTCCCACAGTTTGATTTTATGTTTTCCGTTTCCTGAAATTTGTTTCGCTGTCAAAAGAATTGTAACACTTCTGCGCTTCTTGTAAGCGGCTCGCATTTTGGTTAGTTGATTTTCGGTTAAATCTATTTTTTTCGTAATCATAGTTATTTATTATAGTAAATTTTTTTAATAACGAACTCTCATACCAAAGGATCGTTTACTCATTGTAACTTCCTCACCAAAGGATTGTTTACTCATTTCAACTCCCATACCTTCAACTCCCATACCAAAAGCCTGTTTACCTTTCATTGCACCTCTCACTACAGCTGCAGCTGTTTTTTCTTTCCAACTTGCATCACTAGCGTACATTCTTTCTTTTGCCACTTTTTCCAGTGCTTTATCCGCTATGTGTCTTTCTTTCGTGCCTGTGTGATCTCTGTAATATATATCATGTAGCTTACAACCTTCGTCCAATTTATTAATTCCAGGATCTCCTCTTTTCAATCGTTCATCTAGTTTTGTAAATGGGCCACAATAGTTGTATCCGGGTAAATGCATTTCAGGTACGAAACCATCTAGTTTATTCAGCAAAGTATTTAAAACTCCGGATCCACTTTTAATAATTCCTTTCGGCAAACTGTTTACAACTTTCATCAGATATTCTATTCCTTTGGGATTATCTATGTTTTTTTCCAACTGATCGCTTATAAACTTTACAATTCCTAATTTTTCATTGTGAAAATTGTTATTACCAGCTCGTTCTTGTGCGTGCAAATAGAACAAACGCTGTAGCAGCTGTTGGAGGTTGTCAATGTATTTAAATTCCACTGGATTTTCAGAATATTCTATCAAACCCGAACCAACTTTACTTGCTTTGATTTCTTTCCAAATAGGTGCGATCAAATCTTTCCATTTTTTCCCCGTACTAGACTTTACTTTATTGGTAGTTGGATCGTTCTTTTGGTATAGAGAGTTCGTTTGAATGAGAATTTTCTTGTAAACTTTCAAATCCTCTTTAGTGTATTTATCAGGATCAGGTCCTAGAGGATCAGTTAACAAACGCCATAATCCGTGAGTTCCTTTGTAAGTTTCATTTTGAATAACGATTGCATCTCCATTTACTTGAATTTGTTGGTCTCCGATGTAAATTTTGTCCTCTTTTCCCCATATACCAAATTGTTTATCATCCTGTCTGATGTAAAGTCTCGCAATAGGACCAATTCCTTTCGGACCAACGCTATTCGATGGGGTTTCATTCCGATCAACCATATCCATGATGCTTGATAAGCTACTTCTCGTGTTTACTACGGTATCATCTGGCACAGTATCAACTAGTGCAGAAGCTCCTTCGTTTGGATTAATGTCAAAAGTATTAGTTGGTCCAAAAGTTACAACTTTCTTTCTAGGAGAACTAGTTTGCTTGTAGGGAACAATTTCTAGTTTCTTTAGATCTTCATCCGCTTGTTTCACAGCATTTATTACTTCAACTACTTTTTCAGTGATGGGTGCAAACATCTTTTCTTGAGTTTCTCTTTCGTTAAACTTATCTACTCTAGCTTCTCGGAAAGCACGTCTCAACTCTTGTTCTTGTTTTTGAATTTCGTTAGCTTCCTTGACAGTCATTTCTTTTTTAGGTTTTTTCAGGAAAATTCTATTTTCTGGTTCTGAATCATCAGGTTGATTACGAGTTTCTCTTTCGTTAAACTTATCTACTCTAGCTTCTCGGAAAGCACGTCTCAACTCTTGTTCTTGTTTTTGAATTTCGTTAGCTTCCTTGACAGTCATTTCTTTTTTAGGTTTTTTCAGGAAAATTCTATTTTCTGGTTCTGAATCATCAGGTTGATTACTAGTTTCTGAATCATCACGAGTTTCAATCTTTTTTTTAATTTCCTTACATTTTTTCAACAAAAATTTTTCTAAATGTTTTTCAGTAGACATTTATTATAGTAAAAAAAAATTTTTTTTTGTCGAATATTTAAATCCAAATTTAACGGTTATTTTAACGGTTATTTTAACGGTTATTTTAACGGTTATTTTGATCGTTTAACGGTGTTTTTGACCGTTTATTCACCGACTCGAGAAACGTTTTCTCAAACTTTTTCATGTATCGACCGTCTTTTAATTGTTTTGTTAGGTTTATCGTTAGAAATCCAAAATCATCGTCCCAACATTCGTTGTATATTTCTTTGAATCGTTTGAAAGTAAAATCTGTTCCAGCATACTTATCGTAAATCACTTTCATGTAATCTGGATCTTGCTTGAAAATACACAGGAAATTCAGATTGCCTCTAATCAACTGTCTATCAACTTTAGTGAATGATTGAGTTAGATAAATGCAAGAAATATTCCTGTGACGCCCTTTCGCGTAATAATCTTTTATAACTCGTTGATGTTCAACATTAACACAATCATCGAAAACTACAAGACTGTTTGGTAGGCATTCATCTAGTACAATTAGTTCGTCGCAACTATCGTAAAAATGCACTATTTTCATTTCAAATTTAGCCTCTATTTTTTCACTATTTTTTCTCAAGCCTTTATAAAATTCTTGTTCTAAAGTTGTGGAACATATGTAGAGATTGTCATGGGGAATTCCCCATGGTTTAGTAATCAGGTTGTACAATAGAGTGGTTTTTCCACATCCGCTTGTTCCAACTATTAAACATCGAAGAGGAAGCGGTAGTAATCCATTATGAACTTTGTTTGATTCAAATGGATGAGGATCAATATTGTATTCATGACTCATTTTATTTATTATATATTATATAATAAATAAATAATGTTTATAAAAATTTCAGGAGATACAATATGGTTTGAGGAACCGATTCCACTCGATCCGAATAAAGAGTATCAGTTGGGCATGTCAGCATTGATGTTTACAACTAGGAAAACGTTTGAGATAAAAAACTTCAAGTTTTCATTCACATTTCCTTTCCCCGATGAAACTTACGATGATGTGCATGAACTTAATGGTGAATACACAATGAGTTCGTTCAAATCCGAGTTGATTAGTCATTTGACTAGTTTTCAAAGTATTTTGTTAGCGAAAATAGATACTTTGAAAAAGCTCGAAAACCAGACGGTAGAAATATCAAAAGATAAACAAAAAGATAAACAAAAAGATACACAAAAAGATATGCAGAAAGATATACAGAAAGATATACAGAAAGATATACAGAAAGATATACAGAAAGTTAATCCAAATAATTTGAAATTCAATCTCGAACACCTAACTGACGATAGTTACAGAATTGCTGCTAACTTCCCCATGGATATGAAAATTATAAATGAAGGTAACTTTTGTGACATATTCCAATTGAGAACTTGTTCCGATAATTCATTCAAAAAGAACACCAACTACGTGTCAAATAACAATGCTACTCAACTCGTATTTTCGAGCAAAATAATCGAATGGCATTGCAACATTACGGAATACAGCTTTACTAATCACGAGAAACACCCACTTTTGCACGTTGAACATGAGTTATTACACGTTTCTTTCATAGAGAAACCACTGTCACCTAATACTATTTACACGGAAAAACCAAAGAAAGTAGTTTTCATTCCACTAAGAAAAGGACTGAAAGAAATAAATATGATAAAATTGTCAACGACCACGGGAAATAACGAACCCATTCGATTCAACGATATTAAAGCTTACTTGTTGCTGAAAAGTAATTAATTTTTTCATAGTAAATAAAAATTATACTGTTCACGTTAAAAGAAATTTTTAAAACTTTTAGACCCGGTAAATTACCGGGTCTAAAAAAAAAAAAATTATATTTACTATAATAAAGTATGCATCAAACTAAAAAGGTATTTGATAAATATCAAGACTTTATTGTGCGAAAGCAATTTCGTACCTTTAATCCAACTTCAACTCAGAATTTAAATGCAGAGAATAAAAGAACAATTTTCAAAATAGATTTAAGCGACGATTTTCTGTCTAAAGATATACAATATAACGTGGAGGGAGTTCTAAAGTCAAAAGATCCAACCAAGGAGTATTCAGGTTTAGATACTGTTAAGTTGGTAGATAATTTCGTAGGTCATATGTTTTCGAGTATAGAAGTGAAAAAACACAATGTGATAGTAGATGAAATTGAAAATCCGGGCATTTGTGGCTTGGTGGAAGGTTTTGCTACTCAAGAATGTCCAAAAGATTATAACGGACAAGGTATGAATTCAGGATTCAACTCAATAGTTATCGGAGGAGGGAATTTCAATGCTGTTGGTTACCTTGGTGACTTAGGTTTGGGTTTTTTCAAAGATTTAACAGTTCCAATTTTCAAGGGAGGTTTTGAAATAACTTTTGTGAGAAACAGCGATAATAATATTATTTTTAGATGGAAAAAAGATAGAGAATCTCCTATTCCTAATGAAGGTGTTGTAGAAATTACCTCTTTCGTTTTGAGAGTTCCGGTGATTGAATACAAGAATGAAGCAAAAATTAATTTGATCGCAGATTTGAGAAGCACTCCGTATCAACTCCAATTTAAAAGTTGGCAATGCATAGTTAGGAACGTTACTGGAAACTCGTTACAGTTCGATTTATCTAGCGTTTACAGAAACGTTAATAACCCATTATGGTGCTTCGTGGTATTTCAAACTGATGTTTTGAACGATCAGACAAAAAACAATTCTGAATTCCATCATAAAGATGTGAAAAATTATTGGCTTGAATTAGGAGGTAGAAGGTATCCTGAGGAAACGCAGGATTTAGATTTCAATAAAAATAGATATGGTTTGGCTTACGATGCATTTTTAGAGTTCAAAAAGACTATAAGTTCTAAACAATCTATTCCATACATCATGCCTCATTTTTTCAAAAAAGAATATCCAATTTTTAGCATCGATTTGTCTGATCAACCTCAGAGTCTATCTAGTGGTAAAAGCAATAATTTGATTCTCCATGTTGATTTCAATACATTTGTAACAGCAGCAACAAGTAGCGCAGTAGGTACTACGTGTTACGCTATTATTGTAAGTGGATCGAATTTTGTGTACGACCCGGCTAAAAATATGATTAAAAAGGAAATTTTATAATTATTTTATAAGCTATATATTTTTAATGGAGTGATCTCCATTAAAAAAAAAAATCGTATTAAACTTAAATAAATAATGTACAACGAAATTTATTGCTGTAAGTGTAAGAAAAGAACGAAAAATATAAACGTGAAAATTGTACAAACTGTGAACGGAAGGTGGAGAATTTCAGCTAAATGTGTTAAATGCAGAACTCATAAGAGCAAATTCATTCAAGATCCTAACGGAGAAAAAGCACCAATTCGTGCCATTTTTGATTGGGCTATAGAAGGTAAGGTACCGGACACATTAAAAAAATCGTATTAGACTTAAATAAAACATGGAGGATGAAATTTATTGCCATAAGTGTAAGAAAAGAACAAAAAATATAAACGCGGAAATTGTACAAACTGTGAACGGAAGGTGGAGAATTTCAGCTAAATGTGATAAATGTGAGACTAACAAAAGTAAATTTATAAAAAATCCGAATGAGGAAACTAACGTAATTCCTGAAACTGAAGTTATAAATTTACCTGAAAACGAAAAGTTAGAATTTGCGAAAGAGTTACATAAACCCGTTAGAAAAAGATTTCAGAAAAGAAAAATTGTTACTCATGGAAAAGATGATCTTTGGGCTGCGGACTTGATTATAATGAAACAATACGAGAATGAAAACAAGGGGTTCGGTTACATGTTGAATATCATTGATACTTTTTCAAAGTACGTTTGGTCAATTCCATTGAAAAAGAAAAACGGAATAGCAGTTTCAAAAGCTTTCAAAGACGTTTTGGAAAATGTGAAATTTCATAACCATTCTACCCCTAAACTCCTTCACACGGACAAAGGTTTAGAATTTGAAAATAGACTTTTCAAAGAACTTTTAGACGAGTATAACATAAAAATGTATCACACGGAAAGTTTAGAAAAATCCGCAATTATAGAAAGATTTAACAGAACTTTGAATCAGAAAATGAAAATTCGTTTCGAGGTGAATGGAAATAAAAATTGGATCGATATTCTACAGGAATTAGTTAATGAGTATAACAAACAGGATGTTCATCGTTCTATTGGGATGACACCTGCTCAAGTTGACGCGAAAAATGAAAATGAAATCCTGAGATATTTATTTAAAAAGAGTGGAAAAAATGGAAAAAAGAAATTTAAAATTGGAAATCGTGTAAGAATTACGAAATCGAAGAAAACTTTTGCAAATAAATATGAAGCAAATTGGACAAAAGAAATTTTTGAAATAGCTGAGATTTTAGGAACGAACCCTGTTACTTATAGAATAAGAGATTTAAATGGAGAGGAAATTCAAGGAAGTTTTTATTCTGAGGAATTACAACTCACGAAATTTTAAATTTTTTTTATGATAAATATGGACTGTTTGAATCTTTCATTGTTTATCGATAAGATATTCGTAATTATAATATTTTTAATGACTCTAGTTTTCATCTACATTACACATGAAACTGGAATCAATCACAGAAGGAGCTTCAGAGCAGATTTTAAAAATATTTTGCCTAAGTGATATTAAATGAATTCCCATAAAAAAATCAAAGGAAATTTCAGCAAAATGTCCCAACTTAACCGCACATTCTCTGGCTTCTTAATTTCTACACAGCATCCATTCCTGAACGATCTCTACCTCTGTTTATAAGAGGGGATCTTTGAATGGCGCAACCTTGCACGACTTCGATGGAGTTTCAAGTCCATGAGTCATTCCAACTTGGCTTTTTCAGTTACGTTGGAGTTTCGGTTTTTGCTGTTTTTAAGTAGAAATTAAGAGCAGAACAGTTAAGGAAGGAGATTTTGACGATAAGGTCGACTCTCACTCCCGTCGAGGTGGGATTAGATTAATTATTAGCTTAAAGGGCCCATCAGCTAATAACGATTCTAAAACCTCGTCGAGAGTGTATCCTCATTATATAGGAAAAAAAAATTTCTCGGTTTGAGGCGAGCATCGATCTCACAACCTCTCTATTATGAAGCGGGATTGTTACCCACCACACCAAAAGCGACCAGTTGAGATGATAAACACGCTCCGCTATCTTGAATAATAAATTCCGAGGACGAATGAGGTCAGTGAGGGGGACCAGGCTCGGGGCGATGAAACCGGTTCCAGATAAGAATTCGTCGCCTCCCGGACACTCTCTCTCTCTCGCCTCTCATATTAACTAACCCCTCAAACGATAGATGGCGCATGCAGGCACTATTTCAAAGAGATCAGTCCATTATCTCAGAACAACCTTGTTCAATATGTTTTAATGAAGATCGACGGGTCCCGGAAAAAAAAATATTTTCTATAATAAATAAAGAGATATGGGTTTAGACGACGAAGCATTAGATTTATGTAAAGAACATGGAGGTTTCTGGAAGTTTGTAAAGACACCTAAATTTCAATTTTATGAAAAAAACCTTGACGCACTAGAGAATATTTTACATGAATTGGAGGAGTATAGACTTAGTAAATTGTTGTTGAAAGAACGTTTATTGGGTATCAATGGTAAACCACCACTCCATACAAAAGAAAAAGTTGAAGCAGACCTTAATAAAAAAAATATTAAGGTTCCTAAAAATGCCACTGAACATCAACTTAGAAAAGTGGCTTATATTGTGTATAAAGCTATACTGAAGAAGCAGTTTGAGGATAATTTTTACGCTTGCTAAAGCTCAGAATGCTTGGGGGTATAAAGGTGATTTTATTTTTAATGAGCTGTGTTCATTAAAAAGTTCTTAAGGAAACTTTACAATTCTCTTTCTGAAAAAATACCATGTTTACATGGTATTTTTTTATGGCATTTTTTTTAGGATAGAAAAATGATTTTTTATGACATTTTTTAGGATAGAAAAATGATTTTTTATGACATTTTTTAGGATAGAAAAATGATTTTTTTATGAATTTGTGGTGATTGGAGGGAAAGGGTTATTTATATAAAGATTTTCTTTATATAAACGATAAAGAAATTATAATATTTACTCAAAGTCAATCAGAAAAGCCTTTGTCTTTTTATCAATTCCTTTATAAATAAGTTTTTTGGGGTGATTTTTCGGGTCGTTTCTAACATGTTCAAGAAGTCGACCAGAAATTGTCTTGGGTAAAAATAAATTTAATTCACCATTTTCAGTATTAATAGTAACAACAACAGTTTCACCATATTCCGTATTTTGTATACAATTTGATAAGAGATCGTAAGCCCCCTTATCCAAATCTTTAAACGACGAGTAGTTAGTTTTTTTGGCTGCTTTTTTATAAATTTCGATCGATGCCATTTTTATTATAAAAGTTATTCTTTTAACATACCCTCCAAAAAGTCACTGGTTCTGATGTTTTGTGATAAAAAATGTGTTCTGATGTTTTGTGATGAAAAATTTTATCAAGGGTCTAACAGAAAAGCATTTTTAACAGGATTTAACAGAAAAGCATTTTTAACAGGATTTAACAGAAAAGCATTTTCAACAGAGATTGAAGTCGGTGGTCCAGGATTGGTATTCGGATACTACTTATATATATATAGCCAAAAATCGTTAAACTTATCATTTTCAGCAAAGTTTTCGTCAATACCAAATCATCGACGATTAACTAGGACAAAAATGTATGTACAAAATTATGCTGAAATACGTACTTGAATTTCATAAATATTTGCTGAAAAATAAAAAAACTGCAAAAAACTCTAAAAATCCAAAAAAAAAAATTTTGAATCACCAAACTTTATTCAATATGAGTTTTTTGGCCATAGAAATTGTTTTTAACAATTTCTTTCTACTGAAATCGCTCAAATTTCAATACAATTTAACATATTATAGTACCATAGGTAATTTAAGAAAATTGGCTCTACGATCACGCTGCATGACTAGAACTTTTTTTATTTTTTTTTCGCTTTGTTGCACACATGTTTGAAAACCCTTGTAAAAACCTCTTGTACCAATGTCTTCAGTTAGTTCTCAAGTTACTGAAGAAAGAATGATCCCTTATAGATAATTTATGATCTGATTGGACCTTTTTTCCAAATGTCCACACTCACGTCCGATATGGAGATTGACTACTCACTTCACTCACTAGGTACTCCAGGCCTTCTTTAGCCTGGCTCACATTTTCCCTTTTAGCGAATTTTTGAAGAAAATTAAGCTATTGCTCTCGCCTCAAAATTTGAAGAATGTGAATTGTTGGAAAAATTTTATGCAGAAATCCGTTTTAGGCTATTCTGAATCATATTCTGAAGTTTAACGCATTTTTTTATGTATGTATGTATGTATATATGTATGTATGTATGTGTCATTCCAGACGATAACTGTCCGTAGAAATGTGCTAGAAACTTCAAACAAATTTTAAAATGTTAAGAGCACAAAACGAAAGTTCAAGTTCGTTGGCCAGCATGATCGGATTACATCTTCGGGTTGAAATTTTCAAAAATGTAGTCAAAAATTTCAAAATAGCCTGTTTTTTGCGATTTGTTGTGCGAAATAATTTTTTCAGCATGCTAACATGTGGTATATTCGGAATCAGCGTAAAATTTCCTATAAGAATATGTATCAAGTTTTCAAAAATTTCAAAGTTGAAAAATCAGTCAAAAATCGAAATACTTAATGCCGTTCGCTAGTTGTAAAAATCGGTAATATTTGCATGAAAAATTGTCCGAATTCAGATTGAACTACTCTTATGGAAGTATCCCTGTATAACCAATCCTAGAACCATGCTGTTTAAAACGTAGGTAGTAGGTGCTTGTTTTATTTTATGTCAAGATTTGATGATGTTATGATAGGATACTGTTAAGATTTCAACTGCCTTCAATTGGACATCGAACCACATTGGATATCGAAATCTATCAATATTTACCTAAATTTGTCTTTAAATCTACAAGATTAGTTCAATAATAATAAAGTATGAGTACCTCCTAATTATTTTTAATAATTTGATTCCATGTTTGTCTATCAAAATCATAAACTAAAATTTCTCTACACGATCAATACCGATTGAAATGTCGAAGATTTCTTCAAAAATTCGCTCATGGGGTCATGCTGCATGACTTGACGTGCACGTAATTTATTGAGTGTCTGGCTTGTGTGTTTCCAATGACAGGGATCCGGCTTGGGGCTCTCGACCGGCCTGGAGGCGGTGTTGCCTGGCGAAGTTTCCTGTGAAGCGATTATATCGTGTCTAATGGGTGTTTACGTAGAAATAGGTGTGCACCCTCGGTTTGGGCAGGAAAATGTGCAAATTTTGTATTTTGCATTTCACTCTTTTCCCTCAATTTTGTTTGAATTTCATCTATTTTATTTCATTTTATTACCTTTATTTTTCGCTACAAAGTATATGAGAAGATCTATTATTAACAGTTGACGCAAACCTTCATCTTCTAGCAAGTAGAAAACTCGCCGTAATTTCCTATAAGAACATGTATCAAGTTTTCAAAAAGTTGTAAAAATCGGTAATATTTGCATGAAACATTTGCATGAAACATCTTCAAAAATTCGCTCATAGGGTCATGCTGCATGACTGGACTTTTTTTATATTTATTTAGGGCCATGTCATACGAGCGCTATTGCCGTCGCGCTGATAGCGTCGAGATAGCGCCGGAAAAAGTGCATGTCATACGTGACGGCAAATGCGTCGCGTTGATGCCGTCCCGCCAACGCCAGGTGCCTGTCATACGTAGCGTTTTCCGGGCGCATTTGCCGTCGCTGCAATTATGTTATTAGGTGTTCCAGTTGTTCTGCCAGTGCTCACGCGGCAAATGCGTCCCGCTAGCGCTAGCGCTCCGTATGACAGGGTCCCGGCGTCACGTGCGCCGCGTTGCTAGCGCGACCGTCGGCGTTGGCAGCGCCCAGCGTCCGGCTAACGCGGACTCGCCGACGGCATTAGCGTCCGTATGACATGCTCCATAAGAACCCCTTTGCCGGGTTGGAGCGTTTTTAACGCGACGCTATCAGCGCGACGGCAATAGCGCTCGTATGACATGGCCCTTACTCTCTTTTTTTTCAATCAAGAACATTTGCTGGACCCCGAAGTACCGGAAATATGAGCACACACACGTTACCTAACTGAAAATTTGTAATCCAGTTCAAATCATTGAGAAAAAAACACAAGCTTTTGAAGAACAAAACTTTTTTATACTGTTTAAAACAGTTAAATAGTGTTGGTTTTTGATTGAAAAAAAAAAAAAAAAAAAAAAAATTATTTCTGTTCTAGAACCAAAAATTTCAACCATGTATCATGTTTTCTCCTCGATATTGATTCGAAATTCTATGAAAACATCAGAAATTAACAAGCGGTTGCAATCATGTTCACAATATCAATTATTGAGAATGATCACCTGTGTGTAAACAATTATTTATATAACCATGCTCATAACTCAGTTTGTTGGACACGCACTTCGCCGTAGTTAACATAATATTGTTGGATAAATCGAGAGCTTTCGAACGAATGGTCAACGAATTTTGTGGGATGAAAAACGACGAAGTACCATTTCCCTAGCAACGACTCGGTTGTAGGCGGAAATCACTGTAATTAATTTCGTGCGCGGAAAAAAATTGACTCGCAAAATTCGCTAGGACCCCAGGGCTAAAACATGATACATGTTAAAAACTGCCCCCCCCCCCCCTCTCCACCATGACGAAAAAGTCCAGTCATGCAGCATGACCCCATGAGCGAATTTTTGAAGAAATCTTCGCCATTTCAGTCGCTATTGATCGTGTAGAGAAATTTTAGTTTATGATTTCGATAGACAAACATGGAATCAAATTATTAAAAATAATTAGGACGTACTCATACTTTATTATTATTAAACCAATCTTGTAGATTTAAAGACAAATGTAGGTAAATATTCATAGATTTCGATGTCCAATGTGGTCATTATTGAAGGCAGTTGAAATCTTAACAGTATCATATCATAACATCATTCTAAGCCACAGTCAGTATTAAAGCTACATCAAGCCCTAAAACAGTTGAGCGTAAAACATTAAAGAGAGCGACCGAGAGAATCGGAGGACGGAATATTTCACAGAGTAAACTCATCAGTTGTGATTACATTTTTTTTTTTTTTTTTTTAATTTAACAAGCACCTACTACCTACGTTTTAAACAGCATGCTTCTAGGATTGGTTATACAGGGATACTTCCATAAGAGTTGTTCAATCTGATTTTGGACAATGTTTCATGCAAATATTACCAATTGCTTATTATCAGTTGCTCTTGAGCTTTCGTGAGGTTCACATCGTCTCGGTATTTGTTATCTCTGATATTCTCTATCTCTTTTATTTGTTTTTCCGTCTTTGTCGGAATCACGTCTGAAGTGTCATAGTGCAAGAGACCTGAGATCCCGTCGTTCGTTTCGGCGATCATTATCGAACCGTCGATTGAGTTTTTCCGTCGATAACGAGTTTAAAGTGCCACAGTGCGTCTGAAGTCCGTTGTATTCTAATCGGCCGTCGTATATTATTACTAGGATGGACTGCAAAAAATGCTCCCGCGACCTTTTCTCGCCTACGAAAACCGCTAAATGTGCGGTATGTAAGGCTTCGTTTCATCCGGCTTGTACTCGAATACGAAATTTGGAAAACTATAAAAAGATGTCTAAAGACGCGCGGGAACGATGGAAATGTGACACATGCAGGGACGGGGGGGCCAGCGAATTGGATGTGAATCCCATCGACCCCCGAAAGAAGAAGTGTTTCGATGAAAAAGATAATAACCCATCTAAATCTGAGCTAGACATTTTTGAGGTAAATCAAAAACTTAACACGCTGCTCGCTGCCGTTGAGGACATAAAGGAACTGAAGCAGTCTGTTAATTTCATGAGTGATCAGTTTGATGTGTTCACTGAGAGGATAGGACGGATGGAGGAAACCATGGAAGGTTTGATTGAGGAGAATGCTGGGCTGAAATCAGTAGTTTCTGATCTCCAGCTGAAAGTCGATTTCCTCGAACAGCAGTCGCGAAATAAAAACGTCGAGCTAAATTGTGTTCCAGAATCAAAAAATGAGGACACCGCTGCAATCGTAAAATCTATCTCAGAAGTTTTAAAAGTAGATTGTGGAGATGTATCCGCTGCGTTCAGAGTGGGTCCTACTCGCAAAGACCGTCCACGAAAAATTTTGGCTGTGCTTAGCTCACCTGAAATTGCTCAAAACCTGATTACAGCTGCAAAAATTGATAAAAACCTCACTGCAAATAGACTCTCCAATATTTGGCCGGCCGAAAGAGTTTATGTCAATGAAAATCTCACATCCTTTCGGGCTGACTTACTTAGGAGAGCTAAAACTAGAGCTAAACTTACTAACTATAAATACGTATGGGTGAAGAACTGCATCGTACACGTGAGGAAAGATGATGGACTCCAGGTGAAAACGATCAAGACGTTTGGCGACGTGGAACGTATGTAAAATTTCAACTAATACTTCAACTGGCAAATAAATAATAATAATGGACGATAATATAATAAGAAATAGTTCATTTATCTTTAATATTATAGTTATTTACATCAATGATGGGTGATTCAGCAGATATTATAGACGAATCGAATTACGTTGCAAATAGTATTGTTCTTCTTGATTCAAACGAAGTAAATGAATTCATTTGTAACTGCGGCGAGGGTATTTTTATTTATCATGTTAACATTAGGAGTATAGCACAGAATTATGACAATTTCATTGTAAAAATAGCTCAGTTAAATAGGAAACCTGATATCATAGTTTTGAGTGAATGTTGGCTTCTAGGTAAGACCGGTAAGGATTGGAAATGGGATATCACCGGTTATTTTTCTTTCTTCTCAAATTCGAATTTCAATCAAAACAGTGGGACAATTGTATATGTTAAAAATGATATTAATATGAAGGTAGAAAGCTACTCCGAGCCCAGTATGCATGGTTGTAGTGCGCTGGAATTAGTCATGTCCTATCGCGAACTCAGGTTTAATCTGTTAGGTTTGTATCGTTCACATACTGATTGTAATATGGAATTATTTCTTGATGACTTGGTTAAACTCCTGGCTAATAACAAAAACAAAGATTACTTTATAGTAGGAGATCTTAACATTGATATCTTGGATAAAGGAACGGTCGATAGATGGACGAATAGGTATCTAAATGAATTGGCGCTGAAAGGCTTTCTCTCACTGATTCATGGGCCCACACGGGAAGCTAATAATGTACAATCTTGTTTGGATCATATAATTTCAAACTCAGTAAACAAATCCTTCAAGACCGCTATTCACCATTCCGGATTGTCAGATCATCATTCAACTATACTTCATTTTCCTTTGGGGAAGTATACCGGTGAATCCTTTAAAGATCAAAATAGGCCAAGAGAATTTAAAATTATAGATTACGATTGTTTGACTAAATCTTTAAGTATTGAAAGCTGGGAACCGGTGATTTCATTAGATAATGTAGAACAATGTTACTCTAATTTTATGGAAATTTTACAAAATCACATAAATCAGGCTTCTCGGGTACTAGCCACGAAACCAGTTAAGGATAAGCCATTGAAACCGTGGATTACCCAAGGTTTGCTTACATCGATAAGAAAGAGAGAACATTTGTACAAACTTATGAAAAAACAGCCATTCAACTCTACCTTAAATAGTTATCTTGAGGGGTACCAAAAAAAATTGAAAACATTAGTGAGAACTTCAAGAGAAAAATATTATAAAGGCAAAATAAATGATACGGAAGGTTGTCCGATTAAAACATGGAAGATAATAAACGAAATTGCGGGGAAAAATGTGACGAATAAGAGAATTAATGAATTAAGGGTAAAAGATAAAAGTTATACGGACCCGCTGGAGTGTGCGAATTTATTTAATACATTTTTTGTTAATGTGGGCCCGAACCTAGCGAACGCTCTTCCCCAGAAAGAATTTAGAGGTGGATCTCAACCAATTGAAGCAAGTTTCGTTTTAAGGGAGGTGGAAGAAAAAGATATACTACGCGTAATAGATTCAATTAAGGGTGGATCCTGTCCGGGATTTGATGGTATACAGGCAGTAACAATTAAAAAAATCAAGAATTATGTAGCATTGCCGCTCAAAAAATTAATAAATTTGAGCCTCTTACTTGGAGTTTTCCCTGAAAATATGAAGCTAGCGATCGTGATTCCACTGCACAAGGGAGGTGATCCTAATGAGGTGGGGAATTATCGACCCATATCTTTACTGAGCACAATCGCTAAAATAATTGAAAAATGTGTGAAATTTCAATTAGTTGAATATTTAGAAAGTAATTTAATATTAAACGAAAGGCAATATGGTTTCCGTACAGGGAGGAGCACACAAGATGCAATAGCTTGTTTGACGACTCGTGTAGAACATCTTTTAGAGAACGGTAAGAAACCCCTAGCAGTTTTCTTAGATCTCGCAAAGTGCTTTGACACCATCTCCCACGAGATTTTATTCAAAAAATTGGAAGAGTTAGGTATTCAGAATACTTCGCTTCATTGGTTCAAAAGCTATTTAAGCTTCAGAAGGCAGCGAGTGCGCGTGAATGGCATACTCGGTGACCCCTTGGTGTGTACGGGGTATGGAATCCCGCAAGGAACAGTGCTTGGCCCCTTGCTGTACATCATATATGCCAACCATTTTTTCCAGTCTGAGGCTATGTCAGTGGGAGAGGCGGTAATGTTCGCAGATGACACTGCTATGCTTTTCCATGGCGATTCTTGGCATGAAACGTTTCAACAAGCTGAAAGAGGCATGAAAGCGATCAGTGAGTGGCTCATTGAAAATAGACTAACGTTAAGTGTTAGTAAAACCATATTCATGCCGTTCGCCAGGTCAATTAGGTCCTTAGCCCCGAGTAACGAGTGCCTTAGGCTGCATAAGCTACACTGCCACGTCTCTTTTGGTTGCTCATGCACATGCCCCACTTTAACCAGACAGGATAAGGTCAAATACTTAGGTATGACAATAGACAGTCTTTTAAAGTGGGATCATCATGTAGCGGCCCTGAAGTTGAGGCTTAGGAAATGCTTGTATATTTTCGCATTTCTAAGGAGAATTATGCATACTCAGGTGTTACGGCAGGTCTATTGTGCTCTGATCCAATCCACTCTCTTGTACTGTTTGCCTATGTGGGGTAGTGCGTATGAAACTACATTGCTTAACTTAGTTACTCTTCAAAAATATTTTATTAGGGCTGTCGCGAAAGCGAAATATAGGGAACATACAGCCCCTCTATTCGTGAAGCTGGGTTTATTTAATACTAGCCGCTCCGGCTCGCTACGCTCGCCTCCACGTCCAGCCGGGGGGCAAGCCCCCCGGACCCCCCATTAAGTTGCTCGCTTCGCTCGCAAAGTGTGGCATGTAGGGAATATTGCTCGCTTCGCTCGCAAAGTCTGGCATGTAGGGAATGTTGCTCGCTTCGCTCGCAAAGTTTGGCATGTAGAAAATGTTGCTCGCTTCGCTCGCAAAGTATGGCATGTAGGGGATGTTGCTCGCTTCGCTCGCAAACGGTAGATCTCTAAGGGTAGGTTTAACTTCTGTAGGGTATGCTGCTCGCTTCGCTCGCTTGAGGAAGTTATACTGCCCACCCAACTTGGCAAACGTTTTTTTCTGTTGGAAATTCTTACAAACAAATTAATTCTTATAAAAAGGTTTATTAGGGGATGAAACCTTACGAAAGGTTTATTAGGGGATGTTGCTCGCTTCGCTCACAAGGTATTGCTGTATATGTGTAGGAAAAAACCCGTATTTATTCTGTTGAAATGAGTCATCGAGTCCCTTCTGGTAAGCAACATTGTGAAACGGCGGCGGTCTCGATTTGTAGGAGGAAGTTATATTGGAGGAAGTTATACTGCCCACCCAACTTGGCAGACGTTTTTTTCTGTTGGAAATTCTTACAAACAAATTAAATCTTATAAAACTACGTGGAACCACAAAAAAGTTTATTTGGGGATGTTGCTCTCTTCGCTCGCAAGGCATTGCTGTATATGTGTAGGACAAACCCGTACCTATTTATTCTGTTGAAATGGTGCTCGAAAGGGAAAGTTCCATCCTTATACGCGCGCGTGCGTTGGCCTGCTCGCAAGGTATTGCGTAGAAGCCGAGTCCCTTCCGTTGTGAAATGGGCGGCGGGGTCGATTAAAAATGTAATTTTAACGATTCTTCTCGCTTCCGCTCGCGATTTGACCGACTTAACGTCACTTTTTTCGATATCCGATTTCGGATTCAGATTCGGCGGACCCAAAGCTGTATTTCGCCCGCGAAAACCGTTCCGAAAAACGTACCTTTATGGGGTATATTTTAATCGGAAAAAACCAAGTTTTTCGGCGGACTTTTCGAGAAAACGGGTCCGTACTCTCGCATTTTTTTAACGCATTTCCCGATACTTTTTTCGCGATCCGATAGCGCCGTCGTCTTCCTCGTAGGAAAACCTACGAAACCGGTATTTTTCCGGAATTGTCAACGGCCGTTTAGAGGGGTAGAGGATGCGGGGAAGTCCAAAAAGCGCACATTAATTCTTACTTCGACCCCCCTCCCGCCCTACGGCCCATGGTTCGGGTGGGATTAGAAAATTTTAAATTCGCTTGTACACCCTATCGGAAAATCCCAAGAAGATCCCCCCACTCGTACACTTCCCCCACTCAGCCGTTTGGCCGTGCATAGACACGACAAACAAACAGACGGAGTTTCATTCTTATTAATAGTATAGATAGACCATCTTTACAAAAGAAGTGCAGTACTCCAATTATTTAAAAGTAAAGAGTTTTCTGGGCCTGTCCATTCATTTCATACTCGCTTCTCTAAGAATAATTGCCTTGAAATCCCGAAAGTTAAAAGCACAGCTTCAAAAAATTTCTTCCCTTACCAAGGTGTGATAGTTTTCAATAGCTTTCCCCCGGACCTCAGATTAAAAGTAATATCACTTGCCAAGTCATCTGCATCAAACAGTTTTAATCAAATCAAACATTCTATAACAAAACATTTTAAAAATCTTAAGACGCCGTAGAATTTCACATTGTGTATACTTCATTCACTTCATTTTTTATTTTATTTTTTATTATTATCATTTTTTTTCTTATGGTAATTTAATTCAATTGATGTGAGTTTATTTTATTTGTTATTATAATAACTTGTATGCCTACTATGGGAGCTCAGTTCACTCATTCCCCAACACGGGTTGGTGCCCATAAGGGGAATTTAATTTCCAACAGATATTATTATTTCGTATTTATGCTTCCTGAAGTATATTTTTTCTTTATGTTCATGTAATATATTATGTAATTTATATGGAAATAAATATTAAAAAAAAAAAAAATTTTTTTGACAACTAGCGAACGGCATTATTTCGATTTTTGACTGATTTTTCAACTTTGAAATTTTTGAAAACTTGATACATATTCTTATAGGAAATTTTACGCTGATTCCGAATATACCACATCTTAGTATGCTGAAAAAATTATTTCGCACAACAAATCGCAAAAAACAGGCTAGGTATTTTGAAATTTTCGACTACATTTTTGAAAATTTCAACCCGAAGATGAAATCCGATCATGCTGGCAAACGAATATGAACTTTCGTTTTGTGTCCTTAACATTTTAAAATTTGTTTGAAGTTTCTAGCACAATTCTACGGACAGTTATCATCTGGAATGACACATACATATATACATACATAAAAAAATGCGTTAAACTTCAGAATATGATTCAGAATAGCCTGAAACGGATTTCTGCATAAAATTTTTTCAAAGATTCACATTCTACAAATTTTGAGGCGAGAGCAATAGCTTAATTTTCTTAAAAAATTCGCTAATAATTTTCTTCAAAAATTCGCTAAAAGCAGACGGACAGAAAAACGCACAACTGTATCCCTTGTGTCTCAAAATGTAGTTCAACTTCAAAGGTGTCTCAACTTACCTCGAAAACATCCTACGTACGGAGCAAGAAGTACTGGTGTCGGGTCTTGGACGATTTTGAGGTTTTGATATTGTGCAACTCGGTAATTTTATCGTTCATTTCGCCCACTGTCGACGTGTTTGCCGCGATTTACCTACAAAATGTTTGTCCGTTTCGCGATAAATGAGCTGCTAGTGATTCATCTTGAAGGGAGTGAACTGATCAGAGGCAGCCAGAAAAGTGATTAGGAAATGAGATACTCGTACCATAATAGAAAGTTTATGGTGACCACTGACGTACCCTTAACGTAACCCTAACGTACCCAAGAGTACGTGAACTTGAGGGGACGTTAACAACGACGTACGTTAGAATGGCTCATTTAACGTCACCCGTTTAGGGACCCAAAGGCACACGACACCAGCCTAACCTTCCTGTAAATGTAACACTACTGGGCACCTCAGAATTACTGGAATACTGGTGAAGTAATAATGATAGTTTTAGCGAATTTTTGAAGAAAATTAAGCTATTGCTCTCGCCTCAAAATTTGTAGAACGTGAATTTTTGAAAAAAATTTATGCAGAAACCCGTTTCAGGCTATTCTGAATCATATTCTGAAGTTTAACGCTTTTTTTATGTATGTATGTATATATGTAAGTATGTATATATGTATGTATGTGTCATTCCAAACGATAACTGTCCGTAGAATTGTGCTAGAAACTTCAAACAAATTTTAAAATGTTGACACAAAACGAAAGTTCAAGTTCGTTGGCCAGCATGATCGGATTACATCTTCGGGTTGAAATTTTCAAAAATGAAGTCAAAAATTTCAAAATACCTAGCCTGTTTTTTGCGATTTGTTGTGCGAAATAATTTTTTCAGCATACTAAGATGTGGTATATTCGGAATCAGCGTAAAATTACCTATAAGAATATGTATCAAGTTTTCAAAAATTTCAAAGTTGAAAAATCAGTCAAAAATCGAAATAATGCCGTTCGCTAGTTGTAAAAATCGGTAATATTTGCATGAAACATTGTCCAAATTCAGATTGAACTACTCTTATGGAAGTATCCCTGTATAGCCAATCCTAGAACCATGCTGTTTAAAACGTAGGTAATAAGTAGGTGCTTGTTAAAAAAAAAAAGAAAAAAGTTCCAGTCATGCAGCATGATCGTATGAGCGAATTTTCATAAACTATCTATCGTACTATAGTATGCTAAATTGCAATGAAATTGGAGCAATTTTAGTTGACAGAAGTGGTTAAAAACCAATTTTATGGCAAAAAACATATTCTAAATAAAATTCCACTGATTCAAAAGGGATTTTTGATTTTTAAATTTTTTTGCAGTTTTCATAGATATTTTAGCAAATTTTAATGACATTTAAGTACGTTTTTCATCATAATTTTGAGCAAAAATTTTTAATGTCCTAGTTAATCGTTGAAAATTTAGTTTTGACTAAAATTCTGCAAAAAATAGAAATTTAACGATTTTTGGCCGTTTTTAGCCATTTTTAGTGATTTTTTGGGTACATTTTTCGAAATTTGACCAATTTAATGTGCTCAAAAATTGTTGTCCAACGAACTCATCCTTTCTTTTGAAATGCTTGATTTTTTGGCGAAAGAACGAAGTTTTTATCTCAATTCTATCGAGAGTTATCGTCTGGAATGACACATACATATATATATACATATATATATACATATATATATATATACATATAAAAAAGCGTTAAAATCCAGGAATCATTTCAGAATGCGTCAAAACAGATTTCGATGAAGAAAATTTTTGAAAATTTTTATTTTAAAATTTTTGGAGCCATTGCAATAGCTTTATTTTCTAAGAAAATTCGCTAAAAAAAAAATGTAATCGCAACTGATGAGTTTACTCTGTGAAATATTCCGTCGTCCGATTCTCTCGGTCGCTCTCTTTAATGTTTTACGCTCAACTGTTTTAGGACTTGATGTAGCTTTAATACTGACTGTGGCTTAGAAAATATCAGCCATGAAATTATGAAGAAGTTCTATTTATGTACGTACTAGCCAAGGAGCAGACCCAAGGCCTCGCTCCGCTCGAAATGTCGAAGATTTCTTCAAAAATTAGCTCATGGGGTCATGCTGCATGACTGGACTTTTTCTTTTCAAACGCCTCATTACCAATTAATTATGTTGATGTAGCGGGTTGGTTTTTGAACACCCCTCAAACTTGGTTATTTTACGTTTCAAGTCGCGTAGAAACCGAATGTGCCATTTGAAGTCCGCCTCCGCTGTCTAGCTCTACTAGCCTTCAACTCGATCGAAAAAATCCGTTCTTTTGCGCAAAGACTCTATTTGGTCGATTAGAGCCTTGTTTCTGTTATTATTTCACTTATTTTAAATGAGAAAACTGAGTTTTAAGACACTACTTCTTCGTAATATTGTCCTTAGTTTGCCTGATCTCTCAGCTATTTCCTCGTGAACATTGCGTGAAGTGCTGCCTCCACTGATGATTGTATCAGGTAAAATCCTGTTTCATTGTCATAGAGATAAATACTTAGTCATACTTGTTGTTCATACCTAACGGAAAACCCAAAAACATGAAGTTCGTAATGACTAATGACCTATAAGTGCAACTAAACCTTTAAATCTTACTATCTTAAACTACTTACTATCTTACTAAAGGCTCACTATCTTGGCGTTAAATCCATGCCCTGTTAACGAATTGAAAACTAAGAATGTGAAATTAGCCCGTATTTGTACTGAAACTAACATGAAATTCGAATTCAGGATTTAAAATCGGCGTTTCATACCGAAATGAAGAAATTGATTAGTTTGCCAGTGGACAACAAGACAGCTGGGGGGGGGGGGGAATATCGCGTTGCCCAACCACCGTTAACGTGACATCAAAATTAAGGCAACCGTTCTCCCGGTTCCATTTGGGTTAGCATCTTCATTTGCTCCCTCAAGACTACGGTAACGGGCGACGTTAAGTTGAAGTCTCCAAAAACTCTCAAATACGAGGTGCTTTGGCGATACGCTGGTGGCCGGTTCCAAGTCGAGAAAGAATTGTCGCTGCATATTTGACAATATGCCTAAGCCTTCCCAGTCATTTTATTAAGCGAATAGTCATTGAACAAAGTGCCTAGTCAAACTGTTAAGGCACCGGGAAAGAATATTTGACAGTTTGCATATATACCTATATATATATATATATATATATATATATATATACGGAAAGGTTACACCCCCTTCATTTCCCCTGAATACAGCGTAAAAAACGCTGCAAATTATTTCACAAAGGTTTATTATTTTTTCAATTGAGTATGATCGTAGTTTTAGTTGGCTTGCGTACGTCATAAGGCCCGTCCAGACTCCTCGGCGTGTCCTATTTCGAGTTGCCACAACTTATACTTATAATTATATACGCATGTTTATATTTCTCGATTTGAGCTCCTATCTATTCAAATAATTATTGCCTTAATAATATCATTATCCAAGTACGTACGAAAAGTCGAGAGGATATGTTATTAAATATGCGTAGGCAAAGCATTGGTATTAACACACAAATATGACCTAGAAAAAAACATATATTCATGCCTTGAAGGAACATGAAATTCGAAAGCAATACAAGTGTAGGAAGTTTTCCTCGTCACCCTGGAGGTACTCCCTAGGTCTCGTTGCCTCACAACCGGAGGTTCACCACTAACACCCAAAGTCTCGAAAAATACACTTTTTCACCTATTTTTTGCTCATAGCACCCATGGGTGTGGAGCGATCGAGCTGGCGAGAAGTTAGGACCCCGTAATGGTGTTCATTTATTGATATTTGCAACACCAACTTGGGAAAACACACACACACACACACAAAAGACCAGAATTGCACTTAAATCTTACTCATTCCAACACAGCACAAGACATCCTAATATGTAGTTTTATTTTTGTGTTTTTCCTAGTTGGTGTTGCAAATATCAATAAATGAACACCATTACGGGGTACAGCACGAAAAAATACCCCAAAATCATGTATTACGAGTGACAATTGAATATCTTCAAAACTCAGTATTTCACAATTTTTGCACTTTTAGAGCGGAATTGCGTACTTTTGGAGCGGAATTACATCCGTTTACGCTCACTTCAAAAATCGATTGATTTCTTCGTGAAATTTCACGTAGAATTCGAATCTGCAATAAAAAATGGGGGTTCCCATTTGAAAAATCAATGCTCATGTAATTTGCGCCACTTCTGGCGCATGTGGCGCGCGCGAAAGATTTTTTCTTGAGATCTACGTGAAAAATTATGAAGAATGGCGTTGGTCCAATTTTTTACGCTGTATTCAGGGGAAATGAAGGGGTCGTAAACTTTCCGTGGGACACCCTGTATACACTTGGAAAAGTGTTAAACTCTAGGATTCGTTTTAACAATACCTAAAAATGGATTTGACATACATTTGTTATTTTAAATGTTTTTGAGCCCTTGCGATAGCTGTATTTTCTATGAAATTTCGCTAAGAGGATTTTTTCCAAGGATATCACCTCGGTTACGTCACATCATTTCGGTGGCGGACGCCTTGACAAGGTCTAGACGCCAGGGGAGACAACCGAGTTTCGTCATTTCGAAAGAAGCGGATCGACGAGTCTGCCCTTCGAGGGTCGCAAGCCCTTTAATGTCCCCCTCCAGCCTTGATATCCTCCAATCTGCCGCAACGCTTATAATATAAGAAATCCCGCCTTGTTCGACTGTAGAGGTGAAACAGGGTCTTCTACCCTCAAGCGAGGCCAACGGGAGTTAGGCTGCAACGGGCAGATATTTTACAACTAGTAAGACGAAAGCACCGCCTACTACTGTACTTGTCTTCACAAAATGGTCCGTGACATTTGGCTCTCCACAATCTGCAGTGTTTCGCTACTTCTTTGTCCTCCAATTATTAGTGTATGAAAGTATCAGTTTGTATTTTGACTTTTAGTGACAGATTGTTGAGTTAGTTGTGTGAATGGATGGGTGTGTGCATGTAATTTTTTGAGTGTCTGGCTTGTGTATTTCCAATGACAGGGATCCGGCTTGGGGCTCTCGGCCGGCCTGGAGGCGGTCTTGCCTGGCGACTTTTCGCTTTACAATTCCTTCCCCTCACCTACAACCTCATTAATACTGGTCAACTATGAGAATTCTATTAGTAATAAATAAATTATTATAATAAAAGAACGCAAACCAAAAAACCTGAAAAAAAAAGAAGAAGTATACGTCACGACTGCTCTTATAGGCAACAAGGGAAGAACAAATCTGTAAGGCCCTTGTTTCGTGCTGCCTTCTAGCTCGAGCTCATGTTCAGAGCTCCTTACAACAAAGTTGAAAAATGGTCATAAATCCTCATGAGAAGTCGAAGTTACCTATAGGAAATTAACATAGACACTATTGATTTTATTATTATTATTATTATTATTATTAATACGGGACAAGCCCAATTACAAATCATCAAATTAAATTCATCCAGTTGAATAACAATATTATAAGTATATAATCAAGGAAAAAGTACAATAAAAATTAATAATGTCCAACGAACAAGAAGTGCAATAGAGAAAACGAAAAATACTTGTATATTATAAATAAAATAGGTAGATTCACACCAGATATTACTTACATTTACTATAAACACTCAGGCATGTCAATTAAAGAGTTTTTGAATTTTGATAAGGGATGATGGAAGACATCCACGGAAGGGTTTGTTTGAATGACTAGATTCAATTCTCTGGCTAGGCGGGTAAGAGGTCGATTCATTAAGTAGTTGGTCGCAGCAAACGGCACATGAAGTTATTGAGGGTTACGATTGCTACGTTGGGGTGTTGAAATTCCCACTTCCTTAAGAAGAGATGGGCAGTCTATCGCTCCATTAAGCAGTTTGTGGATAAAACACAAACGGTGAATCGACGAGAACGAAGCGAAGGGATGCCAATTAGTTTCTCAATGTTCTCGTAAACAACATCCTCCGCTCGGAGACCCATCTTAAAACTCACATATCTCAAGAAGACACGCTGCACCCTCTCAATCTGCTCACGATGTATAGCGTAGTATGGGTTCCATATCACCGCCGCATATTCCAATATAGGCCTCACCAAGGATACATAAAGTACCTTAAGGGTAGATATGCTTTTGAATTCTCTGATATTGTGCTTGATGAATCCAAGAATTCTCATCGCACGTGATGTGATTTCATCAATGTGAAGCCCGAAGTGAAGCTGCCGGTCCAACCTGACTCCAAGATCCCGAATCGCCAACTCCCTAACCAGATTTGACGGCGATGCAATTAATATGGGACCTTCTAGGAGCAATCCTACAGAATCTCAGACAATTCCATCAGAATCGGTCCATCAGCCTCGCAGTTTATTGCCTGTGTCAACTAAATTGAGTTTAGCGGAGGCGCAATGGTCATTACTCAACTAACTGCGATAAAATTCTTAAGGCACTATCCCGTAACATATATCTAAATACCACCTTAATTGAGTGAAATCTCACAAATAGATCATGAGAAATTGACGTTATAGGAAATTCACATTTGCGCATGCCCACATGATAGGTACTACTTAGTATCATGATACTAAATTTTACCCCCTCCCATGGGTTAAGGGTCCGAAAGTGCCGTATTTAAAACCTGCTCGTCATAAAGTTTCATTTGGGACCTCACACGTAAAATGCATATTTTACCCCCCTTCCAAAAGCGGCTTTGAGGATCCGAAGGCGCAGTATTTAAGGTCCTCACAGAAAAAACCCTATAAATAAATAAAATATAAAATTATAAGAATAAATGTAAAATTGTACACCCCCTCCACCTCCCCAAGTGGGTTTGGAAAATGCATATGTTACAGCCCCCCCGATTAAGTTTGGGTGTTCGAAGGCGCCGTATTTGAAACCTCCTCATCATAAGCAATCATTCAAGACCACACACCAAAAATGTTTATTTTAAATCATCCCCCCCCCCCCTTCCCGGTGAGTGTGGTGGTCCAAAAAACGACATTTTTGAAAAATCCTCGTCATAAGCTTTCATTTGAGCCCTCACCATGATTGTGCAGGACAATTGCCAATACAACATAAACATTCTAGGGGAGGAAAATAAAAACCACATTATCAACCCTATAGCCATAATAAACAAAAGAAAAGAAAAACTGTGAATACCTCTTGCATGAGAAAACATATTCTCTCACACGAAAAATACGTATTTTTACCACCCACCTTATCAGGACTGGGTGTTTGTTCATTGGAGAAAGAAATCGCGTATTTTAGGACATCCTCCCCTTTTGCGGGTGTGCGTGGATTCATGAGGAAGAACATGAGAGAAGGAAAGTTTACCAACCTATCAAACCATCAAAACACAGTTACTGTGGGGGCTACGCAGTGCACAGACTAAATCTGGGAGCCACCTAATGTGGGCTGTGTTACGTGGCCCCCCACTTAAAGACGTGAAGGATTTTGGACTTTGAGGGGTTAAAAGTTAAATTCAATCTTGAGGCACAGTCTGCAACTTGAACCAGTGCTCCGTTAGCTCGACCCTCGGCTTCAGACTCGGTACAACCCCTGGCCATGATCATTAGATCATCTGCAAATGCAATTACCTTTACATTCTCCGGGTAACTAAGTTTCAAAAATGGATCATACAAAACTTTCCAGAATACATGATCCCTGTGGACACCCTCTGGTTTGTTGTTTCTCTTTCTCCATAGAAGCCGTCCTTATTGTAACCGATCGTTCGTTAAAATAACTGCAGGCTGGCCAGTAAACATTTCCTGGGCAGCCACTGTTCCGCAACTGCCATAAAACACCGGGCCACCATGCCGAGTTAAATGCACCCATCACATCCATAGATATTAATAGAACATTGTGTGTGTTTGTGTGTGAGAGAGAGAGAGAGAGAGAGAGAGAAGCGCAAACTTCAGGAGGAATCGTTTCAGAATGCCTCAAAACGGGTTTCAATGAAGACATTTTTCCGAAATTTTTATTTTAAAATTTTTCGAGTCATTGCAATAGCTTCAATTTACGAAAATTCGCCAAAAGGATTAGTTTGTTAGACTCCACTTATTGAGCACCAAAATGAGATCATTTTTCAACAATTAAGTTTAAAAACAAATTTAAAAAACGAAAAGAAATAAAAAACTCAAATTGATATCAATAGAATATTGCCTGGGAAATGGTTAAAACTGGATCCTTAAGAAATACGTACACAAAGCTGAGCTGAAAAATGTGCCCAAATTTTATAAAAATATGTTGAAAATCTATAAAAACTGCGAAAAATTTATTAGAAAACTATGAATTGTTTGTAGTACAGAATATTTTCAGAAAAAAAGTCATTTGCCATAAATCTGGTGGGTAACATTTCTTGTGCTCACTAAGTGTACAAACAATGCTGTTTATGTTGGGAAAAAAAAAACATAAATGTAGGTAATGTAAAATTTGTATTGGTTTCGCATTCGCGCGTCCGCAGCAGCTGTATTATCGTGCTGACATTGTGGTAAAACTAGTCATCTTCTCCCAATTCGTTCTCTAATTTGAGCGAGAGCGGACGACTAGGCGCAAGAAAATCATGCTTAATGGATTTTACGTTTCCACAAGGCCAGAATGAAGTATTGATTTGAGAACAATGAAAATTATAAAGAACCATCTACAGCCTAACCCACTTATTCTCTGAAAATCTAGGGATATCCAAGACTATGGCAGACCTATCGGGTTTGACGGCAATGATTATCCAGCTAACTGCCCTGGTAACTCGACACTGCTATCTGTTTGGCGAACGCATTAAACTCACACATACGCACGCGCACATACACACACACACACACACAGAGGGAGAGAGTGAGAGAGAGAGAAGAAAGAGAGAGATTGATTGATTGATTGAATATGTTTATTTACCTGTATAAAAATAGGACCTTGTGGTCCTCTCTACCTTTTTTACAGGTAGAAAGTATACAAATTATAATCAAAAATTAAATCAGTCAAGTAAATTAAGATGATAAAAATTAATAGAGCAAGTTTCTACATAATTGTGAAATGGAAAATATAGTGGTTTCTCTAGGCTAAACAAACGTTCATTTATGCCATACTTTAGATAAAGTTAATCTTACTCGGACATATTAATTGCAGAGAGAGAGGAGAGAGAGAGAGAGAGAGAGAGAGAGAGAGAGAGAGAGAGAGAGAGAGAGAGAGAGAGAGAGAGAGAGAGAGAAACGACGATTGTTTAGAATGGACGAAAATATGCTAGTGGAAATTTTGATTTTGGTTAAAACAACATTTTCATCTCGAGAAAGCCTGTAGGTAGTGGTAGGCTTGGAAGCATTTAAAACAACATAAAATTTGCTCATACATATGGCCATGCTGCAAGACTGGAGCGTATTAAAATTTGAAAGATATTGCAATGCTCTAATGATTTAGGATTCGCTAACAAATTCGGAAATTCTGCTTGGAGATGAAGAATAAGAAACCTTTACATTTGAGGCTTTCGGCCCTTCAAGCCTCCCTCCTGGCCTTCCCCATCGGAGGCATCATCCCCAAGACAGCTTGCGCCCCTATCCTTGCGCCCCCCTCCTCAACAACCGTTATGTTCAAGACCCCAACTTTCTTTCTATTTATCCCCTGGAATATTGTGCATCAGTGGGGTCGTTATGAAACTGCTAAGGTGAACTTGTTTTTCTAAATAGGGCTCATCTTTTTTTCTCTCCCGTTGAATGCAGTCTTGTTATCCCTTCTGACGACCCGAATCACGCATGTTTGAATATTTGGCATCTGCCCGTGATAAGCAGACACCCCTTCTCAAAGCAATTATGTCCTCTTTCTCTTGAAAAAGAAAACTGACGAGGCTTCAATCCACTTTCTTTCATGACTTCAAATCACGTGGATAGTTTTGATAAGGGTAAGCGGGGATCTAATATTTATTGATTTAGAGACGAGTAAGCCTAATTACATTCAATAAGACACATAATACATAGCATTCAAATCACATTTAAACTGAAGATTTAAAGGTAAAAAATTAACAGTATAACACTGGGGTTGAAAATAAAATCAGATCCTTCTAAGGCGAATTTTCTGAGGGTTCCCCACAATCGACTTAGCGCTAAAAAATACTTTGACTGTGACACGCCACATGCCCTATTGTCAAAATTTAGTCAATTATGGGCATTTTTACCTACACTTGCAGTTGAGATTATTGATTTGCTTGAGCGGATCATGAATAGTAGCTTCAGTCGGGCTTAAAGGACTCAGGTAGAGCGACCTAATTTTGGTTTTCTGACTTTTTACCTTCTTTCCTTAACCCGAGGGGTGAAGGGAAAGTCTTGCAATCACCCTGAAAATCAATTTCTGAAACTCATGCTAGGATGGGCAAAGTCGCAGAAACTAGTCAACTGCTGCCCATCACTGGAGCACAGCAACTCTCTTAGCAGCGATTTTGCTATAAGACCGTGATAACATAATGTATTATAACTAATGGAGTATGCTAAATATTTCACATGGGTCACAGGTGAATTGTCCATATTGCTCAAGAGTTCTCTCAAGATAAGGATTGACACACCATATAAATGCTGCTTACAGACAGGTGCACCCACAAAGCACTACGTCATATAATGGTCAATTGACGCCAGCGCATTCGACAGACAACCCACTGGATGTGTTTTTTCGTAGGTTCGGAGTGCCCATGATTAATGTGGATTCAGTTAGGGGCCATAATGACTTGGGATGTGTGGTGGAAAAGGCTGGTAAGGCTGAAGGGAAAACAGTACTCTGAACCATTTGGTCTGGTGGGGCAACAACTTGTCTCACTTTTGGCCAAAGAAATCCAGAAGCCCTAAGATGTCAATGAGAGCTCAGAAAAGATTTTCGTGCTGTGTGCCTTTTGCCTTCAGAGTGTGAACAGGATTCAGCAGGAGGAGACATGCAATGCCTACTTATCAGAATACTATACCTGTGGCAGCAAGGAAAGTTTGAGGAGCTGGTGAAAGAGGCTGAACAAAGCTATCGTCAGCTTGGCTTTGCTCAAAAAGGGGAGGAAGAAGATTACAAAGTGTGTGTCTCCACAAGACTGGTGTCAAAAGGAAAGCTCAGTGAAGCCAATAGGTGGGTAAATGACAGGCAGGACAGTGGTGGAGTACTTCAACCAAATTCACGCCTAACTGATGGGAGCACAGTTTTTGAGGTACTGGAGTCCAAGCATCCAAATCAAATTACACCTAGTCCTGAGTGCTTCATTGGCGACCACAAACTGCCAACTCTGGAAGAATTTGGCGTTTCTGGAGATCACATCGCCAAAGTTGCTCATTCGTTGAAAGGCAGTGGCCCTAGTGGCACTGATGCCAAAACATGGAGAGACAACTCAGTAAAAGCCTTAGGGAGGCAATTGCAGCTGTTGTAAGACGCCTTGCAAATGAAACAATAGAGTGGGACAGCATAAAGGCGCTGTTAGCTCGCAGAGAGGTTGCATTGGATACAAATTCGGGTGTGAGACTCATTGAAGTGGGGAAAGTCCTTCAAAGAGTTTGTGCAAAAATTATGGCACCAATCACCGGTATAGACTTAAAAGAGCAACGTGGGTCGGACCAGCTTTGTGCAGGAGTAAAGGCTGGCATTGAAAGCACTATTCATGGAATGTCAACAAGTTTTGACGACAGTGAAATAGAGGGAATGCTTCTTATTGATGCCATGAGTACCTTCTGAAATGCCCGGGTGCTCTAGCCTAGGTACTTTAGATTTCGTTTTTAACACATACAGGGTCTTTCCAACAACTGTGTTCAGGTTGAGCAACGAAGTCATATTGAGCCATGAAGGGACAACGCAAGGGTCTTAGGCATACTTATGTACGCCATGTGGACTTTGCCATTGATAAGATCCCTCAAGAGAACTACTATCAAACATGGTACGCCGACGACTCTTCCTGCATTGGGAAACTAGGTGAAATCAAAAACTGGCTCACCCTTTTGCAAAGAATGAGGGCCCAAAGTAGGGATAATGTCCCCAGGCATCCAAAAGCTTCCTAATAATCAAACCAGGCTTAGAGAGGGAAGCTCATGCCTTATTTGGAAACACAAATCTTCAAGTAGTTCTCAGCCATAGGTTTCTGGGAGGAATCATTGGCAGTGGATGGACATTGTAGGAAAGGTGGTCGAAGTTACCGAGAATAGTCCTCAAGCAGGATATGTGACTTTCACCAAATCTCTCTCAAAGGAATGGGCTTTTTTGCAGCGCACAGTTCAGGGGTGTGATGAAGAGAAGGAGAGCCTAAAGACATGTATTAGGAGAGTGTCCTCCATGCAATGGAGTGGTGATCTCGAGGCTGATTTACGACCTACCAGTTAAGTGTGGTGGATTGGCAGTGGAAGGTCCTGTAAAAACCCCCAGTCTGACCTTCAACACATCCAAAAAAGCTACCCGAGTACTGGCTCATTCAATCAGGTCTGGTGACTCATTCAACTTGGAGGCCCATGAAATTCATATACATGCCATTCTAACAGAGAAGAAAAGGCTAAAAATTGCATCGAATGGGGAGCAAAGTGATCTTATAATTTCCCAGCTACCTATCTGGCAGTGAAGGGCATTAGAGAGGGTCACCTCCAGTAATTCATCTCAGTGGCTAACAATCATACCAAGAACTCGAGATGACTAGGATCTCTCCTCCATGCAGTTTCGAGGTGCAATCGCCATGAGGTATAGGAAGGAGCCAGAGGGTTACCCAGCTGCTGCGATGGATGTGGCCACTAGATGAACCTCAGTCATGTACTTGATTGTAAAATGGGAGGCCTCATAAAGTAAGGCCCCCAACCAAATTAGAGATTCCTGTGCCAAGATGGTAAGTCTTGCTTGGAATTCCATTGGCCTGGAACCAGTCTCGCAAGAATACGTAGATGGCCCTCCAAAGCTAATTAAAGACATTAAAGTACACGGATTCTGGGATGCAGAGAGAATGTCATAGTTTGATACACGCATGATTAACGCCGACGCTGCCTCTTACTGCTCTCAGGATTGGACAACAACATACGATGCAGCATCAGAAGACGTGAGGGGATCCTTCACACCGCTGGTGGTTTCATGTGACGGCGCCTTGCACAGATAATTTGAACGCTTTCTCAAGAGGCTCTAATGTGTGCTGTGTGATAAGTAGCAGAATCCCTTGTCGCACATCACCCAGTGGATGAGAGTGAACACCCAAATTACGATCAGGCTGTTTCACTAAAGATAAGAGGCTCCAGGAGGAAAGTGAGGTGCCTTGGACTGGAGGATGGTGCACCTTTGACACAATGAAGTAGATAAGAAAATTAATGAAATAAGATGAAAAAAGTTCCAGTCATGCAGCATGATCGTATGAGCGAATTTTCGTATATTATCGTATTGTATAATGTAGACTTGTTTTGAAATATGAGCTTTTTGAATGCAAGGATATTGTTAAATACTAATTTTATGGCAAACAACGAATTCTAAATAATAATCTGCTATTCAAAAAGAGGTTTTGGAATTTTAGCTATTTTTTGCAGTTTTTGTCAATTTTTTAGCAAGTATTGAAGAAATTTAAGTAAATTTTTCAGCATAATTTTGTACATAAATTTTTTAATGTTTTATTTTATAGCTGATAAACTTAATTTGAGCAATATTCGGCTTAAAATATAACTTTAACGATTTTTAGCAGTTTTTAGCCATTTTTAGCAATTTTTTTAGTATATTTTTTGAACTGTGACCAATTTAATGTGCTCAAAAAGTGCTGGCCAACAAACTCATCCTTTCGTTTGGAAAGCTTGATTTTTTGGCGCAAGAACGGAATTTTCGTCTCAATCCTAAGGAGAGTTATCGTCTGGAATGACAGATTGTTTTTATTTTTTTTAATTTATTTATTTTTTATTTAGAAAACTCCCTTCAAAGACGGAGGGAGCACGCCATTAAGAAAAAAGTACGAAAAAACTAAATTAAAAAGTGGGGAGGACGTCCAGGTTTACCCGACGCCGGCCCTTGGGATCAAGGAAGCTGAATTAAGAGAAGGGAGAGTGGGATGGAAGGAAGTGACCCTATAAAATGACCACCAGTTCAAGTAAGAACCCCTCACCACACACAAACACACACACACACACACACACACACACACACACACACACACACACATATATATATATATATATATATATATATATATATATATATGTATATATATATATATGAAAAAGTGTTTAACTCTAGTATTCGTTTCAGAATACCTCAAAATGGATTTCAACGAAAAAAATTTTACGAAAATTCGCAAAAAGAAGAAAAGAGAGATCGACAAAACAAGGAGAGAAACCTCAAATTTATTAGTTTTTAAAAATAGAATTTTTACAGCTGTTTTGTAGTTCTTATCTATTTTTGGGAAATATGAATGAAATTCAAGTACATTTTTTAGCATAATGTTCTGCATAGATTTTTTAATGTTCTAGTTCATCGTTAATAAACCTATTTTGACTAAAATGGTTTTAAAAAAATAAAAATTTAACGAGTTTTTGCCGTTTTTAGTGATTTTTTGGCGCAAGAATGGCATTTTAATTTCAATCCTGAGGAGCGTTAAATGCTGGAATGACATACACATATACATACATATTTGAAAAAGCGTTGAACTCTATGATTCGTTTCAGAATGTCTCAAAACGGATTTCAATGAAGAAAATTTTCTAAAATGTTTATTTTAAAATTGTTGGAGCTCTAATTTTCTACAAAAATCCGCTTTAAAATATCATTGCTTTAACGTCAAAGGGTTTCGTGTTATCATAATGTAAATAAAAAGATCATTGTACAACTCGAACTCGCCTATCAACTTATCCGTCTCCGTTATATTCTTATATCTTTTGATTATTGAATTAAAAGTAAAGTTAATTCACGAAACAGTTACTATCCGATAAAGGGCTTACTTTCACATTTCACCGATACAAGATCAGGTTTTTGCAAATAGAATACCTCATTTGCGATACTCTTTTCTTTTTGTAGTAACAGTAATTACAATACTTTCAAAATTATGCAGAAAAAGTTCCAGTCAGGCAGCACGATCATATGAGCGAATTTTCGTAGATATCGTATTCAGGGTCAACGTCCCCATCCCCCCTGGTAAAATCGTTAATAATGGGTCAAAAAATAATGTTTTTTTGCATAGATCTCAAAAATAACAAAATTGCGCATTGCGCACGTGCACAGACGTGCGCAATTGACATCGACTTCGTTATTTGTATGGGAACCCCGATTTTTATTGATTTAAATTTTACGTGAAACTTCATGAAGAAATGAACCATCGCTTGTTTTTTTAAGTGCGCGCAAACGGGCGCAATTAAGCTCCAAAAGAGCAATAAATTTGATATACAGAGTTTTTGATGATATTCAATTGCAAAATGTAATACATGATTTTTGAGTATTTTCTCATGTAGAACCTCGTAATGATGTTCATTTATTGAAAAATTGGAAAAACATGGAAAAAAGTGGGAAAAAAACCGAAAAATTGGGCTCTTTCCTTACGCATTTCCACACAGCAAAAAGCGTACTAAAATGTAGGTTTTCGGTGTTCTCCCAAGTTGGTGTTGCAAATATCAACGAATGAACATCATTACGAGGTTCAGCACGAATAATACTCCAAAATCATGTATTTTTTATTTTATTTTTTATTTTATTTTTATTTATTATACACGGGCATGTGCCCAATTACAATGTAAATTACATACCGTGAAATATATTTAAAACATAAAATCAGATGATAAACTCGAAGAGCTAAAACTAATAAACTATATTTATATCCTAAAACAAGATACAGAAAAAAAAAAAAATAAAAAAAAAATAACAGAACAATTAGCTATACTGTAAAGAAAAAGAAAAAATCAATTTAGAGTCCGCTTAAGTGCAACTATCGAATCAAAAAATAAATCAAAACTATCGCTCTTTATGTGATTGAATGCTGATTGAGCCCTGCGAATCGGACTGTTGAGGAGGTAATTCGTTGGTGATGTAGGGTTATAAAATAAAACATTACTTCTAGTACTGTAGGGAGGTACATGAAAATTAAGTTTTTGGAGTAAATGGGGACAATCAATTTTGTTGTGAAATAGCTTAAAAATAAATAAACAATCTGCAGTATGACGTCGACTTTCCAGGGTGGAAAGATTGCATTGTTGTAAAATATCCCTATAATTGAAATCTGAAAATTCTACACCCTGCTTAAAAGCAACATACCGTGCAAATCGACGTTGCACTCTCTCAATACGCTCAGCAGCATTAGCATAAAACGGAGCCCATACAATAGCGCCATATTCCAGAATGGACCTCACAAATGCGTTATAAAGGACCACTAAAGCACCCAGGGATTTCATTGCTTTAGCACAAATATTGTCAATGTGAGGCAAGAATGTTAAATGAGCATCAAAAAGCACACCTAAGTCCTTGATTGACGTCACACGACTCAACCTCTCACCACTTACGCAATAATCGAAATGCAATGGGGCAAGCGATCTGCTGAACGTGATTGTAGCGCATTTATCAATATTGAGAAACAAATTATTTCTGTTGCACCATCCATTCAATAAATCTAGGGCTAATTGAATATTGTGAGAATCGGATTCGGATTTAACTATTGAATAAATCTTTAAGTCATCAGCAAAGAGCGAAAAATGAATATTTTCAGGAAAAGTCAAGGATATGTCGTTGACAAAAATAAGAAAACAAAAAGGACCACCATGGGAACCCCGGACCCCGGATGTGGTAGCAAATGGATATGAACAAGAAGATTTTAGTTTAACAATTTGGAAGCGATCGGTAAGATAACTGGAGAACCAGTTTAGCATAGCACCAAAAAAGCCGAAAGCTTTCATTTTGCTGATCATTAGCGAGTGTGGGACCTTGTCAAAACATTTGGAGAAATCTGTATAGACACAGTCAACTTGGTACCCTAATTCAAAAGCGAATAAAATATATTGCTGTAAGCAAAGTAAATTAGTTATAGTAGATCTTTTACTTAAAAACCCATGTTGATATGGAGTGATGAAGCTACTGATTAAAGGTCTGATTTGACTAACGACTAACTTTTCCAAAATCTTCGGAATACAAGAGATAGTGCAAATAGGACGATACTCTTCGACATTAGAGTTATCCCCTTTCTTTGGAATGGGAGTAACAAAGGACATTTTCCATTTAGAAGGGAAGATACCAAGTTTTAGGGACCTGTTGAATAGGTAGTATAAAGGTAGAGAAATACTTTCATTACAAGACTTGAGTAAACTTGGGGGAATGCCATCAGGACCCATACCTTTGTTGATTTCACGAGAGATTAAGTCCCTGTCAATTACAAGTGAGCCAAGGGAAAAAGTCGAAAACGATGTATCATCATCGAGTAGCAAGTTGGAAGTAGGATCATAAACTGAGGAAAAGTGCTTAGCAAACAGGTTAACTATGTCCTCCTGCTTAGTAGCTGATGTGGTACCATAATACATTAAATTGGGCATGGCAGAGCTCTTGTGCAAATAGTTGAAATAATTCCAAAATTCTTTTATGTCTGATTTAAGGGAATTTTGAACACTATTCACCCAATCCTGGTACAGACTGCAAGATTTAGCTTTACATTTCCTCCGTAGTTCTGAATATATATCGTAATACGAATTCAAGTTAGTTTCTTTAAATCTAGCATGTACAAAATTTTTAAATTTGACCATTTTGATCAGCTCACCACTAAACCATTTCGGAAAGGCTGCATTTATTTCCCTAACTAATGGTACAAACATTGATATGGCTTTTTCGAGGATTTCATAGAATTTATTAATAGCATCTTCAAAAGGCAGGGAAACACAAAAGTTCCAATCGATGTTGAGAAAAAACTTATTCATCTCCAAGTAGTTAGCTTTTTTGAAGTTGTAGCGGGTATAGAAACATTTTCCTCTACAAAAACATGACAAGAAATACAACATTCGAAAGCAGGATGAGGTAGATCAAGTTTAACAATAGGTTCAGCAGGTTTTTAATTTATGTCAGATAAAGTGGAAAAACACAGATCAAGAATATTCCCATGAGGATTTTTTATATAATTAAATTGATATAGATTTGACCCATTAATTAAGTCAATCAAAGCTATTGCCTTAGCGGACATAACCGAAACATTATCAACTGTCTTAGACCTCACATCCCACACCAAACCAGGTAAATTAAAATCGCCTACAATAAAAATTTCATAATCGGGGTTCAAAAGAGTTATACGTTCAATCTCTTCGGAGAATTGAGTAATATGTGTATCGGACAAGTAGTCTGGAAAATAAATACAGCCTAAAATTAATTTGTAATCAGGTAACAAAACAAATAGTTGTTCAATATTATTAAAGTGATTTATCCACTTCACTGAGCTAATCCTCCTGGACACTCCCAAAAGTACACCACCTCCACACAGCTTTGACGAGTTTAAACGAGAACGATCAGTCCTGTAGACAATGAAGTGTGGAGATAGACCAAGCTCAGAAGACTCGACAGATGCAGTAAGCCATGTTTCAGTGAGAAAAATCATATCGAAGGAAAAAGTTGCAGCTTGCGAACGGAAATAATTCAATTTGGTGTTGATACCCCGGACATTCTGATAGAAAATTGTAAGGCTGCTTAGTAGTTTTTTGACGAATGGTTAGACATCTTTTGAGGGGATTGTGACACGATCCGCGGAATCCCATTGACGTAACGGATGGTTAAATTTGGTTCACCTGCCATCGTACGTTTATCAAGTTCAGCTCGCAAGTCACGCAGAAACGTACGTTGCATTTGAGTTCGATCAAGTGAAATTGCCACTGGAGAAGATGATGCACGGTTTTCAGCCATAATTTTCAGTGCAGTAGACGGGTCATCAAATGTGACAACGGTGGGGCGAACTTTATTGATATCTCCCTTAATGTACTACATATGGCAATTGAATATCTTCAAAAACTCTCCACATTTATTGCACTTTTGGAGCGGAATCACGCCCGTTTGTGCGCACTTTAAAAATCGAGTGATGGGTCATTTTATCATGAAATTTCATGTAGAATTCTAATCTGCAATAAAAAATGGGGTTTGCTGTTTAAAATAACGAAGTTGATGTCAATTGCGCACGTGCGATTTTGTCATTTTTGAGATCCTTACAGGAAAAATTGATTGGAAAAAAAAAATAAAATTTTTTTTCTTGCCATTTATTAACGATTTTAGGGGGGGGGGGGGGGGGGGTCATTGGGGACAACCTGCATTATAAAGTTACATTGTTCCCAAATTTGAGCACTTCGAGTGTAAAGAAATATTTAACTACCATTTTATTTTATGACAAAAAACTCGTTCTAAATAATATTCTGCGATTCAAACAGGATTCTGGAGTTAGAGCTTTTTTTTACAGTTTCTATAGATTTTAAGCAATTGTTAATTATTAAATTTAAGTACCTACATCATCCAGCATAATTTTGTGCATTCATTTTTAGGACGTCCTCTGAAGCTATGTCTTATTGGCTAGGCTTCGTTACCAAGAGGGATGCCTAGTAGAATTGATTCGGGGGGGGGGGGGGGGGGGGGTCGACTCAAGATTGAAGAAAAAAAGTACTCAGCCATGCAGCATGACTAATAACATTAAATTAAGCACTTAAATTCTGATCATTGAAGCCAATAATTTCTTTAAATTTTTATTTATTTTTTGGGGTGGTGAAATGCTTTACGCACTGACAATTAGGCTGGGCTTTCTCGACCTTCGTGTCGGGCTCACCACATAGTCATATAGTGGCATACCGACTAAAACACCCATCCTCTCTCTTCTTATGGACTACTTTTTGTATTACTTCAGGACAGCTCTCTTGATGGCCTGTTATTCTGGCTTTCCATCTATTCAGTTTCCCATTCTCTGTTCGTCACTTTGGCTTTCAGGACTGTTGTTACATATCCCACCACAGCGTCCCAGTTTCCTCTAGACTCAGCCATCTTTCCTATAATCGTTTCGGGGTCCATTTCACCTATCTCTTCTCTTAATGCACTTCAAGAAGTTTCCCGTTTTTGACACACACAAAATGTATGGTGTGCGTCATCATCTTCAATATCGCATAGCACACAGGTGGGCGCACTCGCGCGCTTCCCTATTTTGGACAAATCCAGGTACCATGTCGTTGTGAGGCCAACTATGTCCTGAATAAAACTGAGGGGATAGCCGTGTGACGAGACCGCAAGAAAATTTTAGAACAATTGTCAATTATGGCCATTTTCCACCTAAAAATCGATTTTTCTCATTTATTATGAATCTTAGGGATTTGGGAGTGGTTGCAATCGACTCAGCACTGACAAATACTTCGACTGTGACACCCCACATGCACTTTTGTAAAAAAAAAAAATTTAATCCAGGGAGACTCCAACTTCCTCCTAGCCACCAGTCATGTTAGTACCGTGTTGTATAGTGTTGCTTAGGTACTGGTTTCAATGAAGACATCCTGCAAGGCTAGGAGAATTAGTTGATTGACAACGATTGAACGAAACGTCTCATAGTGAGTCTCACTTTTGTGAATTTATTCTGTGTAAAAATCTAAGGGTGGATTTTTCTGGAATCGTGTCCCGACTTTACAAACTAAGTGCAGTAGTGCCGTTTAACACTTCAATATCATTTGTGAAACTCCCCTCAGAGTTTGCTCAGGCTAGTATTTTATTAGACTATACTTTATTTATTTCACTCAGATTATTATTTTTTTTAAATTTCTTGTTTTAATACGATTATTAGGGGTTATTGGAGAGCGCTGCGTTAACAAAATAACAAAATGGAGTCAATTCCTGAGGACAGAACCCATCGAGATCGTCGTGACATCAGGGCTTGAATTTTATGCTCAAGGGTAGTGCGATGTACGAGTCATATATTCTTCCTGAGTGAGTGTCTCAAAATGGGTATTCCACCTAAAGTTTTCTTTTAATAAGAATACTTATTTTAAAGTATTCCAGCTACCAATTTGGATTACAGCTCTGTCTCCACCAATTAGACAAGATATTTTGACTTTTACCGAAGTCACTCCTAAATCTTACCACCAATTACGTGAAATATATTGTGACACATCTGAAGCCACTCACTAGGGTTCTCTGGTAGGTTCCTGGTACGAGGAATAGGGTCAATCCGATCTTGAATACTGCTGACAGATGATTGTCGAGAAAGATCCTTAAAAATAATAGAAAATTATCAGCCCTTTTCTCAAGCTACCGAAATGTATGGATATCTCTACCCATGAATTATACTATGTTCTCTGATTGGTGCTCTGAATTTTTGAGAATTGGATTCCATCCTCTGTTTGATCACTCATTTCTGTCATGGCATTTTGAAACTGTCTCACATAACTCCCAACAGAATGACTTACTGGCTAGACACGACAAACTCGGATCGATATATAAATATATATATATATATATATATATATGTCACAGCCCTATTGTGAAATCAGTCTTTTTGTAAAAAGCCTAGCCTTATTCGTAATAAAAACGTTGGAATGGCAATCACTTGGACATATAGGACATATATGCTGTGTTTAGTTAGATGGTCTGGATGCTCGCAATCTCGCATCTCAAAAATAGATAACATCAAGTAGTCAATCCCTTAGTAAAATTACAGATTAGTTGGAAATACAGTTCATACAGGTCCTTTTTGTCAAAGAGAATGGTTTTGGTAAAAAAGCAAAGCTCTTCCAGCTTCTCCACAAAAAAGCTTAAAAATACCAGGCTGATTGTCATTCCAACGTTTTTATCACCAATAAGGCTAGGCTTTTTACAAAAGCTGCGACACACATATGAAAAAGCGTTAAACTCTAGGATTCGTTTCAGAATGTCTCAAAAGGGATTTCAATGAACAAAATTTGCGAAATTTGTATTTAAAATTTTTAGAGCCATTGCAATAGCATCATTTTCTACGAAAATTCGCTAATAAAATGTTGGATTTTATTGGTGTACCTGGTCCGCCTTTAAAAAAGTAGTTTTCTTAAAAAAAAAAAAAAAAAAATTATTAAATAAATAAAAATGATGTAGTACTTATTTATAAAAATTAAGTAAAGTAATTCCTTCTTCCTTTCCTCCTCCTCCTCCCCCCCCCCCTCCCCGTCCCTTGAGTTTCGTGACGGAAGGGAGAAAATGGAGGGAATAATGCCGAAAAAACGTGTTTTTTCGACAACTTTTGTCTACGCAACCAGTACCATAATTCTTAGCCAATTTTCGTGATTCTTATTTTGTTCGATCCCAATTGAAGAGCAGTTGGGCATTACATCTTGCAAATTTTTATTTACCGTCAGGAATGGGGGTGGAGGGAGTGAATACCGATCTTTTTAAGCGCTGCCCAAGTTACGTACTATTCTAACGGATTTTCTTGATTTTTTTTTTTTTTTAATTTAATTTAATTAGCGAATTTTTGAAGAAAATTAAGCTATTACTCTCGCCTCAAAATTTGTAGAATGTGAATTTTTGAAAAAATTTTATGCAGAAATCCGTTTCAGGCTATTCTGAATCATATTCTGAAGTTTAACGCATTTTTTTATGTATGTATGTATGTATGTATGTATGTATGTATATACTCGTACGTATGTATGTATGTGTCATTCCAGACCATAACTGTCCGTAGAATTGTGCTAGAAACTTCAAACAAATTTTAAAATGTTAAGGACACAAAACGAAAGTTCAAGTTCGTTGGCCAGCATGATCGGATTACATCTTCGGGTTGAAATTTTCAAAAATGTAGTAAAAAATTTCAAAATAGCCTGTTTTTTGCGATTTGTTGTGCGAAATAATTTTTCATACTAGCATACTAACATGTGGAATATTCGGAATCAGCGTAAAATTTCCTATAAGAATATGTATCAAGTTTTCAAATATTTCAAAAATTCGCTAAAAATGTAATCGCAACTGATGAGTTTACTCTGTGAAATATTCCGTCCTCCGATTCTCTCGGTCGCTCTCTTTAATGTTTTACGCTCAACTGTTTCAGGACTAAGTACCTCCTAATTATTTTTAATAATTTGATTCCATGTTTGTCTATCAAAATCATAAACTAAAATTTCTCAACACGATCAATAGCGACTGAAATGTCGAAGATTTCTTCAAAAATTCGCTCATGGGGTCATGCTGCATGACTGGACTCTTTTTTTTTTTATTAAGGTTTAAGCCGCATCTCAATCAGAAGGGTTATTAACGGCATTGAAAAAGGTGTCTAAAGGGACACTGGAAGTGGCACGATCCTAAGGGGAGCCATGTTGCCATCCCCGACCAAAAAGGAGCGCCATCATGGACTCCACTGGCAACTCGGGGGGGGGGGGGGGGGGGGGGGGGGGGGGGGGGAGTGGCACAGTGATGACCACTGTTCAGGCCCCCCCCCCCCCCCCCCCCCCCCCCCCCCCCCCCCCCCCCCCAAGTGGATTAGAAAAAAAACCCAAAAATAAAATATAATACAACTAAGACTAGATGTACATCTTGTATTATATTATCGTACGATAGGGAAATAACTATATACATGCTAATATATACCCACCATTCTAATCTGATTTTCGTGATTCTTTTTGGGTTCAATTATCAACAGGTAGGTAGGTTCCTAATACTTGATTTGCATTTAACCCTTTTAGTCTTTCTGTGCAGTCCACTGTACATGACCTTCTCACTTTGTTTTCCATAACCAGAGCCGTTTTAGGGCCATAATTTCTGTTCAACAGCAACTATAACCCCCTAACAACGACGGTAGCGTGACTTTAAGTTCCACATAATGTAAACTAAAGCCTTTTTTGCTGATTAATTCCGTCCTCTACCCGCCCGTCATGGAAGATACAGGCAAGCACCACAATTTTTGGTTTTTTATGCTAAATACGATCCATCAGCTCTTTTATGCTTGGTATTGATTGTAGACGTCCTTTAGTTACTGTAGAAGCAAAAATCGAGTTGGTTATTTGCGAAATGAAGTTGTACCAAATGTTCAAACGTAGTGTACAGTAGGTTGTACAATAGCACCAGAGCGATGTGGATCGCGTGATGTTCTGAATCCAAAAATATCAGAAGACCGTCGAAACTTCGGCGGGGATAATGCCGATTTCGGCAACTAGACATGATTGGGAATGATTACGGGTGAAGATTTTGTCAAGCAGCACCCCTGTGGATGTTGGAGAACGTTAGTTGGAAACAATTTTGGCACGATAATACCAAGAAACGACATCATAGGAGAGCAGTTCACGATGAATAAGCCAGTCATCAAATAAATTCGCGACTTTCGTGTACCTACCACGGTACTACCAGCCAGTTTTTGGTGCTGTTTATAATTTGCCGCATGGATGTGAAGCCATGAATTTTTTTGAATGGCATTTTTTGATAGTCGTTTGTCTTGAAATTTGGGGATTGAGACTGAAATAATTCTGTGATACAATGTGTTTCTCTGATTTCAAAGTACAAAAGAGTCTTTATTTTACTCACCCTGCCTTATTTCTTGATCAAGGGTATTATTTTTAGTTTTATAGATTCATTGTTCAAAAAATATGTTCGAATTTGAAACTGCTGTGAATTTTCGTTTGAATCCAGGTTGGGTAGCTAGCATCGCTTGAGTCTCATTGTGCAGTACACTGTACATTTGAAATTGTGCACAGCACCGCTTGAGTCTCATTGTGCACTATACTGTACATGGTACATCTTTTGAACCAATGGTACTAGGGTCATGAAATTTTTACCAGAGCTTACTTAGACCAATAGTAAATCGCGTGCAAAATTTGAGATTTTTCTGTTCTCTACAAATAATTCGGGACTGAAAGGGTTAAATGTTTTTCTACGCTCCTAGAAGAACCCAAGTAACCTACATCCTAAACCTTGTTAACCCGTTAAATCAATGTTAAATATACGATTCTTCGCTTTTGTAGGCTTTAAAGAGGCATGAAAACCCGAAATCAGTTTCCTCACAAACGATTTATTCCGAGCATCACGCAAACAGGTATCCTGAGAAATTCAAGCTTTCCACATTGATAATAATTGATAGTTTCAACTAAAATGGCACAGCTATCGAATTCTCCCATAAAATGGAGATGTATGTAATAGTGTTCGATCCGAGCACTAGATACCAAGCTGAACTAATATTCCGAAGCCTCACGTGTTGAGAAACGTTTACCTGCGCTTGCAATAGCAACAAGTAAGGCCTTCCTTTTCGCACACTTACTTCTGAACCCAGGTCTAGTGATTTGAGAGGGAAAGGTGGGTACCTACCTACCTACCCCGCGAGGGGTCCTTTTGTAATACGAACAGTTCTTCGGAGGGGTCTTTAAACTCCCCTATTCCTTTGACGCATCCATCTGGTTTCCATACTGTTCAAATGTACACAATAACCCCAAGAAGGACGGTCGCCACGTCAACGGAAATAATGCCGCCGAGGAATCTGGGAAAGGGGCCCCTACAGCTGGGGAGAAGGTTGGCCCCTCACTCGGGCACACTTCTGTACTCTCACACTTCCTGATCCTGATCCAGAGACACCAACAACATGTACTTGGTCTAGGCCGCAAGAAAATGTAATGAGGAACTGAAAAATACCTTCATGTTTATTTATTCTTTTTTTTTTTAATTTTTTAGCGAATTTGTGAAGAAAATTAAGCTATTGCTCTCGCCTCAAAATTTGTAGAATGTGATTTTTTGAAAAAATTTTATGCAGAAATCCGTTTCAGGCTATTCTGAATCATATTCTGAAGTTTAACGCATTTTTTAATGTATGTATGTATGTATGTAGGTATGTATGTATGATCTGCGCCAAGCGATATCTGAGCTCAAAGGAGTGGCACCTAATAACATCAAAGTCATTGCCGCGACCGTGTCATGGCGCGGGGTGTGGTGCGGGAAAGCGCCACGGAGTTGCTCAAGTTGGGCATCTCGGCGGGAGTACTCCGTGGTATCACCACCCGCGTCCTGAGGGGTTCTTACTTGAACTGGTGGTCATTTTATAGGGGCACTTCCTTTCATCCCATTCTTCCTCCTCGTCCTACAACTTCCCTTATCCCTAGAGCCGGCGTCGGGTAAACCTGGGCGTCCTCCCCACTTTTTTATTTTATTTGTTTATTTTTCAATTTAATGGCGTGTCCCCTCCGTCTTTGAGGGGAGGTTTCTTAAAAAAAAAAAAAAAAAAAAAAAAAAAAAAAAAAAAAAAAAAAAAAAAAAAATTATATATATATATATATATATATATATATATATATATATATATATATATATATAATTATTTGTGAGAAAGAAATTTAGACACATAAATAGAATGAAAGAATTTTCTAATATTTCGAACAAGTCTTGATCACAGAAAAAAGAAGAATAGAAATAATTTCATGAGTCCTGGTTGCGTCTTCAATTTTTGTATCCATGGCCGCGAAACAGAATAATTTGTGGTGCCATTTTCCGAAATTAATTAATCATTTATATTGAGGCCAGGGGGTCTGTTAGCTCCTAAAACCCAACGATGAGCCCTTTCGGACTGCTGCAATTGACGATCATTAGCCGTATCCGGCATTTTGCGTAACACTTTTACTCCAAAGCACTCATCAAAAGATGCGTCATGAGATCGTGCATGGACTTTAACAGGGAGTGGTCTGGGTTGATGAACTGAGGCCCTGTGATTGTTCATCCGCAGATTCTGGATTTTCCCTGTGGCTTTTCCTACGTAAAAAGCTGGTCCTTCTTCACATTTCTTGCATATCAGCTGGTAAACACAGTTCTTCGACTGGCATTCTGCGTATCCTTGACATCTGTAATTATGTGACGTATTGGCCGAAGTGAAAGTAGGCTCATCAATAACCAAATCGCACAACTTGCACCTCGGACGCCTACATACATACATATATATATATATATATATATATATATATATATATATATATATATATATATATATATATATATATATATATGTATATATATGTATATATATATGTATGTATGTATGTGTCATTCCAGACGATAACTGTCCGTAGAATTGTGCTAGAAACTTCAAACAAATTTTAAAATGTTAAGGACACAAAACGAAAGTTCAAGTTCGTTGGCCAGCATGATCGGATTACATCTTCGGATTGAAACTTTCAAAAATGTAGTCAAAAATTTCAAAATAGCCTGTTTTTTGCGATTTGTTGTGCGAAATACTTTTTTCAGCATACTAACATGTGGTATATTCGGAATCAGCGTAAAATTTTCTATAAGAATATGTATCAAGTTTTCAAACATTTCAAAGTTGAAAAATCAGTCAAAAATCGAAATAATGCCGTTCGCTAGTTGTAAAAATCGGTAATATTTGCATGAAACATTGTCCAAATTTAGATTGAACTACTCTTATGGAAGTATCCCTGTATAACCAATCCTAGAACCATGCTGTTTAAAACGTAGGTAGTAGGTGCTTGTTTAAAAAAAAAAAAAAAAAAAAAAAAAAAAAAAAAAAAAAAAAAATTTAATCACAACTGATGAGTTTACTCTGTGAAATATTCCGTCCTCCGATTCTCTCGGTCGCTCTCTTTAATGTTTTACGCTCAACTGTTTCAGGACTTGATGTAGCTTTAATACTGACTGTGGCTTAGAAAATATCAGCCATGAAATTATGAAGAAGTTCTATTTATGTACGTACTAGCACGCAGACCCAATCTCATGTCGAAGATCTGAAATGTCGAAGATTTCTTCAAAAATTCGCTGATGGTATGTTTCATTATCGGACCACGCCTGCATAATGACTTTATGTAGTATTGTGTCTCTGATTTACATAAACACATCAAAATATATTTGAACGAGCGAAATTATATTTCAGAATGACAACAGAAGAATGAAATCACAATGACACGTAATGACAACGGTACTTATGGAAACAAACAGGTGACATGATCAATTCTGAAGGGAGTAATTTTGAAACGGAGACATAATAATTCTCCCCCCTTAACATAGAACGTACAGGAAAATTTTGATTTTGCATTGAAGTTTGATAAACATTGAATTTGGAACTTTACATTTGGTAGTCTTTCAGATACTTTGGTGGCGGTCTTGTACGGTTAGAGCGGCGAAGGGTAGACTCGAGGGCTTGTGGTGGTGATGCTGGTATTGGTATCTCAGAAGGAACTATTGGTTGAGAAACTGGTTGAGAGTTTGAAACTATTGAATTCGGTAAAGGGACGCCATGTAAGGAATGACGTGGTATTGATGATGGCATGCTCCGGGTCTCGACTGTTGGAAAGAATTGTAGGCTCGTTTTCCTTGAACCAGAGTCGATTTCAGTTGGTCCACATGACGTTTCAGTATCCGTACCATGACTAAAGCTGAAAGGTTGTTGTAGTGAGAAGAACCAATTGACGGGTTCAAAAGTTGGGCTTTTTTAGTTTCGGTTGTGACATTTTTAATCAGCAAATCGTTTTCAAACCTTTCCAAGTAACACGAGAATTTCTCTGTAGTAGCATCAAAATGCTCAAATGGCACCATACTTGAGGTTTCTTGATGACTTGACTGTGATTTGGAAGAACTCTGCTGAGCCAATATTGTTTCGAGTATGGCTTCCTGAGAAGTCTGAAACGATTTCATCAATTCTGCGAATTGGGCTGCGTCCATGGTTGAACGATTTGAAAAACTGTGACAATTAATTAAAGCTCTGGACCTGGTAATCGGTAGTAAGTAGAATACTGTTCTACTGGCTTAACCCAGTAAAACCATCCTCGTCGCCAATACTACTGTGTTTCTGATTTACATAAACACATCAAAACTTATTTGAACGAGCGAAATTATATTCCAGAATGATTACAGAAGAATGAAATCACATTAACATAATGACAACGGTACTTATGGAAACAAACAGGTGACATGATCAATTCTGAAGGGAGTAATTTTGAAACGGAGACATAATATGTAGAAAGACGATCTGTGATTCTGATACTCCCAAGTGACAAATTGGGAGGACGTGGAAAAATATGAATGTTGCGTAGTAGGTACCTAACATACCCAATTGAAAATGCTCATGAATTGAGGTGACATTTTTCGGTATTTGAGCATTTTTAGGACGTTCCTCAGAAGCTAAGCGTTTTCAATAGAGGACGGTCTATTGAAATTGATTCAGAGGGGGTGGGAAAGCCCAAACATTGGAGAAAAACGTCTGCCAAGTTGGGTGGGCAGTATAGCTTCATCACACACTGTAACATAGACGTTTAGAATTAAAGAACAGAGTACGAGCCGAAATGATTAAATGCAGAATTAAGTAGTACCTACCTATGTAATAGGTGCATGGTGTAGGGAGGCTTGAGTTTGGGCGAATGGCCCAATAAACGCAATGAGTCTGGGCGAAATTCATGATGGTTTAGATATAATGGTTCTGGGCGAACGAGGAAAATTCTCAACCTACTTACCTAATTAATAGTCATGTAATAAGTAGTCATTATCGTGTTTTACCCAATTTTTCGTAGAAAAGGAGGTCTTAAATACAGCCATCGGCACGGCGGCACTTGGGGGTGGGGATACATTTTCTTTCTGTTTCAGAGGGTGTAGAACACGTTTACAACAGTCATTCATTTTCAGATTTCTTTATATAAATATATATATATATATATATATATATATATATATATATATATATATATTTGTAAGTCCGAGTCCTGGGTTCTAATTTGCGCGTGAATAAAAACTCCAAATACGATTTGTAACTTTTGTATTAAGCCATTTGATACAAACACGCGAAATTAGATATTCAAGATATCAAACAGGCTCAGAGCTTATTCTATCCGTGTGACCTGCGGCCGACTGACTGTTCACCAAATAGGAAAACAATATTGAAACGTGGAAGCTCAACAATACGAAACAATAACAAGGTAACTCCTCTGCCTGCGAGATAATAATAGACTATGAATAGAAATACCATCACAAAGGGCACCAAAACAAGTGCTGCTATCAGAAATGGTCGAAACCCAATCAACGGGTGAGATTATTTACATCCCCACACCCAAAAACCCAGCACACGCGACAAGAATGGTGCCGGAAACTCCTGCGCATGGATGAGTTTACATTACAAGTTGAAATTAAGTTAAAACAACAGCATGATAAGTTGAAGCCAGATAAGCTGTACTTAAGTTAAAGTTAAGTCACAAACGAGATAAGTTAGAGGCAAGTTACAAGCGAGATAAGTTACAGACAAGTTACAAGCAAGATAAATTACAAGCGAGATAAGTTAAAGTCAAGTTACAAGCAAGATAAGTTAAAGTTAAGTTACAAGCAAGATAAGTTAAAGTTAAGTTACAAGCAAGATAAGTTAAAGGGTAAGATAAGTATACAAGAGCGCTTGCTACCCGGGAACAAATGGGTACAATTTTGAAACATGATAAATGTTGGACTTGTATTTTTGGTATCCTGTGTCTACTTGATATAGTGCTCTAGAGATTTGTTTTGAAATTATGTATGGACCAGTACGAATCTCGTCTAACTTGTTCCTATTTAGTGGGTTTCCTTGATCTACATAAACTAGATCGCCTGCCTTAAATTCATTTCTTTTTTTGTTTTTGTTGTAGATCTTTCTGTTTCGATTGTGGCTCTGTAGAGAATTCTGAAAAGCCTTTAGCCTGTCCGCTGCTAAATTATCATTTGTGTTTTTGTATATGCCTTTTATCAGATCAAATTTCTTTCCTAAAAGCAGATAATTGGGGCTAAATTTTGTGGAACTGTGGATAGTGTTGTTATACTCAGAGATGCAGTCCTGAAGCAGAACTGACCAGGGTCGTGTCTTGTTGTGCAAATTTTCGTTTATCTTGCAACGAAGGCGGTTCACAAGGGTCTGATTTAATCGCTCGTTCATTCCATTGGAAAAGGGACAATCGACTGCGGTAAACAAAAGTCGGGTCCCCTTTGACTCTAGGAAATCTTTGAAAGTGTTCGAATTTAAGGCAGCATACTGGTCTGCCAGGAGATTTTCAACCTTATAGCCTTTTTCATATACTAAATTTAGCAGTTTGATGAAATCCGATGCCTTTTGATTTTTAGATGTCACCGCAAAGGCGTACCTTGTAAAATGATCAACCAGTAGATGGCAGTATTTCTTGGTTGAATTATTTCCGGAGAAACCCCCAATGGTGTCTACTGACATGTATTCAAAGGGTTTGGTTGCCGGTCCCAAGTGGGAGAGGTGGCCAAATTTGAATGGAATTCGACTCTTGTTCTTTATGCATACTGGGCAATTTTGGCAAAATTGGCTGATCTTCTGTTTTAAATTTTCGTTATAAAAGTACGGCCCAATTGTCAGCTCAATTTGTGTGGTCCCTATATGGCCAAACTTAAGGTGCACTTTTTTTATGAGGTCCTTGGCAAATTCATCCGAAATTATTATTTTTTTTTTGTATTTTTGCATATCGAATACAACACGTTGTTTTCATTTATTACGTTAATCTTATTTGTTAATTCCTTGTGCGCTTTATTCTGACTGTCGATAATGTGTTTAAGCTCGATCAAATTAGAAACTCTAATTTCTGAGTTAGCCTGATTATGTTCTAGGACTGGGTTACGTGAGAAGCAATCGGCCTCCAGGTTTCTGGCGCCTGGCAAATATTTCGCTTCAAAATTGAATTGTGACAAATGCAAAAGCAACTCACGCAGCTCCTCGTCAAACTTGGTTTGGACGTTAAGACCCTCTAATGGCTTGTGGTCCGTGAAAACCACAAATTTTAAGCCTAAAAGTCTATGTCGCCAGTACATGAGAGATTCTTTTATGGCTAAACATTCCAAATAAGTGGCTCTTTTGTTTTTTTGTGCCTCATTTAGTTTTTTTGAGAAGAAAGCTACTGGCTTAAAGGTGCCGTCTGCTTGTTTTTGTTTAAGGACAGCTCCTATTCCCTCCAAACTGGCATCTGTGAAAACCACAGTTTCTTTCTTTGGACAAAAGATCGCTAGGCATGGTTCGGAACATAGTAGTTGTTTAATGCTTCCGAAGCTCTTCTCGCACTTGTCGTTCCAGATGAAAGGGACATTTTTCTTTAGTAAATTATGAAGTGGAGCCAAAACAGCGGCAGAATTTGGTATGTAAGTATGGTAGAAATTTACCTTACCGAGGAATTGCCTTACGTTTTTTTGATTTTTAGGCGTGGGAAAATCCCGAATAGGTAATACATTATCGAAAATTGGTCTTATATAATTATTTTCTATGGTATGGCCTAAATAGTCGATTTTATTCTTGGCAAAGTTGCATTTGGCTAGACTTAATCGAAATCCTTCTGTATGAATAACCTCCAGCAATTTTCTTAAATGACCTAAATGCTCCTGAAATGACTTAGAAAACACCAAAATATCATCGATATAATTAACAGCGAAATCATCTAAATTGTTTCTCCTTAAAGTATTCCTCATTATTCTTTGAAAAATTGCTGGTGACGTTTTTAATCCGAAGGGTAGGCACCTCCAGTTATAATGACCCGTTTGAGTTACAAAGGCCGTCTTGTACTTATCTTTCTCACGAAGAGGAATGGACCAAAATGCGCTATTCACATCGAGGAGCGAGTACCAAGAACAATCTCTAGCTTTGACTATTAAATCCTCAATTAGAGGGAAAGGCTGGCTTTCAGGAATGACTATCTTGTTGAGAGCCGAATAATCTATACATAGTCTGTTTTTTTTTTTTTTTTTGGACCCATCAGCTTGTTTTTTAAAGGCTAAAGTGACAGGGGCAGCGAACGGAGATGTCGACTCCTCTATTAGACCTGCTTCTAAAAGTTTCTGCACCTGACTCTCTATTTCTGTCTGATCAATTATGTTGCATCTGTATGGGCGCCTGCAAATATATCTATGTTCGGATAGCTTAACAGTGGCTTCATGGTTAGTGACCCTCCCTACTTCAAACCTGTCCTTGGCAAAAACCTGGTTAAATTCTGTTATAATGTTTTTCACTTCACGGTATTTTTGATGGGACAAATGCCCTAAATCGGCTATCATTTCTACACAGTTTACTTGCATTCTAGTATGTTTGTCAATAGATGATTTCTTAACTGTATTGTTACATGGTTTCTGGGTAATCTTGAGATTCTCATCTTGACATAATCTGAATGCCCTTATCAGGTCTAATCCCACTAGAAATTCATGGTCAAACTCCCCGTCATTCATAACAAAAACAAAAACGTCTTTATTTGTTTTGAAAATTTTTACGTTGATTTTCGCAATTCCCAAAATGCTTCCATAGCCACTGATCATTTTAAAACGGACATCTTTTAGCCTTAAATAATTGATCTTTAAATATTCCATCAGATTTTTACTAATTAAGGAAATGTTGGAGCCAGAGTCGTATACTCCAGTGCAAAAGGTATTTTTATTTAATTTTAGGCTAATTTTGATCAGTGGCTCGGTATTTAGTTTTTTAAATCATCCTCTATGGAAAAGGCTGAAGATGTAAGCTCTACGTTATTCACTGACTTAAAAGGCTTGCCCTTGAACCAGCATCCAGCCTCCGGATGGAAACGGTCATGGTAACCTTTACCCGCACAAATTGAACATGGTTTTTTATTGGAGTTTGATTTAATTTTATCGGGAAAATTGGTAGACTGTTTTTTTACGTTACTTGTGACAGTTGAGACGGGCTTGAAATTAACATTATCTGAGTTTACTTTATTACTCTTTAATAAGTTTGTTTTGTTATAATTAGAAAATTTGTCCTCCTCTGCCTCAAATTTCATTAGTTTTTTGTGTAATTTTGCCATAGTGGTGACAGATGTTCTGGTTAAAGAATTTCTAATATGTGGGGGGAGACCAGTTATTACAAGATCTAGAATGGTAATTTCCGCAACCGGCCGGTCCAGTTCCAACAGCATTTTTTCTTTCATTAGAGCATAATCTTTATATGACCCAGATAAATACCTGTAGTAAAAGGCGCTATAAACTGGACGCCAAGTATCATCGCGAAATTCTTCTAACATCATCTCTCGCCAATCTGACCAACCGGCATCGCTAGGCAGCTTCTTCTGGGTAACAGCGAACCATACCTCCATACATGGGTCAAGGCAGGACTTGAATACCTCCAACCGGCGCTGTCCAGACAACCCCAGCCGGGTAGACTCCTTCTCGAACATATCACACCATGATTCGACGTTCCTGTTCTTCGGTGTAAACTTCTCCAGCAGGAAATGTTGCACCAACTCCGTGATTGACTCATTCCGCCCAACTCCGCCAAGGGACATCACCTGGTTATAAAGCTGATCGCCGGTCGCCGATGGTAGAGTTTTTGGCTCATATTCTGCCAAAAGATGACCGTTGAAGGTGAAATTTCCGGCTTCATCTCGATACTCGCCTGCTATATCTGAGGTCAGCAAAACCGCGACGGTTCGATGACTCCCTCTGGTTTTCATCGCCGTTTTCGCCGCCTTGATCGGAGAGAGATTGGCTAACGATGTGTGGATTGCCAAGGGTTGGAACTCTTCCGGAAATTCGAACCATAGCTCATCTGGGCCAGCGATACGGATTCTTTTCACGAATAGGGCGGTCGTTTTCCCCTCGCCGTCCATCATGACGTAGAACTGGTACTTCGAGTCAGGCATCTTCTCTAAATTTCACTTCACAAATAGGATAAAGAGAAAAAAAAAATGCCTTTGAGGGGAACAAAAGATTTGAAAAATGAATATCTAATTTGTAAGTCCGAGTCCTGGGTTCTAATTTGCGCGTGAATAAAAACTCCAAATACGATTTGTAACTTTTGTATTAAGCCATTTGATACAAACACGCGAAATTAGATATTCAAGATATCAAACAGGCTCAGAGCTTATTCTATCCGTGTGACCTGCGGCCGACTGACTGTTCACCAAATAGGAAAACAATATTGAAACGTGGAAGCTCAACAATACGAAACAATAACAAGGTAACTCCTCTGCCTGCGAGATAATAATAGACTATGAATAGAAATACCATCACAAAGGGCACCAAAACAAGTGCTGCTATCAGAAATGGTCGAAACCCAATCAACGGGTGAGATTATTTACATATATATATATATATATACCCAACTACCTACCGAGTTTGAACGAAATCGGACCAACAGATGATGAGAAATCGACATTAAATGAGAAATTCATATTCGCTGTTGATCCGGAAGCATTGCATACTATAAGAGATCGTCTACTTGTAAAATGTACTTGAAAAATTCGAAATTATCAAAAGTGACAGATCTGGTAAATGTTTAAATGAGGATATCCCTCAATATATTTCACCTCTGATAAGTCCATTTCTATAAACTTGGAATTATCTCTAGATCAAGAAAAGTTTAATAACTAAATACACGTTTCTTTATATTATATAATCAGCAAAGTGAAATTTATAAAACTATGACTACATTGTACATAAATGTATCACAGATTAGATACCACAGTTTGTAGTAGAGCTCAGCGGCTCTCAGGTACGACAACAGGGACTGGTCCATATAAAACGTCAACTGAGGGATGCTGGACTCAGAGTTCCATAAGGTCTGGGCAGTCCTGGAAGTGGCGGATGAACAGAGCACCCCCACACCTCCCACACACAACATCTTGAACTTCTGTGCTAAGCAGGTGTCTGCGAGTAAGACGGGTATGGCCAGTGGCAACCCGGTTGACCGCTATTTGGTCCCTCCTTGGAAATTGGGTTATGGGCACCCCCCACAGGGCCCACTGGGCACAGTCCTGAAGGACACTACGCAGTCCAGTGACCTCACCCTGCCATTTTGCTCATGCTAGATGGAATTAGCTTTATGTTGCATGTAGGAGATTTGGTCCTCAATGCGTACAGGCAACATATCGATGGAGTTATCAACAATGATTCTCCTTGCAAGGGCATCAGCACACACATTGCCATGAATACCCTCATGGCTTGGCACCCACATAAAAGTTATGCTTGAGCCCAATGTTATGGCTTGGTGTAGTGATACGCCCCAGTGGTACTACTTAGTGAATCGCTACATATCAAATAACTGCCAACTCCCAACAACTGGCAGTGTCACTGCCCACAGTTCTGCTGTGAACACAAGACGTGACAGGTAGTAAGCGTCCAGTGGCCTGGAAGTTGGGGCTCTATAGAGCAAGGCCAACACCATCAGGTTTCTTTAAGCCATCGGTGAACAGGAGAGTATGTCTAGTATATCGCTGGGTGACTTCATTGTAGCGGCATTTGAGGATGTGTGGGGGTGTATTTCCCTGGGTTAAGACGCACCCCAGACAAGATCCAAGGTGGTGCAGGAGGCCCTTCATTTGGGACCAGAGGGTAGGTATATCTCTCTATGCTATCCCATCTGGTGAGCTCCTGAACACGAATACCCAAGGGGCGAGTTCGTGTTTGGAGCCTAGAGTTATCAACGACTTAGGTACCCCCCAGAGGTGCAATGGGGCCTAAATCCTCGAAAGAGAGAGAGGAGAGTGACAGTATCCCGTGAGAGAGATACCACTCGTACTAATAGCATTAATGTGCTATGTTCGGAGTAGATTGGTTTTCCGGTTGTCGGATCCCCCATCCATCGCCAAACTCAGCAGTAAGAAAACATGAGTAAAGATTACCGATGCCCGTTGGGTGACAACGGAGTGACGGCAGCGCTTTCTCTGGGATTCTGACGGGAACTGTCACAGAGTAAGTGTCATCCAAGGGAGGTTGCATGACCATGTCAAGCAGGGGGGTGCACAGGGAACAGGGAAATAGCGCAATCGTTCTGCATAGCAAAGTGCTAGTAGATTTTGATGAATCCTGAGTGGCTGGCTATGGCCAAGCGCCTGAAGGGAAAAAAGCCAAAAATTGATACAAGGATTATTGGACGCCTACACACAAAGTTGGATAGACACGAAACAAAAATTGCTCGGGACAGTCTAACAGGTAAAATGCGAGTGGATATTTTGATCGTATTTTTTCCCCACCTCTAAAAGGGGACACAATACAACCACTCTCTTAGTAGATCCAGAAGCAATTCATTATAAATTTTGAGAGTGATAAAATCACTATTTCATTTCCGTCAAATGTGTATAAATAAATACGACGGTAGGTATTTTGACAGTCTAATTTTGCTGAGCAAGTCCCAACATCAAGGTTAAAGAGATCGCTCCTAGGCTCTTAGGGATGGGCCATAGCTACTGTTACTGTTTGGCCTTGGCCAACGTGGATCTTTTTCGAAGAGAAAGACTCAAAATCAGAAGATTGGAAACCTAGGATAATTACACAAGAAAAATACAAATTTTCGGAGATGGATGATAAAACATGTATACTTCTAGGTATGGTACAAACCAATGCAAAAGAATTCCCTAAATAACAGAATCTAGGAGAGCTCCCCGCGTAAACTAAGTGTTTCAAAAATAATTATTTTAATATATTAAACTGAAATTGTCCCTTTTAGAAAAATAAAGAAAAATAATGGCGAAGATCTGACCGTGATAGTGATGATGGCGGCTGACGATCCAAGGGAAGGCTTCAACGGAATTCCTGGGGGATTGATCCAACCTCCGATGGCACCTTTCACCAGATTTCAAGACAAATTCTGGCGAAATTTGAATGCCGCAGGTCTGCAGTTCGGGATACTGATGACCCGTGGTAATGCAGTCACTAATAGTGGCGGTTTTGGTAGAGGATACTGATGACCTCTCCAAATTTCGAGAAAACACGTGCTATTTTCAACGTAAATTTGAGCAATAGTTGCTTGGCCAAGCGCTCGATGTGAACTGCCTTTGTGAGATTCGCAGAAAGAGAAAGAGGTGGATCAAAACTGGGAGGAGGAGAAGGGACATCTTCAACCTGCTGCTGGACTTTATCGTTGTCACCGACTCTTATCATATCATGCATTCCCCCCTTAATCCTAGCTCGAACAAAAAAAAAAAAAAAAAAAAAAAAAAAAAAAAAAAAAAAAAAAAAAAAAAAAACTAGATATATTTATAGACCCCCAGCGTGTCGAAGTCTGGTTGAAAGTGATTGAGGTGGCCCAAACAGTTACGCTCCAGGAAAATAACTCTCACAGTCGAAGAGGTTTGATCACCCTGGCCTCATAGCTCTGATCGTTGGAGTGTCACAACTTCGGGAAATTTCCCGTAGTTGTAACAACGCGAGTTCGAACTCTTGTCGAGGTATCAAATATTTTTGGGCCGTTACAGTGGCGCAGTCGAAATAGGACCTGAAATCATACGAAACAATAATTAATTAAATCCCTCTCGAGGCAAAAGACTGTAAACATCACATTTCCTGTCGTTAGCACCTTTCACTTCCTCACTCACTTGAGTCAAGACACACTGTGACAATGACCTCGCTCGACTGCTGACTTGTTCCAGCAAGCATCTGCTGAGCCAGAGACCTGCAGTTTCACTTCGTCATTCGTCCGACCCCAAACCAGCCGAGACGGCTGATATTTGACTCCGGGCTCTTATTGTTGGAGTGTGGCAACTTTGGAAAATTTCCCGTTGTTGTAACGACGCGAGTTCAAACTTCTGTCGAGGTATCACATTTTTTTGGGCCGTTACACTACTGTCGACTTCCAGTAATATCTTTAGCACTATCGATAGTACCCCGACTGGTTTTTGTTAGTGGTTGATTATCCACCAGGTTTCGAAGCGCTCGGATTATGGAGGCCTGTCTAGTTTTATGAAATGGAATTCCTGTGGTTGAGACTGGGCTGCTCAATATTCAGTATTTACCCAATTCCTCGGAACCAAGTTGTCAAGCACTTGTGCATGGACTTACCCAGCTATGGGCAGGGGGCAGCCGCCTCCTCCCCTAAAAGCTAAAATAATGAAAATAAAAAAATTACTCCCAAAGAGTTGGATAAAAATGCAGTCTTTCAAGGTGTTTCATGATTTGGGAGATATCTCCGCAGAATTAGATTTATGGTATAATCTGTGGAATAAATGGAATTACAAGGAGACAAATTAAATGACATTGACGTGACTGAATTTCTAAAGGAAGCTAATTAGCCCAATCAAATTAGACCAAAAAGAGGCAAATAGGAGAAAAAATTCATAGTAAAATTTATTCACCAGGCTCTTCTTTCACACCTAGTAAATCATATCTCAAAAGTCCCCGAGTATGGGGGGTGTTTTTCTCCTTTTTTTCGGTTGTTTGCCTATAACTCGAAAAGTAAGCGTTCTAGCGACTTCTTTACTATTACCAGAATTAAAGTGCATACGATTTCCTACAATTTGCACTCCTGACTTCATTCTCTACGTTTAGGCGTTCCGCCGCTAGAGCGCGTTGAAAAGTAGGTATCATTTCAAAAAATCTGCTAAAAGGCCTTTATGCTCTTTTTACGCAGAAATCATTCGTATGAAGCTTCTGGGTGACTTAGAATACATCATGACTTGTTTTTCGAACATCAGTCTTTTTTTTTTTTGTTCTTCGCTTACATACTGGAAACTGTGATAACCATAACATATCATCAGCACCCTTACCAACTCACTGTGAATTATCAGTGAATATATATGTATATAAAACACAGTGGATCTAAAAAAGAAAAGAAAAAAAGGAACTAAAGAAAATGAGCTGTGTTTCACCAAAAAATGTTTAATGTGCAGGTACTGTGTAACCTATGTTAAAGTAATATTCACAAAAGGAGAGGGAGGGGGAAGCGGTCATCAATCTTCACAGGTTGACTGCAGAATTGGCTTCCTCAAACCAATTCCAACTTAGGATCCACCAGCAACATCTGAAATTCTGCAGAATATATTTTGCAGCTGCACCAAAAGCTGTTTTATAAACATATACATTCACTGATAATTCACAGTGAGTTGGTAAGGGTGCTGAAAATATGTTATGGTTATCACAGTTTCCAGGATGTAAGCGAAGAACAGAAAAAAAAAGACCGAGCATCACTGTAGTTCGGAAAACAAGTCATGATGTATTCTAAGTCCCCCAGAAGCTACATACGAATGATTTCTGCGGAAAAAGAGCATAAAGGCCTTTTTGCTGATTTTTTGAAATGATACCTACTTTTCAACGCGCTCTAGCGGCGGAACGCGTAATCGTAGAGAATGAACTCAGGAGTGCAAATTGTAGGAAATGTTATGCACTTTAATTCTGGTAATAGTAAACAAGTCGCTAGAACGCTTACTTTTCGAGTTATAGGCAAAAAACCGAAAAAAAGGAGAAAAACACCCCCCCCCCCCCCCCCTCGTCGAGCTCACCCCCCATACTAGGGGACTTTTGAGATATGATTTACTAGGTGTGAAGGAAGAGCCTGGTGAAGAAATTTCTTTACTATGAATTTTTTCTCCCGTTTCCTATAATTTGACTGGGCTAAATATCCTGCTAAACGATCTTTCAGTAGTCACGTAGGTTCCTACCCTTCAATGGTTGAACAATGAAGATCTGGCTCAGAAGCTCAATGGGAGAGGATAGACTGACTAGGTTGTGTTTAAAGATTGTTCATAGGGCATTTTTCAAGAAAAATCGGGTGTGAACTGAATCGGAAGTTTTAATCATGTCTTGTTCAAACTCTAGAAAAATAATATTGTAAGACAAACGTGTAGATAGGTAGTACCAACCTAATTAAAACAGGTCTGCAAATTTGGGTGTGGCAAATTTGGGGTAGCTTCCTCGTAAACGTAAAGAACGCATGAATGTATAGATCACTGAAATGTTTTAAATTACATATTTTAAATGATTTACATAGCTAGTTCCTATGGTAAATGGTTGATGGAAATGGTAAATTAAGATAGAGTAGGTAGTACATACCTATGTTTTAAGACGACTAGGGCGTGAGAAAATGATGCTTGATGGAATTTACATTTGCACATGCGCTGAGAAATATATTTTTGTTGGTGTAGTGGATTTAAATATGTTTTACTTGGCGTCGGTAGACCAAGTGGGACATTTATATTCTGATTATGCGGGTTAGTCCCCGTGTTATTCCTGTAAGGAATGTGGGCGGATCCGTCAAGGTCAGCTTGCTCGGCGGGGTGAACTGAGAGATAGTTCGTGTCGCAGCCGCGTGGAGCACTGGGCTCGCATAGTGGGTGCTGGGTTCGATCAGTTTGGTACTGAGCCGTTTTGTAATATTCCGGCCTAAGATTTATATCTGTAGGAGGAATATGTTGAGCTTGGTGGAGGTACTGAAAAGTATCCTTCGTTTTTTGTACATTTGGAGTGTATTTGACACTCGGATCGGCCGAGTAGGCTTGCGTCGAATATCGTGGGTACTCGGACAGCTTGGTCGAATCGTAATGATTGACTTCAGAGCGGGTCTGAAAGGTATCCTCGATCTTTTGTATAGGCGAGGCTTGATCGAACGTTTCTTTAACGAATACGTTAGGTGAGAAGGCGATCTCGTCGTGAGGATCGAGCCTTGCGTCGTCGCTGGGACCAGCGGATTCGCCGGGTAGCCTGTAGGGAGCGCTACGGGGGCTACGCGGCCCGGCTTCGCCGTCGTCTGCCTCCCCTTGCATGAGGAGATAAGACGGCCGACGTTCCATCGAAATAACCGAGTTATTAGCTCGTTTCGATGCCTCTATGTATAGAAATAGAGGGTTTGGGAGGTGGACTCGCTTGACAGAGCGTCTTTCCAATGCTCGTATGTCAGGGTCCTACCTCGTAGTCTTGAAAAAGACTTCCTTGGACGGTAAATTAGAGCGGATGAGCAGAGTAATTTACCGGCGTATCCCGGCGGTCGGTGACGAGCCTAATGCTACGAAACCCGGGTGATACGGCTCGGAACGTCCCTCGGGCGTACGATCTAAAGAGAATATCGATAGATGTACCGGGTGGCGTCCTGACAGATGAACTACGTTGGGCAATGAGCAGGATGAATAATCACTGGACTCGTAGATGCCAATGCGAGATCTGTGTGGAGAGAAGGTAGGCCTTGTAGAAAGCAGTAGGAAGCCGTTCTTGAGATGAACTCGGAATGCAGAAGGTTCGTCAGCGTAGAGCGTGTAGAATTCTTCGTACTTCGAGGTGTCGTCGTCGAGAGCGGAGAGTAGAATGAAATTCGGAGGGCTCCTAGCGGGGTATTTATAGGGAGGTGGCCGCCTCCTGCCGCCTCCTGGTTGGTCCGCTTAATTTCATTAATTCGACTGTGTAATCTCATTGGCTCGCACATTGTTTTCTCAGTATCTGCGAGTATGATAGCTGAGCTGGTCTTCTGGGGTGGTTTCCCCACGTCCGTCGCTGCGACGGGGTCCCCGGGGGTGGCTGACGACCTTGAGTTCTTCTGTTTGAGATTTCTCATTCAAGGCGACTTGTTTCGAGATGCTTGTCGCATCTCTCTCGCCCAGTAAATGTTTAGGGAGGTCGCCTTGTGTGTTATTAGTTAATATTTCACTTTTGAGAGAGAATTTAGTATTTTCTCTCTGGTGAAATATTTTGTTTGACGGAGTTATAACTCGACGTCTTATAAATATTTTTGTGTTGTGTCTACCTCTTTTTGGTAGCCCTGAAAAGGGCTGTTGAAAAGAGGGGGTGGTTTTCACCACAGGGGCCCCCCCAAGACGTCGTGTTATTAACGACGACGCCGGTGGGGGAGAACTGGGAGGTCCACACGGAATTCTCCGTATGAAAACCTCGCCAGTTGGGGCGGAGGCGGAGGTGCAGGCCTCGCGTCCCGCGCCTGTGGTGCGCCCCGGCCTCGTCGGTTTCGACGAGCGCCGCGGGGCGGCCGTGGCCGGCCCGAGCTTTGCCGACGGGAGCCAAACCCGCGAGGGTTTGGCCCGCGGCCGCGGCTGGGCTGTTGCGGAGGTGCTCGTTCCGGCTCCGTCCACCCCGCTGCGCTCATCTCGTCCCACCGAGGCACGGGCACGTCGCCCGAGCTGATCCACTTGCGTGGGATCGTGGGGAGCTGGTGGGCGGGTGGAGCCGGTGGCTTGAAGGGCTGAGGCGTTCTCCACACGACCTCCCTGGGAGCGCTGTGTTCTTGCTGCGTTTCCCTCTTTGGTGAAGGCGGGAGCGGGCCGAGCGGAGCTGGGAGGTTCTCCTCGGCGAGGAGGAACTCCTCGACTTCCTCTGTCAGCATGTGTTCTTGAGTTGGAGGTTTGGAGGCTGCCATGGTCAAGATTGGTATGAGCTCCGGTCGTGGGGTGTTCCATATTTATATCTCCCACTGTTCCTACCCGAGAAAAGTGGGCGTGGCTTGTTTCGAGTGCAGTCACCCACTTCTCGTCGAATTTGGTAGAGGGGACGCGCCCTCTGGCGGATTTTCGGGGAGTTTTCTCCTTACTTGCTGCCTGATTTTGGCTTCGTGACATAGCTTCGTCCGAGTGTAGAGTATAAGCTGGTTTTATTTGCTGTTTGGGAACTTTTTTCGTATGTTCGCCAATTTGCACTGTAACTGAAAACTTATCTCTTTTAACCACTTTGAATGGTCCCGTGTAAGGACATTGCAGAGAGGTGAGCTGTGTGGGCACTCTGATATAGACATGAGTACATGTATCCAAATTTTTGGGCATGTTTACGGCATATTTCGTATTATTATGTTTAATATGCGTAGGCCGGAAGAAAAGAGGTTCCGAAAGGTTTGTAGAAGTTACGAAAATGTCTCCTGGGAGTGGTACGTCAATTCCGTAAACTTTTTGGAAAGGTGTAGTTTCAGTTGCTGGGTCTACTGCCGTACGCATGGCGAGTAGAACTTTTGGAAGTGCGTCGAGCCAATTTTCGTTTTGTGCTTTGAGAGCCTCTTTCAAAGATCTATTTCTGCGTTCTACCATTCCGTTTGTTGATGGTTTGTATGGTAACGTGTGAGTATGTTTTACTCCGAGACGTTCCATAATGGAATTGAATAGATCTGATTCGAATTGAGTGCCCTGATCACTTGTGATGTATTTAGGTACGCCCTTTGAAGCTACCCAAATATTGATAAAGGCGTTTGTGATCGTGGTTGTTTCGATGTTGTCAAGAGGGACTGCCTCTAGCCAACCCGTTGCTCTATCAACCATCATTAAAATGTAACGTTTCCCTCCTTTAGCTAAAGGTAAGGGTCCGGTAATATCAACGTGTACGTGTGAAAATTTGGTAGCCGTTTCAAATTCGGAGTAAGGGAGCTTCACGGAACGCGTGATTTTTGCTCGTTGGCAAGTTTCGCACGCTCGGACCCAGTTGGAGACATCTGCACGGAGTCCGTGCCAAAAATATCTTTGTTTAACTTTATACACTGTAGAGTGTATACCTGGGTGTCCCAAATTGTGAATTTGGCTGATTATTTCTTGCCTTATTTCGTTTGGAATATAAGGTCTAGGGTGTCCTAGGTCTAGGTTACACCAAATTTCTCCTTGAGGGAATTCAACTCGTGTGAGTTTCAATTTGTCCTCTGCGTTAGGAGGAGAACGAATTTGTGAATTTGAAATGTGCAGTAGAAGATTGCACTCTATTGCAGCCGTAATTTGCGAAATTTCGGCTATGGGTGGACCCTCGTCCGTCTGGGTTGAAATCGATTTTGTTTGAATTTCAACCGGATCGAAGGGTCTGGAGAGTGCGTCGGCGACGACGTTGCTCTCTCCGGGAATATGACGAATGTCACTCGTCATTTGAGAGATGTATGTTAGCCATCTTAATCTCATTTTAGAAAAATGTGCATTTTTCTTAAGCATCGTGCCTAGCAGAGGCTTGTGATCAGAACAAATATGAAAAGATCTGCCGTCCAAGTCATTGTGCCAGTGAATGCAAGCTTGGTAAACGGCGAACATTTCTTTGTCGAATGATGCTTTGTTCTTCCATTGTTCTGGAATTTCTTTACTGAAAAATCCCAATGGTTGGTAAGATTTCGAGCCATGTTTGTCTGTAATTTCCTGCTCTAGTGCCGCTCCGATGTGTGTGTCGGATGCGTCGCAGACTAATCTCCACTCTGCTGTAGGGTGTGGGTGAGCAATGTTATGCAATGTTGCTTTGATCATTGCTTGTTTTAAGCTGTTGAAAGCTTTTTCTCTCTCTGATGTCCATTCGATAGGTGTTCTGTCATTTTTTTTGTTTGACTGAATGGAGTCATACAGAGGTTGTGCCGTGTGAGCGAATTTACTTGAGCAGGCTCGGTAAAAACCACACATCCCTAGGAATCTGCGTAGACTTCGTACGTCTATCGGCCTAGGAAACTGTTCTATGGTTTCTACTTTATCTCGTTTAGGAATGATCCCTTCTTTCGAGATAGTGAAACCAAGGAAATCGACGGTAGGTCTTGAAAAAACGCATTTGTCAAAACCTACCCGAAGTCCGTGTTCACCCAGCCTGTCAAAAATTTGTTTTAGGTGGTTCATGTGTTCGTTATAATTTTTTGAAGCCACCAGTTACCGATTTTTTCGTTGAATTCACAATTTGGGACACCCAGGTATACACTCTACAGTGTATAAAGTTAAACAAAGATATTTTTGGCACGGACTCCGTGCAGATGTCTCCAACTGGGTCCGAGCGTGCGAAACTTGCCAACGAGCAAAAATCACGCGCTCCGTGAAGCTCCCTTACTCCGAATTTGAAACGGCAAACAAATTTTCACACGTACACGTTGATATTACCGGACCCTTACCTTTAGCTAAAGGAGGGAAACGTTACATTTTAATGATGGTTGATAGAGCAAAGGGGTTGGCTAGAGGCAGTCCCTCTTAACATCATCGAAACAACCACAATCACAAACGCCTTTATCAATATTTGGGTAGCTTCAAAGGGCGTACCTAAATACATCACAAGTGATCAGGGCACTCAATTTGAATCAGATCTGTTCAATTCCATTATGGAACGTCTCGGAGTAAAACATACTCACACGTTACCATACAAACCATCAACAAACGGAATGGTAGAACGCAGAAATAGATCTTTGAAAGAGGCTCTCAAAGCACAAAACGAAAATTGGCTCGACGCACTTCCAAAAGTTCTACTCGCCATGCGTACGGCAGTAGACCCAGCGACCGAAACTACGCCTTTCCAAAAAGTTTACGGAATTGACGTACCACTCCCAGGAGACATTTTCGTAACTTCTACGAACCTTTCGGAACCTCTTTTCTTCCGGCCTACGCATATTAAACATAATAATACGAAATATGCCGTAAACATGCACAAAAATTTGGATACATGTACTCATGTCTATATCAGAGTGCCCACACAGCTCACCTCTCTGCAATGTCCTTACACGGGACCATTCAAAGTGGTTAAAAGAGATAAGTTTTCGGTTACAGTACAAATTGGCGAACATACTAAGAAAGTTCCCAAACAGCAAATAAAACCAGCTTATACTCTACACTCAGACGAAGCTGTATCACAAGGCCAAAATCAGGCAGAAAGTAAGGAGAAAACTCCCCGAAAATCCGCCAGAGGGCGCGTCCCCTCTACCAAATTCGACGAGAAGTGGGTGACTGCACTCGAAACAAGCCACGCCCATTTTTCTCGGGTAGGAACAGTGGGAGGTATAAATATGGGACACCCCACGGCCAGAGATCATACCAATCTCAACCATGGCAGCCTCCGAACCTACAAACCACATGCTGACAGAGGAAGTCGAGGAGTTCCTCCTCGCCGAGGAGAACCTACCAGCTCCGCTCGGCCCGCTCCCGCCTTCACCGAAGAGGGAGGCACAGCAAGCGGACAGCGCTCCCAGAGAAGTAGTGTGGAGAAGGCCCCAGCCTTTCCAGCCACCGGCTCCACCCGCCCAACCACTACCTACGGCTCCACCCGCTCACCAGCTCCCAGCGATACCACGCAAGTGGATCAGCTCGGGCGACGTGCCCGTGCCTCGGTGGGAAGAGATGAGCACTGCGGGGTGGACGGAGCCGGAACGAGCACCTCCGCAACAGCCCAGCCGCGGCCGCGGGCCAAACCCTCGCGGGTTTGGCTCCCGTCGGCAAAGCTCGGGCCGGCCACGGCCGCCCCGCGGCGCTCGTCGAAACCGACGAGGCCGGGGCGCACCACAGGCGCGGGACGCGAGGCCTGCACCTCCGCCTCCGCCCCAACTGGCGAGGTTCTCATACGGAGAATTCCGTGTGGACCTCCCAGTTCTCCCCCATCGGCGTCGTCGTTAATAACACGACGTCTTGGGGGGGCCCCTGTGGTGAAAACCACCCCCTCTTTTCAACAGCCCTTTTCAGGGCTACCAAAAAGAGGTAGGCACAACACAAAAATATTTATAAGACGTCGAGTTATAACTCCGTCAAACAAAATATTTCACCAGAGAGAAAATACTAAATTCTCTCTCAAAAGTGAAATATTAAATAATAACACACAAGGCGACCTCCCTAAACATTTACTGGGCGAGAGAGATGCGACAAGCATCTCGAAACAAGTCGCCTTGAATGAGAAACCTCAAACAGGAAAACTCAAGGTCGTCCAGACACCCCCGGGGACCCCGTCACAGCGACGGACGTGGGGAAACCACCTCGAAAGACCAACTCAGCTATCATACTCGCAGATACTGAGAAAACAATGTGCGAACCAATGAGATTGCACAGTCGAATTTATGAAATTAAGCGGACCAACCAGGAGGCGGCAGGAGGCGGCCACCTCCCTATAAATACCCCGCTGGGAGCCCTCCGAAATTCATTCCACTCTCCGCTCTCGACGACGACACCTCTGAAGTACGAAGAATTCTACACGCTCTACGCTGACGAACCTTCTGCATTACGAGTTCATCTCAAGAACGGCTTCCTACTGCTTTCTACAAGGCATACCTTCTCTCCACACAGATCTCGCATTGGCATCTACGAGTCCAGTGATTATTCATCCTGCTCATTGCCCAACGTAGTTCATCTGTCAGGACGCCACCCGGTACATCTATAATCGGTAATCTAAGAGAATATCGATAGATGTACCGGGTGGCGTCCTGACAGATGAACTACGTTGGGCAATGAGCAGGATGAATAATCACTGGACTCGTAGATGCCAATGCGAGATCTGTGTGGAGAGAAGGTATGCCTTGTAGAAAGCAGTAGGAAGCCGTTCTTGAGATGAACTCGTAATGCAAAAGGTTCGTCAGCGTAGAGCGTGTAGAATTCTTCGTACTTCAGAGGTGTCGTCGTCGAGAGCGGAGAGTGGAATGAATTTCGGAGGGCTCCCAGCGGGGTATTTATAGGGAGGTGGCCGCCTCCTGCCGCCTCCTGGTTGGTCCGCTCAATTTCGTTAATAAAAATTCACTGACGAACAAATAGCAGCTACTATCCCTCATCGTGACAATAACCCTCAACCAGAGGACGTGCAAATCACGGAGGACGAAAACATTCGCTCTATCATTGACAAATACAATGAAAAAATGAGCAAACTTCAAGGAAAGTGGAAAAACAACGGGGTTTACCACCGTATAATCACGTCGGGGTCACCATTTGTAGTGGATTTAAATATGTTTTACTTGGCGTCGGTAGACCAAGTGGGACATTTATATTCTGATTATGCGGGTTAGTCCCCGTGTTATTCCTGTAAGGAATGTGGGCGGATCCGTCAAGGTCAGCTTGCTCGGCGGGGTGAACTGAGAGATAGTTCGTGTCGCAGCCGCGTGGAGCACTGGGCTCGCATAGTGGGTGCTGGGTTCGATCAGTTTGGTACTGAGCCGTTTTGTAATATTCCGGCCTAAGATTTATATCTGTAGGAGGAATATGTTGAGCTTGGTGGAGGTACTGAAAAGTATCCTTCGCTTTTTGTACATTTGGAGTGTATTTGACACTCGGATCGGCCGAGTAGGCTTGCGTCGAATATCGTGGGTACTCGGACAGCTTGGTCGAATCGTAATGATTGACTTCAGAGCGGGTCTGAAAGGTATCCTCGATCTTTTGTATAGGCGAGGCTTGATCGAACGTTTCTTTAACGAATACGTTAGGTGAGAAGGCGATCTCGTCGTGAGGATCGAGCCTTGCGTCGTCGCTGGGACCAGCGGATTCGCCGGGTAGCCTGTAGGGAGCGCTACGGGGGCTACGCGGCCCGGCTTCGCCGTCGTCTGCCTCCCCTTGCATGAGGAAATAAGACGGCCGACGTTCCATCGAAATAACCGAGTTATTAGCTCGTTTCGATGCCTCTATGTATAGAAATAGAGGGTTTGGGAGGTGGACTCGCTTGACAGAGCGTCTTTCCAATGCTCGTATGTCAGGGTCCTACCTCGTAGTCTTGAAAAAGACTTCCTTGGACGGTAAATTAGAGCGGATGAGCAGAGTAATTTACCGGCGTATCCCGGCGGTCGGTGACGAGCCTAATGCTACGAAACCCGGGTGATACGGCTCGGAACGTCCCTCGGGCGTACGATCTAAAGAGAATATCGATAGATGTACCGGGTGGCGTCCTGACAGATGAACTACGTTGGGCAATGAGCAGGATGAATAATCACTGGACTCGTAGATGCCAATGCGAGATCTGTGTGGAGAGAAGGTAGGCCTTGTAGAAAGCAGTAGGAAGCCGTTCTTGAGATGAACTCGGAATGCAGAAGGTTCGTCAGCGTAGAGCGTGTAGAATTCTTCGTACTTCGAGGTGTCGTCGTCGAGAGCGGAGAGTAGAATGAAATTCGGAGGGCTCCTAGCGGGGTATTTATAGGGAGGTGGCCGCCTCCTGCCGCCTCCTGGTTGGTCCGCTTAATTTCATTAATTCGACTGTGTAATCTCATTGGCTCGCACATTGTTTTCTCAGTATCTGCGAGTATGATAGCTGAGCTGGTCTTCTGGGGTGGTTTCCCCACGTCCGTCGCTGCGACGGGGTCCCCGGGAGTGGCTGACGACCTTGAGTTCTTCTGTTTGAGATTTCTCATTCAAGGCGACTTGTTTCGAGATGCTTGTCGCATCTCTCTCGCCCAGTAAATGTTTAGGGAGGTCGCCTTGTGTGTTATTAGTTAATATTTCACTTTTGAGAGAGAATTTAGTATTTTCTCTCTGGTGAAATATTTTGTTTGACGGAGTTATAACTCGACGTCTTATAAATATTTTTGTGTTGTGTCTACCTCTTTTTGGTAGCCCTGAAAAGGGCTGTTGAAAAGAGGGGGTGGTTTTCACCACAGTTGGAAACGATGAAACTGATGGGGGACCATTTACACTCTAATCCTCACATTCCCTGGAAATTTCATCAAAGTAGGACGAAAACTGTGGAAAATAAGCTTGTTAAGTAGGTACAAGGATTCCACATTTGCGCATGCTCAGCAGCTAGGTTCTGTTGATACGGTCGGGTTGAAATTGATATGGAATGTTCTAATTTTCTTCTACCAATTATCCTCCAAATGTTAGCAAGATTGGACGACCAGGGCGTGAGAAAATGATGCCTAATGGAATTTATGGAACCTTATGGAATTGTTATAGGTAGGTTATTGATTGTAAATAATGGAAAACAATATTTCTTCGTACAATAAAGTTTATTTGATTTGATTCACTTACGCACATGCGCAGAGTGAAGTACATATCGCACTGTTGGTTCACAAGGGGCGCAACTCAAAAAATGGCATTTTTGAGTTATTTACACTGTTAAAATCACCAGAACGAGATCAACATGCAGGTATAGAGCTCTCAGGATTTAGAAGTGCAAAAGGACGAGGGACTGTGCAGTGGTGGGTTGATGGGAGACTGTGCCGTTTGCGGCCCCCTCCCCTCCTCTTCCCCCTCTCTTAGGTGAATTCGCGGATCGTGATTCGTGGGAGCCTGTGGTGAAGAGGGAACCGCGAATCACGATCCGCGAATTCACCTATGAGAGGGGGAAGAGGAGGGGAGGGGGCCGCAAACGGCCCAGTCTCGCATCAGCCCACTGCAGCGCCGTCCCGCTCCTTTTGCACTTCTAAAACCTGAGAGAGCTATACAAGAGGCGTTTTGATAGTACCTACCAACTATTGCCGCTAGAATGCACAAAGAGTCCCTGCTGCATTTTTAGAGTTGGAGGGGATTGTTCAAGGACAAGGGGCGCAAGTCAAAAAGGTTTTATGACAGTTCGTAAGCGCCTACCTAGGTGTCCACCCCTTCCAGCTAGAGTTGCTAATTGCATGTGTCCTTTACTTCATTTTAGTTTGTTTATGGTTCATTAATTACTCACTTACCTTCTCTCTTTTGTTTTATCATTTTCAATAATGAACCTCAGTATTTTAGTTCGAGTTATCGACTCAGTTGTTGATTTCGAAGTTTTCAGGATAATATCCATGTACTTCCATGCTCATGGTACTATGCAATGTAAGTCTGAAAAGTGTATAGTGATTTTTCTAGTTCAATATAGCAGAAAATGTTGAAATATCGTGGTTTAAAAGTCATTAGAATATAGAACTACTAATTTTGTAAACTTCAATCTTTGAACTAGGAATTTTGTGATCTCATGAGTCATTAGACTGTACAGAATAGGATGTGGATGTTCCACTGTTGAATCAAAAAATAAAAAAGTATATAAGTACATTTTTCAAAGATTATTTGTCATGATTTCAGCGCCAATTTAATTTATTACTTAATAATGCACTGTTTTCCTTCTCCAATTATTGAATGCGAAAGTGGGAAGGGAATGGGCCCAACTCAAAACGACAGCTGGAGTGATGAAAATACAATGGGCGCAGCTCCCAATTTAATCAATTTTCGGGTATTTGTATTTTTTTTTTTTTTTTTTTTTTAGTGAAATTGGTTATGAGTCATACAAGACCTAGTGCCTTCAAAAGTTCAGTAGTTTCCTCACAAAACGCAAAAATAATTAAAGAGCTAACCTAAATAGGTATCAGCGACACAATTGAGGTGAGAAGAATTGCAAAAACTTTGAAAACGTTTTCCCAAAAACTACATTTTTTGAGTTGCGCCCCTTGTGAACCAACAGTACGATATTTATTTGGGATCTATGAAACTGATAGGGGACCATCTACACCGAAACTTTTATCAAAACCTGGTGAAAACTGTGGAAATTAACCCCCCCACCCAAACAACTACCGTTTTCGTCCTGGGTACGCCCTTGCACTTGTGTGCAAACTACGAAAATTCTCGCTTGTTCCTTCGCTATTTTTTCTAAATAAACAAGTAAATTGGGGTTGTGGAAGGGGTATCAGATCCCACTACAATTTTTGGGTAGAAAAACAAGAGTGTTTTGGGTGTTTGGGTGTTTTTTGGGTTTTTGGGGGTGGTGGTACCTTTCTTGTTGGTTCGGTAGTTTCTGCTAAGACATCATTCAGTAAAATATGTGCTTAAAGGAGCTCGCTTGAGCTATTTTCAGGAACTGTTCTTTTGTATGTAGTGAAGTTTCGAATATACCGATTTTCATATCAAAGGTTTTTTCCCGTGGCTTCTTCATTAAAACCAGTTTTTCATTCAGATTATTATTTCACCTGTAGGTAGGTACTACACTATGTAGGTACTAAATGTTTTAATAGGTTGGTGGGTAATTGAATCGAATCAATTTAAATTCTTGTCTGAAAAGGTATGGAGGGTTTACCAATCGATAATATCCAACGGACTGAGTTGGAGTTCAACTATAAAGTTAATCTTCTAATCAGTAGACAATAGGGGTGTGAAAAAATCAATATTAGAATCGATTAAATCGAGTTTTGGGGGGAAATCAAAAGAATCGATTTTCGGGAAAACATCGATTAATAATCGGACTTTTTGGGTGGTACTGTTTCAAGCCACATTTTACATTTTATCGTAAATCCTCACGATTTGTCGAAGAAACGAGATGTAAAAATCATGATCGAACAAGATAATGCGAACATCAACAACAACGACCGACAACAAACTCATGATCAATTTGTCACGTTAGCCGTAATAGTAAATTCCCGTTTAGGTCCAAATTTTGTGTGATATTTCAAATTATATTTTCTTCAAGTTTCTCGAAAATCGTGATTGGAGGGTTTATCCAACTCCTAAACTGATGGATAAATACTAGCGGTACAAGGTGTTACAAATTTATCCTTGTTATGAAAATTGTTACCTTCGCACGTCCTACCTACTTTCTAGAGCAAGCTGCTTCTTGGCGTGATAGGTAGGTACCTACCTATGTTGTGATAATCTATCTGTATTCTGCTGGGTGAATAATGGATGAAAAAATGTAATAATACCTAATAATAATAATGAAAAAAGTAACTATCTTAATCGAATGGAAGAACCAAAATTTATCTATTAGGTATATTTCTAGTTCCAACTAGTAAGCTAGATTAATAATTTGCTCTTTCCAAGTTTCCGAATGGTACAATTTTTAAAATTAATTTTATACCTATTAACATTTTTTTTAATTTTTTACATTTTCACTTTTGAAGAGGGCCCTATTTGCCTAGACAGTAGAAATGTTACTGGGCATAACATGGTTCATCCACGGGCATACCAAAAAGTGCTCTTCAGAATTACTTTAAAAAGCAGCATGCAACATGATCGTATGAGCGAATTTCCATAAACTTGGTATCTATCGTACTCTATAGTATGTTAAATTGCATTGAAATTGGAGCAATTTTAGTTGACAGAAATGGTTAAAAACCAATTTTATGGCAAAAAACTTATTCTAAATAAAATTCCACTGATTCAAAAGGGAGTTTTGATTTTTAATTTTTTTGCAGTTTTTATAGATATTTTAGCAAATTTTAATGACATTTAAGTACGTTTTTCATTATAATTTTGAGCAAAAATTTTTAATGTCCTAGTTCCAATCTCACTTCTACCAGTATTATCAAAATTATTTGAAAAACTAATCCACAAGCGACTAGTACCCATAATCGAAGAACGTAAGCTGTTCCCAAGGCACCAGTTTGGCTTTCGACAGAAACATTCCACTATCGATCAAGTCCATAGAATAACACATATAATTGAACAAGCCCTTGAGGAAAAGAAAGTCTGCTCAGCCGTCTTCCTAGACGTCGCTCAGGCGTTTGACAAAGTTTGGCATGAGGGACTCAACTACAAGCTGCGCAAAAATCTACCAATAAAGTATGCTGAGCTGCTTCAGTCTTATCTCACCAATCGCTATTTCAGAATAAAGCAAGAAGACGCCTACTCAGAGCCAAAGCTAATCAAGGCAGGAGTCCCACAAGGGAGTGTTCTTGGACCGCTCTTGTATGTCCTTCATACCAGTGATCTCCCAGAAATTGGAATGAACACCACAGCCACCTTCGCAGATGATACAGCGATTTTGGCAGTCGGAGAATGTAACACTGAATCCACCAACAAGTTAAATCAATCAATATCCAGCATACAAAAGTGGACAGCAAAATGGAGAATCAAGATAAATGAAACTAAGTCGGTACATGTCGATTTCACCAACAAGAGAATCGAGTATATTCCGGTACATTTCATGGGAAAAGTTATTCCGAATGCTAATGAAGCCAAATACCTAGGCATGACACTGGACGCCAAACTTAGATGGAAAGCCCATGTCAAGAAAAAGAAGGAAGAACTCCTTCTAAAATTCAGAAAAATGCATTGGCTAATGGGGAGACGGTCGAAGTTGTCAATCCAGAACAAGCTAACATTGTATAACCAAGTCCTTAAACCAGTCTGGCCTTATGGAGCTCAGCTTTGGGGCTGTACGGCTCAGTCAAATCGAGACATCATCCAAAAATTCCAGAACAATGTGCTAAGAACGGTGGTCAATGCACCATGGTACTTTCGAAACGAACGTCTCCATCATGAGCTTCGGATCGAAACAATAAACGATGCTATAAAGCGACAAGCTGTGAGACACCTACAGCGGTTAAGATGTCACATCAACGAGGAAGCTGTCCAACTCCTTGATACAAGTGATATCATCAGAAGATTGAAGCGTACCAAACCACTCGACCTTGCTTACTTGTGAAGCAGTGAAGTGAAACATCCACCATAATCAACAAAACTCAGTGATGTATCTTAGTTTTGAATTAAAGTCCATATTTTCAAAATAATATTGTTAATAAGTAATACTTGGTGCAATAAAGAATATTGAAAAACAAAAAAAAAAAAAAAAGATAAAAAGAAAAGAGAATGTCCTAGTTAATCGTTGAAAATTTAGTTTTGACTAAAGTTCTGCAAAAAAATAGAAGTTTAACTATTTTTGGCCGTTTTTAGCCATTTTTAGTGATTTTTTGGGTACATTCTTCGAAATTTTACCAATTTAATGTGCTCAAAAATTGTTGTCCAACGAACTCATTCTTTCTTTTGAAGCGCTTGATTTTTTGGCGAAAGAACGAAGTTTTTATCTCAATTCTATCGAGAGTTATCGTCTGGAATGACACATACATACATACATATATATCTACATACATACATACATATAAAAAAGTCCAGTCATGCAGCATGACCCCATGAGCGAATTTTTGAAGAAATCTTCGACATTTCAGTCGCTATTGATCGTGTTGAGAAATTTTAGTTTATGATTATGATAGACAAACATGGAATCAAATTATTAACACATGCACAGAGTAAACTCATCAGTTGTGATTACTTTTTTTTTTTTTTTTTTTTTTTTTTTTTTTTTTTTTTTTAACAAGCACCTACTACCTACGTTTTAAACAGCATAGTTCTAGGATTGGTTATACAGGGATACTTCCATAAGAGTAGTTCAATCTGAATTTGGACAATGTTTCATACAAATATTACCGATTTTTACAACTAGCGAACGGCATTATTTCGATTTTTGACTGATTTTTCAACTTTGAAATTTTTGAAAACTTGATACATATTCTTATAAGAAATTTTACGCTGATTCCGAATATACCACATGTTAGTATGCTGAAAATATTATTTCGCACAACAAATCGCAAAAAACAGGCTATTTTGAAATTTTTGACTACATTTTTGAAAATTTCAACCCGAAGATGTAATCCGATCATGCTGACCAACGAACTTGAACTTTCGTTTTGTGTCCTTAACATTTTAAAATTTGTTTGAAGTTTCTAGCACAATTCTACGGACAGTTATCGTCTGGAATGACACATACATACATATATACATATATACATACATATATACATACATACATACATACATACATACATACATAAAAAAATGCGTTAAACTTCAGAATATGATTCAGAATAGCCTGAAACGGATTTCTGTATAAAATGTTTTCAAAAATTCACATTCTACAAATTTTGAGGCGAGAGCAATAGCTTAATTTTCTTCAAAAATTCGCTAAAAGCGTTAAAATCCAGGAATCATTTCAGAATGCCTCAAAACAGATTTCGATGAAGAAAATGTTTGAAAATTTTTATTTTAAAATTATTGGAGCCATTGCATCTGAGAAAATTCGCTAAAAATCAAATTGAGCACTTAGAATTACTTAGATCAAATTGAGTTTAATAACAGATATCTGTTATCAAAGTGGTTAAATTTCGGTAATTATGTACAATACATGGCGCCACCTCCAATCATTTTCATATTAACATAGTACATTTGTTATGGGTTTACAATAGCAAATAACAATATTTTAAGTACCGGATGATAAGAAGTGTATAGTTTGGTGGTCTGGATGCTCGCAAGCTCGCATCTCAAAAATACATAACATCAAGTAGTCAATCCCTTAGTAAAAATGCAGATTAGTTGGACATGTAGGTCAGAATGAAGTGTATAGTTTGGTGGTTTGGATTCTGACCTACAAGTCCACTAATCTGCATTTTTACTAAGGGATTGACTACTTGATGTTATGTATTTTTGAGATGCGAGCTTGCGAGCATCCAGACCTCCAAACTATACACTTCTTATCATCCGGCACTTAAAATATTTTTATTTGCTATTGTAAACCCGTAACAAATGTACTATGTTAATATGAAAATGATTGGAGGTGGCGCCATGTATTGTACATAATTACCTAAATTTCATACGATTTTAATCGATTTTTGTCCAAAAAAATCGATCTAATAGAAAAGAGGAAAATCGATTTTCTCACACCCCTAGTAGACGAGGCGAAGCCCCGATCCGCGACCTACTCCGGCGAGCCGTGGGTGGATGCTCGTGAGGGCGCGTCCATGCGGGACCTCCACGGCTTCCCCCACTAGGCAGCTCCATGCCCGCGACTGCCAGCTGTTACCGCGCTTCCCCCCTCCAAATTCCTTCATCTCCCGCGTTTATCCATCAGCCGCCAGTCGCATCGCAATCCTCCCCTGGTAATTTATCGCTCGCCGCTTAACCTCTTCCCAAATACTTGAAAAAAACCCCTTCAACTCTCGCAGTTGATTTTTCTTCCCTTTTCGTTTCTCAACTTAAAACCGGCACCATTTTTCGATATCCGCGGGACGAGTTCGATTCAGACGTAGATGAGCGAGATTCGCTATCACCGACCCAAGTGTCGTTCGACGCGGCCGATTCCCGGGCCCTGAAACCGGACAAAGCTAACTCCTATCCAAATTGGCTTCGGACTCCGACGAATAAACGATGGCCGCGTCCTGAGAAATATTCCTATTCCTCAGCATCATCATCCAATTCGCAAAGCTCTGGTTCTATTACATTAGGTGAGTCTTACATTCTATCGTCCTTATAGGCTAAAACGACGAAAGCCGTCGACGCGGTTCAGACCGTGTTGACGGCGAAATCCCTTGATATCTGCTAGATTTCGTCTGTAATCCTCAATATCAATACTATTTACATCTAATCTGTTGTTTTACTAACTAATTCCCTCAATAATTCGTGCATCTCACATCACAAGGAAAACGAGCAGAGAGAGAGAGAGCCGAGTTGTGGTGGCCAACGGCTTTAGCAGGTTGGCGCGAACATTTTGTTGCGTTGGCGCTGTTTATGTAGACCACCCACCCGTGGGTTTCTCGTTATTTTCTTCTCCGAATTTATCGTCTCTATTTGAAATGTCTTCCCTGGTTCTTGATATGTTTGTTATACACTGGCGAATGCCGGATAGAGTACTAGTGCCTCACTCCAGGAGATTATTGTTATTCCTCTCTGTCATACTTTATGTAATAGGTAGGTACATACTAAACATCAAAAAAGTCCTTCTCTAGTATATGAATTTTTGAAAGCACCTATATACTTGTCTCGAGTTATGTATCCTGAAGTGCACATAGAGATAGGTAGTTGGTAGGTACGCAAGGGTCGTAAACAATGTTCCAAGAACAGGTAGCACGGCCCTATTTTCTACATTTTCCTTGGTACCATCTATAATGCTCATGTCACTAGGTTGGTAGGTATAGAAAGTACCACACAAGATGAGATGAACTTGAGGAAAATATAGGCTGCATTTACTCTCCAAAAGTAGATCATAGGTAAATCCATAATTAAATTTGAAAGAAAGAGGTTTGTGTGCTCGAATTCTATGCAAGGTCGCAACAAAATTGAACAATTAAAGAAACTCAAATTCTGGCAATTTTACTGAATATCTAGTAGAACACGTCACCTAATGTTGGTTAAGCCAATATTCAAATTATCGCATATTAGACGTGCAGGTTAATGTTCATAAATTTTCTCTTCAAAATTTGATGCAATGATTATAAAATCTACTGTGGTGAGGGTTCACGACTATGTTAGGTAATAGCTGCTTATTTACTTGAGGTTTTCACTAGCCTCATATATTGCGAATTTTCAAGGAAAATTTAACTCAATGAGAATGGATCTACAATTTTTTAAATGAAATTTTGGAGACTTTCCATCGATATCAGGTCTCTTGAATTGTGTAGTTAATACCCTTATTTTGAATAAATATATTAAAGGTAACTGTCTCATGTGCGGATCACCTTGGAATCAAGCTAATAATTCTGTTTTGTATATGTAGAGGAAGGAAGGGATTTTAAGGATAGCACTTTTAAGTGTACAAAAATGTGGCAGGAAAAAAAGAAAAAAATCGATAAGAAGGGCGAGGAGAAGGTATTGTTAGTTTCTCGTATTTTATTGTATTCCCTCAGCTGAAAGATCATGCTGAGAGCTTTCCAAAAAGGTGCTGTATGAAGGATATCGGATGATTGGAAATGGCCTAAACTGTGGTGTAAAGAAAACTGTATGAGCTCACAGAGGAACGACCTCACCCTCCCCCCCTCTCCCTCTCTGGAAATTGCAGAAATTCCAGCGCACGACATTGCTTCCCCCTCTTTTTAGGCGAAAAATGAAGATGAAATTGAACAAAAGTCCAGTCATGCAGCATGACCCCATGAGTGAATTTTTGAAGAAATCTTCGACATTTCAGTCGCTATTGATCGTGTAGAGAAATTTTAGTTTATGATTTTGATAAGCAAACATGGAGTCAAATTATTAAAAATAATTAGGAGATACTCATACTTTATTATTATTAAACTAATCTTGTAAATTGAAAGACAAATGTAGGTAAATATTCATAGATTTTGATGTGCAATGTGGTCATTGACATGCTTGTTTCATGCTAATATTACCGTTGCAAATGTTCGTTCTATCTCTTGAAGATTTTCATCTTCTTCTTGATCTGTTTTCTGCAAATGTTGGGAGGGCATAGACAAACATGGAGTCAAATTATTAAAAATAATTAGGAGATACTCATACTTTATTATTATTAAACTAATCTTGTAAATTGAAAGACAAATGTAGGTAAATATTCATAGATTTTGATGTGCAATGTGGTCATTGACATGCTTGTTTCATGCTAATATTACCGTTGCAAATGTTCGTTCTATCTCTTGAAGATTTTCATCTTCTTCTTGATCTGTTTTCTGCAAATGTTGGGAGGGCATAGACAAACATGGAGTCAAATTATTAAAAATAATTAGGAGATACTCATACTTTATTATTATTAAACTAATCTTGTAAATTGAAAGACAAATGTAGGTAAATATTCATAGATTTTGATGTGCAATGTGGTCATTGACATGCTTGTTTCATGCTAATATTACCGTTGCAAATGTTCGTTCTATCTCTTGAAGATTTTCATCTTCTTCTTGATCTGTTTTCTGCAAATGTTGGGAGGGGACGGAACAGTCGAGTATTCAGATCTCCATTTCTGACCCAGTGGATGTAGAATCCTCCAACTTACTTCGTCCATAGTGAATGATGGGTTTTTTCCATCAACCAGTAGTTCATCTCCAATCAAGACGGCATGCTTCCCGTTTTTTCTTGCTTGAAACAACTAGGGCAGGAGATGCTTCCTAAATTCCCGTGTTCGTCTGTCGTAGAACTCGGATGTATTAAATTTTGATCCTGTGAATTTTTAAATGTTCTGGCGTTCCTGTAGATTTAGAGAAATTATTAGCAAAATTAATGCGAACTGGTGTAGTTCTAGAAGGTGGATGGTGCCTAAACGTCTCACACCTACAACTTCATAATCCTCAGAACGTAATTTAATTCCGTTCTAAAAATGTCCATCACCTTCCTCTTGAGAATATCCATGTATTCTTTCCCTTTTAGAACGTTATGAAGAATGATCGTTTCTGTTGTCCGTATGCCGGTTCTGTTTCGTTTTTTTTTTTTTTTCCAGATAACGCTAGATTAAAATACTTAGATTGAAATACAAAATGTTCATTTTTGGTTTATTATTTCCAATAATAAGCCTATGTGATCGTATAGCAAAACATTTTTATAACCCTCCCTCAAACTTTGTCACTTTACGTTTCAAGGTGCGTAGAATCCAAATTTGAAATGTCCGTCCGGGCCATAAAAGGGCTTAGAATTGACTTAGAAAAATCTGTTCTTTCGCACATAGACTCCACTTGGGGTCTAGTTGGTCCTAACTTCTCGCCAGCTCGATCGCTCCACTCCAATGGGTGCTATGAGCCAAAAATAGGTGAAAAAGCGTCTTTTTTCTGTATATTTCAAGCTGTATATAGAAATTGGAGATTAATGAGTGACAAGAAAATGTTAGCTATTAATTTTATTAGAAAAAAAGTATTCTAAATGATACTCTTCTATTCAAAAAGAGATTTTTGATTTTAGGCAATTTTTTGCAATTTTATAGATTTTTTAAAACAAAATTTAATGAAGTTCAAGTTTTTAGCATAATTTCGTACATAAATTTTTGAATGTTCTATTTCATAGTTGATAAACTTTATTTGACCAATCTTATGATAAAAAATATCAATTTAACAATTCTTAGCCATTTTCAGTGATTTTGTCAGCACATTTTTTGAAATTTGACCAATTAGATGATATCAATATACAGTATAGGTAACACTTTTATGTGTTGGAAAGATGACTTGGTAATAAATTGTTTTGTTTATCAACTATATTAAAAAGCGTAAAATTGTGAGATTCCGCTGCTGTAATGGATTGAACCCATTTGTGCGGTCCGAAGCTCCGAGTTCCGATACTAAATATGCTATAAGCGGCGTTTAATAATTATGGAACAGATATCTACGTAGAAGGGCTGTCTAATACATAAATAATAAACCTTTGCGTAATAATTTGCAGCGTTTCTTAATGTTTGCACTTCACGTAAATGAAGATGGTAAGCGAAAATGAAAAATGATCAATAGCTTGGGATGTTGAGCAAGGCGGCGGAGAAATTCGTGAAACTCATTGCTTTCAAGAAGTTTCCGAAGTTAGAAGAGCTCAGTTCGGTCTCGATCGGGAATTCGTGGAATTCGTTGCTTCCGAGAATTTTTCTCAACAAGAAAGGCTCAGTGTTCAGCCTCGATCAGAAATTCGTGGAACTCGTTGCAGCCCAAAGATTTACACAAGGAAACTACTTCACGGAAATACCTACTCGTGAGCTGAGCCTCTTCTTTTGTGTTCAATTTTATCTCTATTTACCTCCTAAAAAGTTGGGGAAGCCAATAGTTGTGTTCACGAACTAAACTAAACTAACCAAATCACTCGCGACGAACTTTCGGATACCCATTTCATTTAAAAAAAGTCCAGTCATGCAGCATGACCCCATGAGCGAATTTTTGAAGAAATCTTCAATATTTCAGTCTCTATTGATCGTGTAGTGAAATTTTAGTTTATGATTTTGATAGACAAACATGGAATCAAATGATTAAAAATAATTAGGAAGTACTCATACTTTATTATTATTAAACTGTGAATTTTTGAAAAAATTTTATGCAGAAATCCGTTTCAGGCTAGTCTGAATCATATTCTGAAGTTTAACGCATTTTTTTATGTATGTATGTACGTATGCATGTATATATGTATGTATGTGTCATTCTAGACGATAACTGTCCGTAGAATTGTGCTAGGAACTTCAAACAAATTTTAAAATGTTAAGGACACAAAACGAAAGTTCAAGTTGGTTTGCCTGCCAGCATGATCGGATTACATCTTCGGGTTGAAATTTTCAAAAATGTAGTCAAAAATTTCAAAACAGCCTGTTTTTTGCGATTTGTTGTGCGAAATAATTTTTTCAGCATACTAACATGTGATATATTCGGAATCAGCGTAAAATTTCCTATCAGAATATGTATCAAGTTTTCAAAAATTTCAAAGTTGAAAAATCAGTCAAAAATCGAAATAATGCCGTTCGCTAGTTGTAAAAATCGGTAATATTTGCATGAAACATTGTTTTTAATATTTGCTGAAAAATCGATTGAAAATCTAAAAAATTGCTGAAAATCAAATGACTGTTTTGAATCGTAGAATATTATTTAGTACGAATTAATTTGCTATATGGTCGGTGGTTAACAATTGTTTGCCCTAAAAGTGCTCGAATTTCAAAACAATGTAACTTGATATAATACTGTAATCTACAAAAATTCGCTCATATGATCATGCTGCATGACTGGAAGTTTTTATTGTTCAAATTCAAATTAAAGTTATGATTTTTTTGAAAATCAAATTCGAAATTGTTTACGATTATGTAGGTAACATGGTATCTAAAATGAGAATTTAGATACCATTTAACAATGTTACTTTCAAATTTCGGGGTTTGTGGGACCTAGAGGTTTCGATAATAGAACGAAAGCTGCAAGAATCACTGAAATCGGTCAATTATTGGGTGAGAAAAGTTGAATGAACCGTTTAAATAAAAAATATAAACTCAGATTTGACCTTTGGCAAGTTAAGCTCGGCCACATGATATATTGCGGCAAACACTAAAGAAGGGGTTGAAGGCGGCGAGTTCAGAAGGCGGCACATCAAGGGGCTGTGCATGAAAAAAGGGGTTGGAGGCGGCACCCTTTGACTGGGGGTGGGGTTGCTCTTAAGTAGGCCCTAGACTATCAAGCGGCTTGATCAAATGCTTGAGCAAATTGATTGTATCAAGCGTGATTGATAGTTTAGAAAACCGTTTGACGATTGGAGCAAGCATTGACGGCGATTGATAAAAAGTTTGAATGACTCAAGCGGATGGTCAAGCCGCTTGATAGTCTAGGCCAGGGGTGCTCAAACTTGAACTGCTGGCAATCTACCTCAATATTTTTAGACCACTTACGATCGACTCTGAGAGGCTGCAAGTATGTGTGATGCAGGGTTGTCGTACATACACGATACACCCTACCTACCTAGGTAGGGTGTACCGTAGCATATATAGATATTAGCTTTCCGCACAATTTACATTATTTTAGTCAAGGTTTGGGTTAGGTTTACTTAAGTTCTTCTCTACAATATCAATGAAAAAACTCCTAGTTATTCAAAATTGCGAGTTTATTCGTTGTTACAAAACAAAAGAGTTATATATAGTGTTAAACTCAACTAAGGAGTGACTTTGGATGTTGAAGCGTGGCACTGCATGTCCTCAGCATACTTTTCATAAGATGGTGCGTAACCACAGAGTGCCAATCGCAAGCATGATGACATATGATCGTCAGTTGGTCGATTGCGATATTTTGACTTAATTATCTTAATTTCAGAAAATGCAGACTCGCACAAGTAAGTTGACCCAAACATTGCCGTCAGTTGAAGGGCGATTTGCCTTAGATTCGGATATTTATCTTCAGATATAAAACACCAGAAATTTGTATCAGATGCTGTAGCTTTGAGATGTACATCTGATATAATCTGCACCAACTCATTTTCAACAGAACATGAGTTTATATTAAACTGACTTGCTACTTCAGTAGATAATTCCTCAATGTTTTTACATGAAAAAGGATAACTCATAAATGATGCTATATTTGCCAATTTACTGCAATCATAAAAACGCATTTCGAATTGTCCCAAAATATTTGATAATTCAGCCTCATACGTATCATAATTCAACTGAGGAATCCTTGCTTTCAAAGACGGAAAATGTTTCAGATCCTTTTCAGTTGATCTATCATAAGTTGCGATTTACTTTTGAATGCGTTTACTGCGCTAATCTTCTCAATAATAGTTTTTCCTTTTCCTTTACCCGTCAAACGCGCCGCCCGAAATGGTCTAGTACAGTCTAGTCTAGAAACAACGCGGCTTTTCTTTGACAAGTACCGCGCGTTCCTTTGATAAAGCCGCCTTTTGCCGCAAGCAGTGTTATTACGTAATAAATTTTTGTAGTTTAGTTACCTACTTATTAAAAAAAATTTTCTTCTCGAGATCTACTCAAAAAGCACTCGCGATCGACCGTTTGAGCACCCCTGGTCTAGGCTCTAGGGCAATTTTCACCGGGTCCCTACAAACTCATCAAACGGAAACTCATCAAAAACGTGAGGTCGAGGCTTTTTGAGGAGTTTCTCCCTTTTCGGTGGGACACTGGTCAAAACTGAATGGAAGGGAAAGTCGTCAAAAAGAATTTCAAATAGAAATCAGATATAAATTTGGAAGATGAAAAGTAGTTGACAATTATTTTTGATGACTTTCCTGTCCCCTGTGGAAACAGGTCAAACGCTCCTAAGGGGAAACTCATCGAAAGGAAAGTCATCAAAACAAACCTTCGGAAGGCTTCACCGTGTGCCAGACCCAACCATTATAAGTGAAGGAAGTGACCGGATTTGGAGGCCTTCAGACCCCAGGCCAGGTAAAGTTAACTGTGAATGGTACTTTGATTGGTGATTTTCTTGGAATAGGTAATCGGCTTTTGTACAGCATTAGTAAAGTAAATCTCAGCTTGCATCATTTAAGGGGAAATAGCCCGACCTCTAGTTCACAAATAACAAATACGTTAGGGTCAACGATTCGCGGACCGAAGTTGTTCCAAAAATATCATAACTTGAAAGTAACGGGAAAGTTAGGTATCACTTTGTTCTGTACAGTAGGTCTACTGTACTAAAAACATTTCTACGAATATTGTATAAATCGTTTGGTATTGAAAGCTGCTCATTCAGCTTATTTTATTATTATTGTTAGGTAGGATTTTATCTTCCATGTCCGATCTAGCTCAACATGAAACCTAACTTTTTTAATGAGTCAACCAATTGCGGTTGCGGAAGTATTGTGATCTCATTTGAAGACAAAATAAATTGTCCTCCAAAACAAAAATTTCAACTTGCTTTTTGGGTTTCAGAGCTTAATAAACGAATTTGGTCTAGTGTCTATTAGTCTTTCTGCGGGTACCCAAATCCTTGCTGCTAATATAATGCCCTTCCGGGCATACTAACATGTGGTATATTCGGAATCAGCGTAAAATTTCCTGTAAGAATATGTATCAAGTTTTCAAAAATTTCAAAGTTGAAAAATCAATCAAAAATCGAAAAAATAATTCCGTTCGCTAGTTGTAAAAATCGGTAATATTTGCATGAAACATTGTCCAAATTCAGATTGAACTACTCTTATGGAAGTATCCCTGTATAACCAATCCTAGAACCATGCTGTTTAAAACGTAGGTAGTAGGTGCTTGTTAAAAAAACAAACAAAAAACAAAAAATTAATCACAACTGATGAGTTTACTCTGTGAAATATTCCGCCCTCCGATTCTCTCGGTCGCTCTCTTTAATTTTTTACGCTCAACTGTTTTACGCTCATTTGTCTTTAAATCTACAAGATTAGTTTAATAATAATAAAGTATGAGTACCTCCTAATTATTTTTAATAATTTGATTCCATGTTTGTCTATCAAAATCATAAACTAAAATTTCTCTACACGATCAATAGCGACTGAAATGTCGAAGATATCTTCAAAAATTCGCTCTTGGGGTCATGCTGCATGACTGGACTTTTTTGTGGTTTCTTCGTTTCACAGCAACCAATGTCAAGGCCAGGAATCCCATATTTACATTTGACACCATTACGCTCCACACTCCTCCACTTCTGAGCTTCGACTGATGAAAGTTTTCATCAAGAGATTTAAGGGTTGATTGAAGTACGCTTGAAGCGTCCATCAATCGGAGCCTCAATCATTTGATCAAGACGCTTGATAGTGTAGGGCCTCCTTTACATCGGTATTATCATCGTTGATAATATCGAACTCCTACTATCCGTGTTGCCGATATTTCATTTCCTAGCCATACATAGTCAACTTAATCTATCCTAAATGATCTATAATCAGATTTTATGTTACCGCTTCTATAATCTATTTGTCAACTTTAGAATAGATGTAATATATAATTGTACGCAAAAAAATAGTTTTTACTGTGATGTGTTATCGATTAAATGTCGCTATATTTTATTGAGTATTGCTTTTTTGCACTAACTAATGTAGGGAAGTAGACAACGAATTAATTATATATTGATTTATTCTAGTTTTTCATCAAGTAATAATGGAGTACGATGATGATTTCAGTGATTTAAAATTTGTTTGTTTCTAAAGTACCTTTTCTTATATTTATCGACAATGGGGTCCATTTACCAAAAACGCTGCAAATTATTTCACAAAGTTTTATTATTTTTTAATTGAGTATGATCGTAGTTTTAGTTGACTTGCGTACGTCATAAGGCCCGTCCAGACTCCTCGGCGTGTCCTATTTCGAGTTGCCACAACTTATACTTCTATAATTATATACGCATGTTTATATTTCTTGATCTATTCAAATAGTTATTGCCTTAATAATATGATTTGTACGTACGAAAAGTCGAGAGGATATGTTATTAAATATGCGTAGGAAAAGCATTGGTATTAACACACGAATATGACCTAGAAAAAAACATATATTGATGCCTCGAAGGAACGCCGTACCCACCTCATGGTGCCGCGGTGTATTATATGGGTATAACACATAAAAGTAATACATATCCATTCTCCTACACCCCTCTGCTACGCCCCTGGTCACCCCAGACACTGCAAGGTGCCGCGGCGCCTCCTCTCACTCACCCCCCTCTCCACCAACCGTGACCCCCTGCCAAGCGTGTCAGGCGTGCGTGCGTGCGTAAGTCTAACACTCAAAGCCTTGAAAAAGACACTTTTTCGCCCGTTTTTGGCCCATAGCATCTATGCGAGTAAAGCGATCGGGATGGTTAAACGTTAGGACCAACTAGACCCCAAATGGAGTCTATGTGCGAAAGAACGGGTTTCTAAAGTAAATTCTTAGGCCTTTTATGGCCCGGACGGCGAACGGCGGCGGACGGACATTTCAAATTTGGATTCTACGCACCTTGAAACGTAAAGTGACAAAGTTTGAGGGGGGGTTATAAAAAATTTTTGCTACACGATCACATAGGCTTATTCTTGGAAATAATGAACCAAAATCGCTCCAGAGGCAAATGAAAATCGGGATTTCGAAAAAAAGACGGCTGTGAGTTCTACCCGAAGATAGGGCCGGTTTCACCGAAGTTTTTAATCAACATTTACTCATTAAACTGAAGATCTCAGCTGTAAAACAAGGATGTTCGGTTTCACCATATCCAGTTCAGATAAATCAAACACGTTAAATCGACGATTAATACCAACCAGCCGAATTCGGGTGGTTAGCGTTCCAATCAACGATTGTTACCAGTTCTTTTCGCCACTTGTTTACATGACCGAAATTCTGTTTTGCTACGTTTTCCTACATATTTCCTGTTTTCCTACGTGCACGAAAATGAGCCAAAGAGGATTGATAAAAGCATTGGTGTTTGAGGACGAATTCGATGACGATGGTGAAAACTTTGCTATTCACCGTCCACAGTGAGCGTCTACCGTAGATTTCAATCTCAATGAAATCTATTTTGTGATGAGGTATCTCGACTTTCAAAAACTACTGTTTTGTCGGTCCTCCAACAAATTGAAGGTAGCATCGTAATACACAAATAACAGTAAGAATATGCGTACATGTAATATACGAATGCATTTGTAAAATATTGCTATAATATATAAGTTCCTCTTCCCCCTTAGTATATAAGCGTCTTGCAGGATGTCTTCATCGAAATTAGCACCTAAGCAACACGGTACCAACGTTACTGGTGACTAGGGGGGAGTTGGAGTCCCACTGGATTAAATTAAAAAATGAGTAAAGTTAAAAAATAATAGAAATAAGTTAACATAAAATAAATAAATAAAAAATCTTAGAACAATTAAAAATGAAAAAAAAAAAAAAAACAAATAAAAAAAAAAAAAAAATGGATGTGGCGATGGTCAGGTGTTGTATCGGTTGAGGCCAGGATTAGGGCTGCCATCCGTCCCGATTTATCGGGACATGTCCCGATTTTTGAGGTGTCCCGGGCGTCCCGTCATAATTTTTGAAGCGTCCCGATTATTTTTTTTTGCTGTCCCGACTTCGTCCCGATTTTTAAAGTAGTTGAATCTCCGAAGTATTTTGTAAGCCAAGGATGAAAACTGGATAAACCCTGCGTGGTACAGATGTCCTTCAATGCAGGTAGGTAGCCGGACACCTTTGACTATAGACATAGGTCTATGTAATAGATGATCGCACCCAAATGTGATATTTCGTTTTTTTTTTTTTTTTTTTTTTTTTTAGCATGAATATGCTTTAGCCGTGACCTAACTACCGAAAAATGTCCCACGAGAGTGCAACGAAAGTAGCGCCAATAATTGTGATGATTTCCGCTTACAACCGAGTCGTTGCTAGGGATATGATACTTCGTCGTTTTTCATCCCACAAAATTCGTTGACCATTCGTTCGAAAGCTCTCGATTTATCCAACCATACTATATTAACTACTGCGAAGTCCGTGGCCAACAAGCTGAGTTATGAGCATGGTTATATGAATAATTGTTTACACACAGGTGATAATTCTCAATTATTGATATTGTGAACATGATTGCAACCGCTTGTTAATTTCTGATGATTTCATTGAGCTGGTGTTTCGATTATGTGATTCATAGCAGGTGATCCGAATATTGCGAGAACGGTTAGATTTGTGAAGCGGTGGTTAAATTATTTTAATAGGTAATTTCTATACTTTACACTATAGGAAGCTGTAATTTCGTATGTAGCCTCTTTAGCCTCTTTCTATAATAAAGTGAATGTTTACTCGCGAGTTTCTATTAGGAGATCATCATCTCACAGGAGCTCAATGGTCGTGATCATTTCTATAATAAAGTGAGAGCGAGGAGCTAAAACATGATTCCATGTTTTAGGATTGATGGCAGAATGATAAACAGAGTTCAGAGGCCGATGGGGGGTCGGGTTCAGAGAATCGACGAGGAGTGAGTCGTGTACGGCTAAAGCATATTCATGTTTTTTAATTTTAGCCGTCAGGCTCAAAGGAACTGTGGCTTTTTTTTTTTTTTAAATAATGATGTTTCTCCAACTTTTCAATACCTATTGTATTTTTTCCAAAAATAAAACTTAGTCATTGTATTTTGTCAGTGACTTGAAGTAAATCTTGTCCCGATTTTGGTCCCGATTTTCTACTTTAGGCTGTCCCGATATGTCCCGACTTTTAGCTTACGCTGTCCCTACTTACGTCGAAAAGATATGGCAGCCCTAGGCCAGGTGGATATAGTGCTCCCAAGACCCATATATGTGCCGGCTCTGTGATATGAAGCTTAACGGGTGACACATTATCTGGTAACTTATTTATAACTTTAAGCCGATAGCACTGATTGAATCTCAATTCGTGAGATGTTGCATGTTGGGCCACTGACTGACCTTCGCCATGGAGAGTTGCTCATCGGTGATTGTTTATTCTTAAATTTACCTGAGACGCTTTACCAACATAAAACGCAGGGGTCCGAGGTCTTTCATGTATACACACGAATTACGAAAATATTTTATTTGTCAAAAAAATACAGTAATTTGATCACAGCCCCACGACCCGGGGGTCGCGCGGGGCATTTTTGGTGGGTGTGTGTACAAATTCAAAATAAGTCACAATCACTTCCTGGACTGAAAAAATAAATAAACATATATAATTCATGGATTATTACTTCTAAACACATTTGTAGATAGTCTTTTACAAATCTTAATTCAGTATAATATAATCATAGTGTGTACCCTGATACCTAATTGACAAATCTTGCCGAAACAAAGGTGCGCGTTTGCTTCCGTAAGTTTATCACATTTGTTTTGTTTCATACCGCATTACCTCTTATGTTTTTATATTCCATATAATTTACCATTGATTTTACTCTCTCCTATTTATTTCCTTCTATTTTTTATTTAAATTGCTATGTCAGCTTTGGCAAGGGCAGTATGGTCTGCCTGCTAAGATATTTGTGCACGGTAGATTGTTGTGCAAAAGGTACTCCTTCAACTTCTTCTTTGTCTCCTTCCTAGTGTCGTCGGCTACGTACGCGTAGGGAATCAGATAATTTCCTCTCATAGTCGGGAACATACCCCGAAGTGAGAAAATTGTCAAAAATGAAAAACAACGGATTTTTAACCCGCTAGGCGGCATGGATAGTCTCACGGAATCCTCGCGCACGTAACTGGAAAAACTACCTCAAACTGTCGGATTTTGAACGGCCTAGTCAGTTTTACTTTTACATGTCTAATTGGTGGAGAAAAGTATGTACTTGTATGTTGGAAAACGTGGTCTTTCTGAAGAAAAAAAAGCTAACAATCCAAAACCTCATTTTTAATAGTAGATTATTATTTAGAATATGATTTTGCCATAAAATTAATAGTTAACAATTTCCATGCACTCAAAAAGCTCAAATTTCAAAACAATTCAACATTATACCATACGGTAATTTACAAAAATTCGCTCATACGATCATGCTGCATGACTGGAACCTTTTTGTTTTGTACTCCCGTGCATCTGTCGAAGTGTAAAATATCGTACATATGTAGGTAATGGGTACAGGTAGGTAGGTACATGTTTATAATATAGCTATGCACATCTTGATCGTTGATCATGTTGAAGTTCCCGATGAGATTCTCCTAACCCAAGGCGAATTTCGATGTTGCCTTAACAACTACCTACCCTTCCAAGTTCCCTTCCTTCTTCTACTACATCTATTTCTAGTGAAAAAATTAAACCACAGATAAAGTTGTTGCTAATTTGTACTTCTTCCATTATGAAAGAATTCATTACACGTTAGGTAATCTATGACTCGGGCTTAATTATGAAGATTTGGAGTAGTGTAGTCACGTTAGAGTGACTTTTGAATCGTTTCATTCAATCGTCGTACAATTCCCTATTCGTACAGTACGATTCCGTGGTTAGCTTCTGGTTTGCTAGCTCTAGAAAAACCTCTTTTCGTGCGACTCCGCTGAACGACTCAGATGAAAACTACAAAAACTCCCTAAAAATTCAGTCCTCCAACTTAGAGAAAAGCCTACCCCATGGAGATGTTCCCCCGGGGTGGAGTCCTATGGTTTCATTGTAGAGAAATGGTCCCATTCTTTGACCTGCCCAAAACAGATCCAGCTGCCAGCTGCGCTCACCTTTCATTCCTATTTGCTACACTACGATTGGCGGGCGAACGAGGAGGGGGACTTGAGCTTCGCCAGGTTCAACGTCCCAGAACTAATAACCATTTTATGTGACATACACGCCATCGAACAACGACAAGTACGAGTGAATTCTCAATGCCGAAATCAGAAGTATGTAACAAAACCGCTACTTGTTTACCGCGGATTTCCATATATTTTGAGGTTATAATAATATTTGAACTCTTTACTAATGAGCTACTTTATAAAATATTTCAACACTCTGAGCCCTTCCAGACGATAACTGACCGTAACAACGATGACTAATCTGGGTTTTCTCAGATTGGAAAAAAAAGTTCTAGTCATGACGCACGATCCTATGAGCGCATTTTCGTGGCATATTGTGTTGTTATGTTACGTTTTTAAGAATATGTATCAAGTTTTCAAAAATTTCAAAGTTGAAAATTCAGTCAAAAATCGAAATAATGCCGTTCGCTAGTTGTAAAAATCGGTAATATTTGCATGAAACATTGTCCAAATTCAGATTGAACTACTCTTATGGATGAATCCCTGTATAATCAATCCTAGAACTTTCAGATGGCGTCGGTATGTTATTTTATTTTATGTCAAGATTTGATGATGTTATGATAGGATACTGTTAAGATTTCAACTGCCTTCAATACTGACCACATTGGTTATCAAAATCTATGAATATTTACCTACATTTGTCTTTAAATCTACAAGATTAGTTTAATAATAATAAAGTACGAGTACCTACCTCCTAATTATTTTTAATAATTTGATTCCATATTTGTCTATCAAAATCATAAACTAAAATTTCTCTACACAATCAATAGCGACTGAAATGCCGAAGATTTCTTCAAAAATTCGCTCATGGGGTCATGCTGCATGACTGGACTTTTTTTTAATTTGAGCAGTTTGAGAGCCAAAAAATTGTTTCTACCAATTTTAAGGAAAAAAAAAACCTTACTTACATATTACTCATATTTTACTATTTTTGTACTTATTTTTTGCGTTTTTTATAGATTTTTCAGCAAATATTAATGAAATTTAAGTACGTTTTTGACAATAATTTCGTGCATACATTTTTTAATGGTCTAGTTCATCGTTGATGAACTTTTTTTCTTTTTTTTTTTTTTTTCTTTTTTCAACTAAAATTATGCTAAAAAATATACATGTAATAATTTTTAGCCGTTTTTAGACATTTTTATGGATTTTTTGACCGCATCTTTTGAAATTTGACCAATTTAATGTGCTCAAAAAGTGCTGGCCAATGAATTCATTTGAAAAGCTTGATTTTTTTGGCGCAAGAACGGATTTTTATCTGAATCCTAAGGTTAGTTATCATCTGGAATGACACACACACACACACGCACACGCTCGCACACACAAACACACACACACACACACACACACACACACACACACATATATATATATATATATATATATATATATATATATATTTTTTTTTTTTTTTTTCAGAATGCCGCAAATCGGATTTCAATTGAGATTATTTTCGAAAATTTTCATTTTTAAATTTTTGGAGCCATCGGCAATAGCTTTATTATCTATTAAAATTCGCTAAACCGCATGTAATGACTGAAAACGAAAGATCGTTATGTTATAAAAAAATATGGTCTGATTTCTTTAAAAAAAAAAAAGAAAAAAAAATATATATATATAATGAGTATTTGAGTTGTTGATCGATTCTTTAATTAATTTTTAATGATCTTGAGGTCCGGTCATTTGTAAAGAAAACGCAGAGTTTTCGGCGACGTTTCGAAAATTGTTTATTTTCTTTTTCGAGCTCTCCATAAAATTGCCGAAGGCTTGTTCATATCTAGGTATGTATTATGAGTATTTTTCCTACTTATGAAAGCACAAACTAGGCTATAAAGTTCGGTAATTGTTAATTGAATCAGCAAGTACTTACATTAACTGACGTAGAAGGCCTTAACAAATGTTATTCGAATATAATTCCAAATCACTGATCTGCCTTTCAGTACTTTTCCGTTATACCCCCCCCCCCCCCCCCCCCCCAGTCAATTTGTCTTCAACACGCCCACTCGATGTTTCTAGGCATTCCTTCTTACTTAGATTACATATTTACGTAGAATTGGTGACAATTTCAAGCTGTGGGAAGAAATTATATTATTTATAAAAAAAGAAGGGGGAAAAAAATATTACCGTGTTTTCAGAAGTTGCCGATGTCGGTGAGGATTTGTTGAAACAAATTGGCGTGGTTGTGGTTTGATTGCCTTCGCATCAATTCGCACAAGTAGATTGCACATGAATTCGCACAAATATTTAGATCAGAATGCTGTGTATAGGTTGGTGGTGTGGATGCTCGCAAGCTCGCATCTCAAAATTACATAACATCAAGTGGTGCTAGTTTTGTGTGCGCTCTACCGTTGCCTTTCTGGTTCGGGGTGCGCTGTATCGTCCCGCTTCAAGTTCGGTGTGCGTTCTACGTATGGATTGTGATTTGGTGTGCGCTCTAACCCCACAGTGATCTTACCTTATGCGCAAATACTTCTGATGTCTTCCAACAGGGCTACGAAGAGGTCAGGACTGTCTGCACGATATAGTTTCCAGCAGTAATGGTCAAGGTGTGACTGCAAATGGTGCTGAGGAACCCCTCTCATTTTTTTTAAATAATTTAACTTTCGCAAAACAACGTCGTTTTAATAACAACGTCGGCATCCGAATCTTCCGATGAAGGAGCAGCGTTTCCTGCTAACAGACGACCCCTCTTGTATTTTCTTCGTCCTGCAAAACGGGAGTCGTCAATCTGAATCGGACTTTCTGCGGTTTTCACCACCATTGTAGTTCCGCATTTATGTCAGTCTGCGTTATCATCCTCGTTTAACAACAATCCTCGGTCTACTGAATATCTATGACACACTATTTCACTTGACACATAAACTTAGGCCCGGTGCACACGAGCGTCAAAATGACGCTTGACGCCGCGTCATTTCTTGGAATCGCTATCTGCGTCCTATCTGAGTTTCAATGCACACGAGCGGCAAAAGGACGCAGGACGCCGCGTCATGACGTGCCAGTCACTCGCTCGCCAACTACGAGGATGGATCTGTACCCAGATATTGAAGAAGAAAGTGGTTTTTTCGTATTTGGTGCACAAGTACGTATTTCGCAAAGAAGAGGGCAGAAATCGGAAGTACTGAAGAAGCGAATATTATTGAAATTAAAGTACCTACGTTTTTCAGCATAATTTTGAGCAAAACTTATTAAATGTCCTAGTTAATCGTTTATAGTTTAGTTTTGACTAAAATTGTGCTAAAACTTATAAATGTAACGCTTTTTGGCTGTTTTTAGCCATTTTTAGTGATTTTTTTAGTACATTTTTCGAAATTTGCCAATTTAATGGGCTAAAAAATACGTAGTTGACCAACAAACTCATCCTTTCGTTTGGAATGCTTGATTTGTTGGCCCAAGAACGGTATTTTTATCTCAATCCTAAGGAGAGTTATCGTCTGGAATGATGTATATATATATATATATATATATATATATATATATATATATATATATATATAAATATAAATATATATATATATATATATAGGTATGTATATAATCAATTGCTGAAATTTCGATACAATTTAGCATAATATAATAAGACATGTAATTTAAGAAAATTCGCTCATTCGATCATACTGCATGACTGGAACTTTTTCTAAATAACATCCCCATACTCCCACATACATGCCCATATGTATACGTATATGAAATTGATATGAATATGGATTTTGGTTGGGGTTGGACGAAAAGTTGGAAGGACGTCGGAGCAAGGACTCGGATTTCAATGAAGAATGTTTTCGAAAATTGTTATTTTATAATTGCAGTAGCAATTTTCTGCGAAGATTCGCTAAAAACGGCATGTTGGGCATAGCACGTAGCTTTCTCGTATCCTTTGACAATGAATCAATGTGCAGAAAATTGAAGTTTTTCAAAAAATCGTGGGCCGAAATCTTCAAAATGATGGTTGACGCGAAGTGACGCAGCTGCACGTGTGCACCGGACGATTGACTGCTGAGTACTGTTAGGGGTATCGGGCGGCAAGATACCTATCGCCCGCAACGCGCGTCCCACAGAAACCTGCGTCAACTTTGATACCTATCCGCGTCAACGCCAGCTGCAGATAGGTATCGGCGTCCCGTGTGCACCGCACCATGCTCCGCTGTGTATCTCTAGTTATCCGATTGAAAATGACGCGGCGTCAAGCGTCATTTTGATGACGCTCGTGTGCACCGGGGCTTATAGATCGCAGGCTAGCGTGAGCCAGAGCGCGACGGGACCCTTGATCGCAGAGGAGAGTCTCCCGGGAGCCCACCTAAAGGCACAACTAGCGCCTCCTTCTGGCATTCTGGGCAACTTACAGTACTAGTCAGCTGATCGCGTATCATTGGTAACGTCTCATTGTTGATATCGCGAATCATAGGTGCTTTAGATTTCAGGTTCAGGCGATTGTTGTTATTCTGTGGTTGTCACTGTCACGAGTTTTCTCGCCTGGTTTCACGGTCCTTCGTTGATATTATAGATACCTATCGGGTTCCTTCTTTGAGTATTAATAAGATGGAGGGCTCTGAACTCAACGCTGTTTCCCTGTCAAGGCATACGTGCCACGACAGTCGAGTTACCGTTGCTCATATATATGTGCCTACATGTACCTATATTTATTGAAAGTTGTTTGCTTACTATATGTGATATGACTTCAATACCACCAATATTATTCATTTAAGCAGCGCAGGCTAACCTAATTTTTAAAAAAACAAAGTAAAGTTCCTACTAAACCAAGGTTGCCTATCATTTTCAGCTATTTGGCTCGTCCCAAAATTTCATGGTTCCAAAGAGATTCAGATTGTCAAAAAGAAAGGACGAGTTCCTTAGCCGTCCCGATCAGATTAATGCTGTGGGTCGAATTTAGGAAAATGACGTTGGCCACAAAACCAAAAAAGCAATTTTGATCGACAATTATTTCATCACCTTTTTAACGCTGAGTCTATTGAGCGTGATTAAAAACTGTCCCAATCATACCCAGAGATCCTAGCAAGCACACAGAGACGGTTGAATTACTTATTATTAACTCTCGGAAAACTTACATGTATAGGTACCTAACAAAAAGGACATTACCTAGAAACATTCCTTAGAAGGTTGAGCTTTTCCAGCGATGCTACATAACTAAAACTAAACTGAGCAAATTTTCGTCAACTTTCTCTCCTCTTTTCGGAACAAATTATCGGCCAATTATATACGAGTACCTATGTAGGAATTGTACAAGAATCGTCGCGAACACAAAGCTTCCACTTTTTTTCCGCAAAGAGCCAAATACTGATAGCATGGAGGCAAAAAGAGATATGCCCTAGACGCTTGACATGAGTGTCAGCGAGGAGAGCTGCAAAAAATGAAACATCAAGATGTACCTATGAACACTCAACACTTATTAGGGTAGGTACCTACCTACTACCTACCTATACAAACTAGGTATGAACCCTACCTATACAAACTAGGTACCTAGGTACTTCTTCAAACGCTAAACACTAATTCAATCTCTGATGCTACCTAAACCTATTTTGAGATGGTTGCCAACCGCTTAACAAAATGACTCGTATTGGATCCATTTCGATACCTAACTCACGAATTCTCCCAGCTTCACTAAAAAGCAACGAGATTCAAGTGTAAGCGGGAAGCCGGCGAATACACACATCAGGCACCCGATCAGCTGACTAGTAGCCCGGAATGCCAGAAGGAAGCGCTAGTTGTGCCTTTAGGTGGGCTCTCGCGAGACTCTCCTTGATCGCAGCCGGTTCATAGAGCGCACACCGAACTAGCACCCATCATGTAGTCAATCCCTTAGTAGATATACAGATTAGTTGGACATGTAGGTCAGAATGATGTTAATACTTTGGTGGTCTGGATGCTCGCAAGCTCGCATCTCGAAAATACATTACATAACATAATCTAAGTAAGAAGTAATGCCTAGAAACCAGGGATGGGCATCGATTAATCGAAATAATTAACTGTTCAAATAATCGATTACTTATAGAATAATTGATCGGATAATCGATTAGTTTGTAATGATTATTCAATTGAGATTTTAGAATCAAGTCTATCGCGGAATAATACCCAGGGCAAGAAAGTGGACAACACTTCGCCTCACGTTATTGTTATCACTTATCGGTCTAATCACATATCTACGGCTATCATTATCAGAAACACCTTTTTTCAGTTATCGTTCGTTTGATGACACGGAACTTGAGCTTCGATCAAGATGCCCCAAAAAGTGCGGTTTGGGAACATTTTGAGAAAGTCGAAAGTCAAGCAAAGTGGAGTGAAAATATAAAATATGTGGGAAGTTATTTTCTTCCTTGCAGGTGTACCATCTTCGTCTTTGTTTAAAAAACACAACAAGAGTATCCACAAGACCTGGTCCAAAAGTCGTGTGGAACCCCGTGGCCGAAACGCTCTAGGCATGAATGAAGAGTTCAGCCTGTATTTGAGATCTCCACAAGAAAGAATCCAACAAAACCCTATTAAACTCGTATATTGGAAGCAGATGGCCGAGACGTTCCCAGCAGTTTCCAAAATCGCCTTGAGATATGTGCCAGCGGTAGCAACTTCTGTTTCTTCAGAAAGGCTTTTTTCTGAAGCTGGCCAAATTCTGAGGAAACAGAGAAGCCGGCTGACACCAGATATGGCGAATAAACTTATATTCCTAAAAGATATAGATCAGGGGTGCTCAAACTTGAACTGCTGGCGATCTACCTCAATATTTTTAGACTACTTACGATCGACTCTGAGAGGCTGCAAGTATGTGTGATGCAGGGTTGTCGTACATATACGATACACCCTACCTACCTAGGTAGGGTGTACCGTAGCATATATAGATATTAGCTTTCCGCACAATTTACATTATTTTAGTCAAGGTTTGGGTTAGGTTTACTTAAGTTCTTCTCTACAATATCAATGAAAAAACTCCTAGTTATTCAAAATTGCGAGTTTATTCGTTGTTACAAAACAAAAGAGTTACATATGGTGTTAAACTCAACTAAGGAGTGACTTTGGATGTTGAAGCGTGGCACTTCATGTCCTCAGCATACTTTTCATAAGATGGTGCGTAACCACTGAGTGCCAATCGCAAGCATGATGACATATGATCGTCAGTTAGTCGATTTCGATATTTTGACTTAATTATCTTCATTTCAGAAAATGCAGACTCGCACAAGTAAGTTGACCCAAACATTGCCGTCAGTTGAAGGGCGATTTGCCTTAGATTCGGATATTTATCTTCAGATATAAAACACCAGAAATTTGTATCAGATGCTGTAGCTTTGAGATGTATATCTGATATAATCTGCACCAACTCATTTTCAACAGAACATGAGTTCATATTAAACTGACTTGCTACTTCAGTAGCTAATTCCTCAATGTGTTTACATGAAAAAGGATAACTCATAAATGATGCTATATTTGCCAATTTACTGCAATCATAAAAACGCATTTCGAATTGTCCCAAAATATTTGATAATTTAGTTTAAGTGCATTGTGATGTCAGTCAAAAATGCCAAATCAGTCAGCCATTTTTTCGTTTTTCAACATCTCAGTGTCATCACCTCTTTCGTCTAGAAAAGCTACCACTTATTAAAAAAATTTTTCTTCTCGAGATCTACTCAAAAAGCTCTCGCGATCGACCGTTTGAGCACCCCTGATATAGATGATTCATTTTGGAACTAACTTTTTTTTACATTAAAGTTTTTCTCGTTTTAAACTGTTCTAAACTGTGAATTAATTTTTTCTTGTACACAATGACATTATTATATTAAAAATTCGATGTTTTCAATGTATCCTCTCTTTTCTCAGCCTTTTTCAAATTAATCGATTATTTAGGTTCCGATTAATCGGTTAATCTGGTTGAAATAATCGTTGATTCCAATAATCGATTAATTGTTAGCCGATGCCCATCCCTACTAGAAACATCGGGCGGGCGAGTTGAAGACAAATTGACTGGGGGGGGTATAACGGAAATGTACCAGCCTTTCTACCTGTATTTTATACGTACCTACCCAAAATAACAGTAATCCTTATCCTCCATGACACGTGAACTGCAACCGTTACAATCGCCTATTCAAGTCCGTTTACCCTCCTGTACCTGCCTCCCCACTTTAACTATCAGTATATGTCCCTAAGCTACCACCTTCAGTGTGCCATCAGTTCTTGTGGGAATAAAATTTCTACTTTCCACCTTATTCCAACACTCAGCCGTTAATGTAAGTACTTGCTGATACAATTACAAAGCTTTATAGCCTAGTTTGTGCTTTCATATGGAGAAAAAAAGCTCAGAATATATACTCAGATGTAAACAACCCTTTGGCATTTTTATGTCGGATTGATTGATTAAGCGGTTTATTTAACAACCAGGAAAACGGATAGGGCCGAGTGGCCCTTTCTTACTCCGTTCCTGGCACAACTGATGAGTTTACTCTTTGAAATATTCCGTCCTCCGATTCTCTCGGTCGCTCTCTTTAATGTTTTACGCTCAACTGTTTTAGGACTTGATGTAGCTTTAATACTGACCGTGGCTTAGAAAATATCAGCCATGAAATTATGAAGAAGTTCTATTTATGTACGTGTGTACTTCAAAAATTCGCTCATGGGGTCATGCTGCATGACTGGACTTTTTATTGAATTTTTTTGCACATATTAATGAAATTAAAGGACATTTTTCAGTACGATTTTATGCATACTTTTTTGAATGTTCTAACTTCATTTGAGTAATATTCCGCTAAAAATGTACAGTTGAAGATTTTTAACAGAATCGGCCATTTGGTGCTTTTTACCAAGTTTTTAAGGTTCTTAGTTACCTTAAGAAAGTACTCAAAACCATTCCTTTCTTGGGAGTCAATGTCTAACTGCCTTTTTTTTTAAATTGGTAATACATTCTTTCTCAAATGCAATTACTTAAAAAAATGTATCTTTTAGTGAATTTTCTTAGAAAATAAAGCTATTGCAATGGCTTCACAAATTTTAAAATAAAAATTTTCAAACATTTTTTTCATCGAAATCTGTTTTGAGGCATTCTGAAATGATTCCTGGATTTTAACGCTTTTTTATATATATATATATATATATATATATATGTATGTGCCATTCCAGACGATAACTCTTGATAGAATTGAGATAAAAACTTCGTTCTTTCGCCAAAAAATCAAGCATTTCAAAAGAAAGGATGAGTTCGTTGGACAACACTTTTTGAGCACATTAAATTGGTCAAATTTCAAAAAATGTACTTAAAAATCACTAAAAAAGGCAAAAAAACCGCTAAAAATTAACAAATTTCTATTTTTTAGCAGAATGCTACTCGAAAAAAATTAATCGAACATGAACTACGACATTTAAAAATTTAAGCATCAAAATTGTACTGAAAAACGCTGCAAATTATTTCACAAAGGTTTATTATTTTTTCAATTAAGTTTGATCGTAGTTTTAGTTGGCTTGCGTACGTCATAAGGCCCCTCCTGACTCCTCAGCGTGTCCTATTTCGAGTTGCCACAACCTATACTTCTATAATTATATACGCATGTTTATATTTCTCAATTTGAACTCCTATCTATTCAAATAGTTATTGCCTTAATAATATCATTATCTAAGTTCGTACGAAAAGTCGAGAGGATATGTTATTAAATATGCGTAGGAAAAGCATTGGTATTAACACACAAATATGACCTAGAAAAAAACATATATTCATGCCTCGAAGGAACGCTGTACCCACCTCATGGTGTCGCGGCGCCTCCTCTCTCTCCACCCCCCGCTCACCCCCCTCACCACCCACCGTGACCCCCTGCCAAGCGTGCCAGGCGTGCGTCTAACACGTCCTAAAAGACACTTTTTCATCCGTTTTTGGCCCATAGCATCTATGCGAGTAAAGCGATCGGGATGGTTAAACGTTAGGACCAACTAGACCCCAAATGGAGTCTATGTGCGAAAGAACAGGTTTTTTAAGTCAATTCTTAGGCCTTTTATGGCCCGGACGGCGGACACCGAACGGCGGACGGACATTTCAAATTTGGATTCTACGCACCTTGAAACGTAAAGTGACAAAGTTTGAGGGGGGGTTATAAAAATTTTTTGCTACACGATCACATAGGCTTATTATTGGAAATAATAAACCAAAATCGATAGGAACACTTGAAAAAATTGTAAAAATCCACCAAATCGTTTGTTCATTGGAATCTGACAAAAAGTTCATTTGCTATAAAATGTATAACATTTTTATTTTTCCCCAAAGTGCTCACATTTCAATAGAATTTAAGGTGCTCTTCCAATATGTGCCCCCCCGAGCAACTGCGCCTCCCAGTGCGCCTCCTCGTCGTTTTCATTGTTAGTGATCATTGAGTTTTGCTGGGCGCCGAAAGTACAACCGTCGCCGATTGCTGGCCGGGGATGCTCCTCCATCCGATGAGGACAGCGACGCAGAACACACCAACAACCGCAACCACGGTCGCAGAATTGACGGACCATGGGTTTTTGGTTTAAAAAAGGGGACCGACTGTAGGTACTTCTGCGTATAATACAGAGAGAGTGCCAGCCTGGCTCCGTCATACATTCCGACGAATGGGCGGCATACAGGAGCCTGAGTAGTCTCGGCTTCAAACATCGAACAGTGAACCACCAGCAAAATTATGTAGATCCGTCGACTGGGGCACACACTCAGGCCATCGAGCGTTCGTGGTTGGATGCCAAAAATAAGATTTTGAAGACCATGCGAGGAACATCCCCTGCACTGTTTCAATCTCACCTCGACCATTATTGTTGGAAGTTGGCCCACCGTAATGAAGACCTGTTCGAAGCATTTTTGAGAGACATGAAAGACTTGTACAGGGCATGATTTTTACCTACCTAACTTCGACGACAGCATCATCTTGCAGGATTCAATGTCCAAAATCATATTACAGGTACGTTTATCAAGAGTAGTAACGAATTATTGGTTGCTAATGATAGGGAGGCGCATATTGGAACAGAAGCGTGATAGGGGGGCGCATATTGGAACAGAAGCGTGATAGGGGGGCGCATATTGGAAGAGCACCGAATTTAACATAAATGTAATACGACCATTTATGAAAATTCGCTCATACGATCATGCTGCATGACTTTTACGTTTTTCCCATGCTTGACCTTGATTATTACCACCAGTACGCTGTCGGTTTTTTTTCCTCTTTTAAATTATACGATTTTCGTTTTAGAAGCACTAAAGGTGGCGCGTTATACCTACTTTAAAATGACGAGAAAAAAAAATGTTTGACTACAATTTTTGTCAGGGAAGTCTGAAATTCGGTCAGGGAAATTTAAAATTTCAATTTTGGGGCCACTCTGTACCAACTATATGCCGAAACTTGGCTAATTCTTGAAAACATCAATCTGTCGATCGTACGAGGTCGTAGGTACTAAATAGTTTCAACCTTCTCAGAATGGAATTGGTTTCACAATAATAATTTATTGGAGATTGTACGTTTTACAAACCCAAGGGCGGGTATTCCTCATTCCTTTTCACTCGTAACATCCAAATTAAGACAACGATTTCTGACGTCGTGGTCTATGATACCAATCTTCGAAATCATAAGCATCCTTCCTTCTCGTATCATTTTTTATTTTTGATTGATCGCGATTTTTGAGTTGAGGAAGGTGAAATTTTGGAAAAGCGAGAACATGAACAAGGATATGAGAGAATACGTTTGCCAAGTTGGGTGGGCAGTAGAGCTTCCTCACTTAACATGGACGTTTATAGTAAGTTGAATGCATAATGTAAGGTTCGTTCGGCTAAGGATTCTGGACGAGTTCAGGACGGGACGGCATTCTGCAAGGGGAGGGGATAGGATCAGTACGGTACCGTTCTTAACCGAACGCCTTTAGAACTCGTACTGAACTGGTAGCCAATATTGCAACCTCCCATCATTTTTTCAATTATTGTATTTTTTGCGGTATTTGTCTGTTGTCTTCTCTCGTTTTTAGTGATTCAGTATAGATTTTCAAACGTTTACGAATTTAATAGTTATACTTCTTTGCACAAAAAAAGCTCAGATATCAAGACAATTTAACATAAATTTAGCATAATAATAAGTACCAACCTACCTACCATCATTTACGAAAATGAGAAAAACATCATGAGAAAACCAATTAACTTTTAGTTGCATTCAGTGACTATTATATTCCGAAACTCCATCGGATTCGTAAAAATCTGAGTCCATCATTTTAACTCAAAATTATTCAACAAAAATGACAAGACGACACACGCAAACAGTAAACAAAAATATTTAGATGATAAGCGAAATGATGATAAGACGATGTGATAAGCAAAAATATCTAGTGCGACTGTCGGTCCCGACGAAAATCTCAGGACTAGTTGAACTGGTCCTGGACGGTAATGGATGCCTAAACGAACAGCGGACTGTCGGTACTGGACGAGTTCTAAGCATAAACGAACGCCACAAAGGGGGCGGGGACCATCCGAACTGTTCAGAATCCTTAGCCGAACGAACCTATAACAGTATCTAATACATGCGTAAAATAGGGCTACAATTCATGTTTGCATGTGCAGAAGTTGTCTTAAGGTCCATAACCCTCACAATAATTGATAATTGCATCACAATCGATCCATTATTTCTAGAGTGTCATCCAGTGTGTTGCGTATGATCGATAGTTACCTATTATCCAAGCGAATACAATAAAATACAAAAGGCATAATTCTGGACCCATCAACCTCTCGAGTTTGATCGAAATCGACGTTATGAGATTTATCTGAAGTCGTCTAGGCGCTAAACCGCACAATTCCTGAAAATTTCATAAAAAATCGGTCCATTTGGGAATTTTGTCTGTGTCGATCTATTCCAGTTTTGCGCATGCTCTATAATTATTATTCCACCAATCGCGATGTAATCAATAGGGAAGTTTTTTGGAACATACCCATCTACTCCCCGAGTTTGAAGGAAATCGGACCAATAGATGATAAGACTGGAACTTATTACTTTATACTCATACAACAATGTGAAATTAAATTTTTACAAACCCCAACGGGGGTTCTAGGTAACAAGGTCTGTTGCTAGGGGGCGAAGAACCTTATAAACATGGTGGTTGACATGACTTTCCCCTAGTTGATACCTTGCGTCACCCCTTTTCGCTCTACAATTCGTTTCCCGCACCACCAACCTCATCAATACTGGTCAAAAATGAGAATTATATTATTGATAAATAAATGTTTAGAATAAAGAAACAAACGCAAGCTATATCAAAAAGTTCCAGTCATGCAGCATGATTGAATGAGCGAATTTTCTTAAATTACCTGTCTTATTACAGTATGTTAAATTGTATTGAAATTTGAGCAATTTGAGGACATAGAAAAAATTTTATTGCTGAAAAATTTGTTCTAAATAACATTCTATTATTTAAACAAAGATATTGGATTTCTAGAATTTTTTACATTTTTATCGATTTTGTAGCACATTTTAATGAAATTTGTTGAGCATAGGTTTGAGCTTTAATTTTTAAATTACCAACTTCATAGTTGATAAACTTTATTTGAATAATATTCTTCTACAAAAATAAAATTCGCCTTTTAGCGAATTTTTGAAGAAAATTAAGCTATTGCTCTCGCCTCAAAATTTGTAGAATGTGAATTTTTGAAAAAGTTTTATGCAGAAATCCGTTTCAGGCTATTCTGAATTATATTCTGAAGTTTAACGCATTTTTTTATGTATGTATGTATGTATATATGTATGTATATATGTATGTATGTATGTATGTATGTATGTATGTATGTATGTATGTATGTGTCATTCCAGACGATAACTGTCCGTAGAATTGTGCTAGAAACTTCAAACAAATTTTAAAATGTTAAGGACACAAAACAAAAGTTCAAGTTCGTTGGTCAGCATGATCGGATTACATCTTCGGGTTGAAATTTTCAAAAATGTAGTCAAAAATTTCAAAATAGCCTGTTTTTTGCGATTTGTTGTGCGAAATAATTTTTTCAGCATACTAACATGTGGTATATTCGGAATCAGCGTAAAATTTCCTATAAGAATATGTATCAAGTTTTCCAAAATTTCAAAGTTGAAAAATCAGTCAAAAATCGAAATTATGCCGTTCGCTTGTTGTAAAAATCGGTAATATTCACATGAAACATTGTCCAAATTCAGATTGTCTTTAAATCTACAAGATTAGTTTAATAATAATAAAGTATGAGTACCTCCTAATTATTTTTAATAATTTGATTTCATGTTTGTCTATCAAAATCATAAACTAAAATTTCTCTACACGATCAATAGCGACTGAAATGTCGAAGATTTCTTCAAAAATTCGCTCATGGGGTCATGCTGCATGACTGGACTTTTTTGGCTTCGAACGATCTGATTCAGAATCTGATGATTACTGTCGGGAGGAGACACTCCTTGTTTTTGTCATTTTTTGGGATTTTTTTTTTTTAGTACATTTTTTGAAATTTGACCAATTTAATGTGCTCAAAAATTGTTGTCCAACGAACTCATCCTTTCTTTTGAAATGCTTGATTTTTTGGCGAAAGAACGAAGTTTTTATCTCAATTCTATCGAGAGTTATCGTCTGGAATGACACATACATATATATCGGGGATGACTACCAATAATTATAAAGTTTCTCATAAACAACCCGCACAACTCATTTATTTAGTTGATAAACGCGTTAGAGTTTACCCTTCAAGGGCCAGGTGTGTTTCGTCCCGGAGGGTTGGTATCCCTGACGCACCACACTGCGTCATTGGGAATATAACTAGAGCGCTTCGTGGCGTGGCTACAGTTCGTTTAAAACCTTCTTACGATTTATGTCGCAATATTATTAAAACTTTCTTTTTCATTTCCTAAACAAGTTTTAATTCATTTAATCCTCACTCCTGATCCTTTTAGTCAATTCTTGAGAATATATATATTTGAGGGTTTTCTTGAATTGACCAAACTAGACATAAAACCACATTAGTTTGGTCAATAATTCAAGAAAACCCTCAAATGTATTATTCACTAGACAACAACACTTCATACATACATACATACATACATACATAATATATATATATATATATATATATATATATATATATATATATATATATATATATATATATATATATATATATATGAAAAAGCGTTGAAATCCAGGAATCATTTCAGAATGCCTCAAAACAGATTTCGATGAAGAAAATTTTTGAAAATTTTTATTTTAAAATTTTTGGAGCCATTGCAATAGCTTTATTTTCTAAGAAAATTTGCTAAAACAACTCGTGTTTTTCACGACTGCTGGCATAGGGTACAAAAGAAGAGCAAATCCGCAAGGTCTTTGTTTAGGTGCTGACCCGCCGATCTCTTATCGGTTCCTACCTCTGCACATTTTTGTCAGAATGCCAGCCCAGCAAGTAGACGTATTTTAAGAGATTCTCGACGAAATAGCCATATTATGGTCACGGAGAATTTCGAACATTTGAATTATTTTTGATTTTGACGGAATTGGACTCAAATTGACGGTATTATTTTGTAAGTACTGTTTTTCTGCAATGATATGTGGCGGGAGGCCTCACGGGACGATTAACGGAAAAAGTCCAATGGGTGAAATAGCATATATATATATATATATATATATATATATATATATATATATATAGTCAAAATTAGAGATGTCGATACCAAAATTTATCGATTCCCGATACCGATACCTAAAAAATCGAATCCCGATTCTCGATACCGATACCATCGGCGCATAATATCTAACTTACTTGTAGGTGAAAAAGAAAAATTCCTCTTGAAGTATTAATATATTCAATTTTTTTTGTACAACATATAACTTATACTTACCTACAAAAAATTGATCCCAATATATTTGCAAATGAGGTAATTTTTAAATAAAAACAAAACATGGATAATAAAACCTTTATTCTCCATCTGTTCTACTTAAGGTTTTTGTTTAAAAAGACCAATATTTTAATTCTGTCTGGGTGGGACGGTTACACAAAGTTGTTACGTTTCGCAAGTTGTTACTGCACATCTATCGATAGCCTCTCGCAATGAATACTGGCTCCAATAGCTCACAGTTCCGTCGTAGATGAAGTTATAAGTCTAATTAGCTAATATATTTTCCATCTCTATTTATGTCATTAGGAGTTCTTGTTCCAATGAAGCTTTAATGCTGTAGTTACTTATTAAAATTACATAAATTTTAAAGATCAATTCTTATTACAAATTCTAAATTTCAGATTTATATTTTCATTCAAGGCTTTAGTTAATTTGATTTGTGCAAATACAAAATGTGATATTTTTTTGTTATGTATCAAGTATCAATTAATAGGCAACTTTTATTGCCTAGGATTGATTTCTTTCTGAATAAAACAAGTTAAGCAGACTTTTCGTCGGTAACTGTAAGGTATTTCCAAATAAGACTGGCTCTAGGCTTTTATACTTGGAAAACATAGCTTTGTCTAATGCTTCTGTTGTCACAAACAAAATAACACAAGCCTACTTGTAAACAAAGTTATAATTGTAAGTTGTGTTTTGGACAATTCATGTTTCGCAACTGCTAACTACACAACGGTTGCAACGTAGTGTAATAAAACGCCCATCACCGGGCGGTATCGGTATCGGCTTTAGGCGATCGATTCTCGATACCGATACCAATGCCTAAGAATCGGTGGTATCGAGAATCGGTATTGATCGGGGAATCGACTCATCCCTAGTCAAAATATTTTTTCGTAGAGTAGTCCCGTAACAGTCTCTTTCGGGGTCTTATAATACAATTCAATTCAATTTTATTGTATAACCTATAACCTACAAGGAGTTCCTTAAATACATATTAAAAAATAGCACATGATATCTTGCCTTCATTTCTCCCTCAACAAACAATGTTAGACTTTTACGTATGATGTATCAAATAATTACTTATATAGGATGTAGAATCCTCCAACGTACTTCGTCCTATAGGGAATGATAAGTTTTTTTTCCATCAACCAGTAGTTCATCTCCAATCAAGACGGCATTTTTCCCGTCTTTTCTTGCTTGAAACAACTTTGGCAACAGATGCTTCCTAAATTCCCGTGTTCGTCTGTCGTAGAACTCGGATGTATTAAATTGGGATCCCTTGAACTTGTAAATGTTCTGGCGTACTTTAGATTTAGAGAAATTTTTAGCAAAATGAATGTGAACTGGCCTACTTCTAGAGGGTTGGATGGTACCTAAACGTCGTACACCTATAACTTCATAATCCTCAAGAACGCAATTTAATTACGTTCTAATAATCTCCATCACCTTCCTCTTGAGAATATTCATATCTTCTTGCCTTTCTAGAGCGTTGTGAAGAATAAGATCGTTTCTGTTGTCCGTGTGCCGGTTCTGTTTCGTATTATTTTTTTCCAGATAATGCTAGATTTTCTTCTATACTATCAATTCTCTTATTATTTATTATTATTATTATTGTTATTATTATTTTTTTTTTACGAGCTAGATAGTTTCTTGACTGTTAGCAATTTCTTGCGACAGAGCATGCACCTGTGAATTCAAAACATTAGTATGTTCCTTTAAAAAAAAACCCTTTTAATACTGACTGACCCCAGCGTCTCAATGTTTTGTCATGAGGAGTTCTGTTGTTGGTATTAAAGTGTTGTTGACCCAATTATGTGAAAGCGGCATCTTTGTAGGAGCCCTAGACGTTTTGTTTCATAAGAGAACGGAATTTGGAAACCAAAACAACTCGCGTTTCGGTATTATGGTGAAGTTGTCGACTGCGTTGTTTGACATTGTGCAACAACCGTTTGCATCCTTCTTCATTTAAATAGCAAGGTAAATGGCTTCGGTAACTTGGAATCATGATAACCAATGTTATCTTTGAACTATTGGTATGATGTTATTTTGTAGTTTGCTGTTCGTTGTGAATCTTGGATGGTCTTTGTTTGTAACGTTCTTCCTGACAAGTGTACCTAGTGCAATTCATTTTATTCGCAGCTTTTAGGACGTCCCTCTTAAGCTAGGTAATAGGCATCGTCACTAGAGGGACAGCTTATTGAAATTGATCCTAAGGAGTGTGAGAACCCAAGCATGAGGAAAAAAACGTCTGCCAAGTTGGGTGGGCAGTATAGCTTCCTCAAATATTGTAACATGGACGTTTGGAATTAGTTGAAGAACAAAGTCGAAATGAATGCAAAATATTAAGCATGCATTTATACCTGTTAGAATGCAAATTAGGGCTATTATTAATGTTTGTATGTGCGGAAATCGTCTAAAGGTTAACCCACACAGTAATTGATAATTGCATCAAAATCGATTCATTATCCTTCAGAGTGTCATCCAATATTGGTTTCGCGTATGCGCAATAGTTGCCTATTATTCAAGTAAATGCGCTAAAATACAAACTCTCGAGTTTGAACGAAATCGGACCAATAAATAATAAGGAATTGCCGTTAATAAAATAAAATTTGCGCATGCGCACAGATTACTATTATTCCAATGGCAATGAAATTTATAGGGGAATGTCTATGAGCTAAACCGCACAATCCCTGAAAATTTAATAAAAATCGGTCCATTAGTCTCGGAGTTTTGTCTGTATCGATCAATTTTAGTTTTGCGCTTGCGCTATTGTTATTACTCCATCAATCGCGATATAAATAAGGGATTTTTCTGGAACATATATACCCATCTACTTCCCGAGTTTGAATGAAATCGGACCAATAGATGATAAGAAATCGACGTTATAAGAAATTAACGCTTGCGCATGCGCATAGAGTACTATTTATGCTACAGCAACGAAAGTTATAAGGGACCGTCTAGAAGCTAATCCGCACAATCCCTGAAAATTTCATCAAAATCGATCCATTAGACTCGGAGTTTTGCAATATCATCGCAATATAATTGAGGAGCTGACATGAAAAAGCAGTTAAGTCCAAAAATCTAAAGGACATTTTTTTTCGTCGAAGTGCAAGTAAACAGTCTCGCCAACGTCCTTAGGTCCTCCCGTCCTTGCTAGATCGCACCCTGAATAAATGTGTGACCTTTGCATGGAGAAGAGATTACGTCCAAAAAAATCTGATAAGAGTTCAGAGGGAGTTCCTATGAAATTTGATTTTTGGCTTAACTGCTTTTCCATGTCAGCTCCTCAATTGATAGAGCATCTTTCTAAAACAAATTCCCAACTACCTACCGAGTTTGAACGAAACGGGACGAACAGATTATGTCACTTGTTAGGGCTGCCTGTTCAGAAATAGGCAGGCGGCCCCGGGAGCCGCCATGGTGGGTGGGTCCGGGCCGGTCGGGGCGCTCTGGCCCCAGCCGGCTACACTCGGTAGCTTTGTGCCTCCCCCCTTTTCTTCCTCACCCTTTAGTCCTACTCCCCACAGACATTTATTTATTTATTTTTAAAATGACGTATGCTCCATCGTTTGTTATTGAAGATGTTTTATGGCAATAAAAACAAATTATTATTATTATTCCTACTGCTGTGCAACCGGCATAAATATCTAACCTTGAATACGTGTGGTCGTTTCTATTACGCGCTTCAAACCCCAATGCCCCAGTCAATTTAGCATTAATTTCCCTTAGACTTTTATCTTACTTTTTATGTTTTATTCACTTACCTATTTATTTTTGTTGTTTGTGTTTTTCGGCCTTTCACGACATTGCTTATAAAATATTTTCCTACTCTGTGTATGTAAGTGCTAGTTTAGCCTAGCAAAATCACATACCTATATCTTCATACCTATATCTTCAACGGCCTAATTTACTCCAAAATAAAACCTCTCCCTATATCCTGTCACCCAATTTTGAATCGATAATGTACTATCTATCTTACTATTTTCTCGATATTATTGAAACCTTTTGTAACTGACTGGTGTTTTGCTTCGGCAACGAAACAGGGGGTTGTAATTTGATGCTATTAGCTTACAGTCATCAGCTTTGGTGTTCACATTATGTAGGACTAATCGGTCTTTATTACTTGGTCAAATTAACATAATTGCATTTAATTTGCAGGACAAGACTTGCAGAACTACTTTCGCAGTATGCAGTTGGAAGGGTGAGTTATAGATTCGGTATTTTAATTCTAAGTTCTGCGATTGGTACTCATTTCAAATTTGAAAAAAAAAAAGAAACTAGCCCAAGTGCTAAAATCTTGTTTTTAAACCATAAGATAATATATAGCTTTAATTACTAAGAAACCTGGATATTTATCTACTCATAAATTACCAAGCTAATGTTTTTGGTATAGTTTGCTTGTATTCCCGTACTAAAGCCCAGAAGATGTTAAAGAAATCAAAAGAGACGTCGGCCTTATTTATCCATATGGAACTTCTTATTCATTCGACTTATTCTCAAAAACACAAGAATCTTCGTGATGAGTGTTCGAGAAAAAAAAAAAAAACATTATATTAGTACACATTTAGCGAATTTTTGTAGAAATTGAAGTTATTGTAAAGGGTCGAAAATTTTTTAAATAATTTTTGAAAAATTTCTTCATTGGTTTTGAGGCATTCTGAGCATATATATATATATATATATATATATATATATATATATGTTTGTGTGTGTGTGTGTGTGTGTGTGTGTGTGTGTGTGTGTGTGTGTGTGTGTGTGTGTGTGTGTGTGTGTGTGTTTTCGTTTGGAACAACACACACAACACATATATATTTGTGTGTGTTGTTCCAGAAGATAACTCTCCTTAGGATTGAGGAGAAAGAAAGAATGAATGAGGACTCTCATGAAAATGAAAGAATGACTTCGTTGACCAGCACTTTTTGAGCACATTAAATTGGTCGAATTTAAAAAAAAAAAAGTCGCCGAAAAATTACTAAAAAAAGGCTAAAGACGGCCAAAAATCGTTGAATTTATAATTTTTAGCAGAAATTTAGTCTAAACAATATTATCAACTATTGAATAGGGCATTAAAAAATTGTTGCACAAAACTATGCTGACAAATCTATAAAATGCAAAAAAAAAAAAAAAAATTGAAAATCCAGAATCTTTTTTGAATTGCCGAATTTTATTTAATACGAGTTTTTTCCATACAATTGGTTTTTAACAATTTCTTTGTATCAAGTTGCTCAATCTCGTTGATACTCTTTCTCGAAAGTCTAGGATTTGTTTCAGAGTGCCTCAAAACGGATTTCGATGAAGAAAATTTTCAAAAAATTTGGTTTAAAAATTTCCCAATCCGTTGCAATAGCTTCATTTTTTACGAAAATTCGCTAATAGCCTAGACCAGGGGTCTCCAACCTACGGGCCTTCTGGCCGGGTACGGCCCGCCGAGCTATTTAAACTGGCCCGCCGAACATTTTTACCCTAGAGCTTCGTTCTCCGTGCGCGTTCTGCGAGTTTGGAACGGTTCTGGGCAAGCGCAGTAGAGTTTTGTCGTTTGCAGTGCCAGAACGCCCAGTTCCGGAACGCCAAGAACGCCGAGTTCTGCGTTCGCAGTGTTTTGTGAACCCAGTTCCGAACGGTTCTGACAGTTCCCGTTTTTTTTCGGAACTGTGAGAACTCGAACGCAAGGACGTATTTAACGCATGCGCATTTCACTATTTTTCTGGATCTCGTGGAATAAACTACTTTCTTCTCCATCGACTTTATTCATTAAACAACTTTATTCTCGTTTTATTTTGCTCGCTTTATTTCGCTTCATCGATCATAATAACCGAATTTCAGCTTCATTGATTATAACTAGTCTCTATACGTTAGCATACTATTCTAAATAATTCGAAATGTCAACTAGCTCGTCAAGTTCAGATAGTGATAATTTCGACGATGGTGTTCCGTGGTTTGTAGACGATGAGGACGAGATCGAAGTTATAGTTGGATCTCGTCTACATCCAAGAAACTCAAATTTTTTTGAGAAAATTGAGCCAAGGTTTGACGACGAAGAGTTCGTTTACCATTTTCGAATAAACCAATAATTTTCAGCCAGCACCCTCTACCATTACCACTTCGGTCCTTATGGCACGGTATGGCAAAAAAAAATTTCCAGTCATGCAGCATGATCGTATGAGCGAATCCTCGTAAATTATCTTAGTACCTATATTACATAGTTTTGAAATTAGAACACCAAGCAAGCTTCATAAGGAAAAAGTGTCAATGTAAGTAAAGTCATGATTGTCGTGGTGCAGATAGTAAATTTCATTAGAAAAAATGCACTGAACCACAGGCAGTTCAAGGTATTCCTTGCTGAAATGGATAGTCTGTATCCAGATGTACCTTATCATGGAAAATAAAATAAAAAATCGTGCTACTCCAGAACTGTTATATTTTTCTTGACTATGGAAATTAGCTTTTCTAGTTGATGTTACTCAAATGCTGAATGACTTGAATTTGAAACTTCTAGGAACGAACAGTCTGATTTTTTATATATACTCCCATATCATGCATGCTCCCATAGCTTTTAATATGAAGATGCCCTTTTCGAAAGACAGCAATGAAAGACCTCGTACATTTCCCAACGTGTAACACCCTTAAAACCGAAGATGATGAAGAGTTTCCGAATGAATTTGCGGTAAATTTTATCAGGTGTCTGCTAGACTTGTTTTTAAGATTTTGAGGAAGAATGTTTGAACACCGGAATTTTCAAAACCCTTTCACTGCAGCAGTTGAAGATTTACCTCCGGATCTTCAGCTGGAAAGTCATCAAACTGCAGTCAAATGACTGATGATGTGTAACTTGAGAGTCCCACAAAAGTGTTTTGGACCGAAATGCCCAAGTTATTTTACCTCATTAACATAGGCCAAGGGGGATTTTGGTGAATTATTGAGATAATGCTAAACCTCACATTAAAGTGATTTCACTCTTACAATTGCAATATTAGGTAGTTACTTATCTGTTAGGCATTCTAAATAAATTTAATTTATTCCTCTTTATCTGTACATATCTTTTTTTCTCAATCTGATTGGCCCGTGCATTCGAGGAAAATTTGCAATTCGGCCCGCCCTGAAAAATGGTTGGAGACACCTGGCCTAGACCGTTCAAAAGCTTACGGTGTGCGGAAATTTTTCCAGTTGCAGGCACCAGAATTCCGTGGGATTATTTTTGCCGTCTAGCAGGTTACAAAATAGAGAGTTTTTGGCGACTTCAACTTAACGTCACCCGTCACCCTAGTCTAGAGGGAGCAAACGAAGATGCTAACCCAAATGGAACCTGGAGAACGGTTGCCTTAATTTTGATGTCACGTTAACGGTGGTTGGGTAACGCGATATTTTCTCCCCAGCTGTCTTGTTGTCTACTGGTTGACTAATCAATTTCTTCATTTCGATATGAAACGCCGATTTTCAATCCTGAATTCGAATTTCATGTTAGTTTCAATACAAATACGGGCTAATTTCTCATTTTTAGTTTTCAATTCGTAAACAGGGGATGGATAGTAAGCCTCAAGTGTGGAACACTTGTTTTTGGGTTTTCCGTTGGGCAAATTATCAACAAGTATGAAAAAGTATTTATCTCTATGACAATGAAACAGGATTTTACCTGACAAAATCATCAGTGGAGGCAGCACTTCACGCAATGTTCACGAGAAAATAGCTGAGAGTTCAGGTAAACTAAGAACAATACTGCGAAGAAGTAGTGTCTTAAAACTCAGTTTTCTAATTTAAAATATGTGAAATGATAATAGAAACAAGGCTCTAATCGACCAAATAGAGCCTGAGCGCAAAAGAACGGAACTTTTCGATCGAGTTGAAGGCTAGTAAAGCTGGACAGCGGAGGCGGACTTCAGATGGCACATTCGGTTTCTACGCGACTTGAAACGTAAAATAACCAAGTTTGAGGGGTGTTCAAAAACCTACCCTCTACATCAACATAATTAGTTGGTAATGTGGCATTTGAAAAGAAAAACTATTATATTTACTTCAGCAGTATTCGAGTAATTTTGAGGTGAGCAGTAGGGTTACATTTACAGGAAGGTTAGGCTGCTGTCGTGTACCTTTAGGTCCCCAAACGGGTGACGTTAAATGAGCCATTCTTACGTACGACGTTGCTAGTTGCTAACGTCCCCTTAATGTTAAGTACTCTTGGATACGTTAGGGTGGCGTTAAGGGTACGTTAGTGGCCACCAAAAACTCTCTATTATATAGTTTCTCATTTTTGAAATTCTTTTATTTTGGGGTACATTCCTGAATATGATACCTGCATAATCTAGCACCTATCCGAAAGGTAATTTAACGCTCTTTCCAGTGGTATCCTAATTTTTTTTTGTTTACTCTGAAATCAAGGTAGTTATGGCTATTTTAGTAACTTTTAAGGTCGAAAACACGAAAAAAATTCTTAAAAACACACTAAAAAACAAAGCGGAAAAAAAACGGAGGAATTTTCGATCGGAAATTAGTTGCAGAATATGTGGGTGAAGTTTTCTGGATATAACGTGAGACAGAAAATTCGCTCATTCGATCATGCTGCATGACTGGAACTTATACATATGAAGAAGTTTTACATTTCAGGAATCGTTTCGGAATGCCACAAATCAGATTTCATGAAACAAATTGAATAAACATTTGATTTTAAACAATTTTGAGTCTTTGCAATAGCTTACTTTTTTCTTCTGCCACTGTATTAGAGCGAACCTAGGAGAGGGGGATTTATAATGACAATATGTAAACCTATAGGATGTAGAATTCCTACCTTTGGGAAGAATCGATTGAGTCTTGGTATGGTTCTAGTCATGGAAAAAGTTATGAGAGCACATCTTGAGTATCTTGTACTACTTCACCACTCTTGTCTCACTCCATTCATACCTAGAGAGAGGTTGTATTGTATTTTCAACAATGGTAAATTTCCTTATTTGCTCATTGGACTGCCATTAGATAGCAGATGTATCCCCCCCCCCTCCCCCCTTGGTTTTTAATGAAAAAATTATGCATGCAATTAGCATTTATCTATCCACGTCAGTAAGAACGCCTGACATCCAATTGAAGTCATAATATGATCGACAATTAATGCGATTTAGTTTCCTAATTTGTGATATTTCTTAATTTCAGATCTTCCAAGCGAAAAAGAAGTTCTTCAAGTAGTTATGGAGTAAGTAAAGGTTTGACATAAGGTTACAAACATACTAATGGAGTATTCCAGTTGTTCGGAATTTCTAAATGATCACGAATTTGGATTCGACACTAAGTAGAGCTCAAATTCTTGGCTAGTTTTGGCATGTGTTCGGTCTTCACCGAAACACTAGTGGAGCTCCTGCTTTCAACCCCGTGGCACCGGACGCGTCACCTCGTCATCTGTGCTTCTCGTTCTTTTGTTTTTTCTTTGAACAGTTTGTTTTGATGTGATGTCGTGTTTTTTACATTATTCTTGATTCTTGTCTTACAATACAACTATTACGAGTTGCTCAAATAGAGTTCAGTGTGCATTTCTTTCTATTTGAATGTTCGAACCTTTAGAGAAGTATTAAACAGCATGAAATGTCGCAGTATCAGGAAGCAGTGGGTCATTGCCTCAGGCAGGGGGCTGATACCGTAGACACGTTTGATTTTTGAAATAACGATCTCGTATTGCTTCCACTTCCTGTTGTAATCAGCCATGCTGGGCTGACTACAGAATAAACAAAAAACTTCAAACTTGGGGAATAGTTCTCTCAAATAGATTAGTGGATGTGGAGTAATTGGCATCTAGCGACTATCAGGGATCTAGGTACCCCCCCAGAGGTGCAATGGGGGCCTAAATCCTCGATAAAAAGGTAGAGGAGGTAAACAGTATCCCGTCAGAGAGATACCACTCCTACTAATAGCATTAATGAGCCATGTTCGGAGTAGATTGGTTTCCAGGGATCTGGATCGCCCATCCAACGCCAAACTCAGCTTCTAGAAAACACTATACCAAACAGTTCTCTAATTCAGAACTCCATTTATAGCAGACATTAAAGCTAAGATATATTCCATCGACGTACAGTACAATAATATCTCCATGTCACCTCCGATTCCCCATTGTACCCTCCTCATCCGTCCTTCAGCTTACGTTTCTATCATTCCAATCATTGGCGCCCCACAATGAAGGGCGCACCTCATGCTGTACTCCTCAGCTCCTAGTGGCCTACGTGGAGGTAAAACAGTTGTCTATTCATCGTATGTGAATCTTTTAGGTTACTTCTTACCTATGTCACACATTCAGTTAACGATATTTTTAAAGGAGAGGAGACTGGAATACCCCATTGAATTTGCATTATTATTCTTGATGAGGACGTTGCAAATCATTCACTTAGTGAAACCAAATGAGCACTGTAGCAAGGCTTGCAATATTATTGTTTGTTCAGATTCGCTCTTCCCATATTTTCCAGTTTTTGTGACCATAGAATTTCTTATTTTTTGTTTAGCGCACTCAAGATGATGTTGACCACCTTACCACAGACGAAAGGCTTCCTCTCACGGAACTTCCTGTCGGTCAATCCGCAGAAGACGGAGAAGGCAGTGATAGTGATATAGACTGGTGCGTATGTCGATGAATATGATAACCAACTTACACTTACGAACGTTTTATGTAACTGTCATAATGACCTTCTGTGGATAAAAGTGAATGGATGTATGAATCTAATTTTGAAACAGAATATAGTTTCTTTTTCAGCTGTCAACTTCATTAGATTACATGACTGCCTACCTATTTATAGTTTGGATAATAATCATGGGTACATTTGGATAATTTCATGGATTTTTTTGGTTCGGGGGGTCATGGATTTTTTTGGGATTTCACATATACACCCTTTCCGGAAAAGCTACTAACTTGCGTTTACCTTCGAACTAATGCACCAACTCCATAACTTTCAAGTTCATTAGATAATAACCCTATTCTCTTGCATTATTATCCATAGCATAATTTGCTGTTAGAATGAATAAAAGCAACTATGAACTTTGTGACTGTTAATTTTGTATGCTTAGGCCGATATATTTTTTTAAATTGATTGTTGTAGGGCTTGTGATGAAGCTATCTCGCTAGGTGATGAGGAGGATGATACTGACAGCACGAAAATTGTTGTAAGACAATTTGGAGAAAGGAAGAACGTCGATGAAAATGTGGAGCGCCCTCGAAAACTCGTTCGGCGCACCATTGATAATAATTTTGGTTATATTTATTCACCTCCTGAATCAGATGGGTTCGTACTGCATATTCATTTAATTCATATTTGCAGTTAGTCATGTGTTGTAATCAATAGCGCCCGGACATTAGCAAGAGCATATTTATGTTGGATCGTGAACAGATGTAGTGATCTCATCAGATGAATTTGATTGGTTTTGGGTACACTACCACATGTGCTTACAAGTTCATTTTTGATCATTTTTAGCTGGTGTTATGATACTTCACTGATAATTTCCATGTAGTTTTACGTATCTATATACTAATCAAACAAGAAGAAGTCATGTTTTTCTGAAAATCGGTTTCTCTTGTTGTAAATTACTGAGTTTGAAATGCAAATATTTTTTCTTTTTAGAAACACTCAAAAGCACAAATGCAATTTCGCCAACATTACTGAGCTCATGAATTTTTTCAAAAGAAAAGGGAGGTCTGGAGTTGATACCAGATCAGACAAAATATTCAGTGGCAATCCAGGCTTACAACCGAAAATGAGAAGCGTTCTTCTTGAATGGATCGTTGAGGTATGTTTATTCCACTGTGATTGAACCCAAATTTTCGTTGAGTGAAAATAATCCTAGAATATATGTTTCCCTGCGTCCATATGTTAGAAGAAGTTTAGTTTTCTTATGACTTATCGTCGCACAATGAAGTTTTTCTAACTAGCAATATCACTAATCCATATTTCCAATTTTATTTTTTGGCTGCATTTGGTATGATAGAGGTAAGTCTCTCTAATGTTCTGGAAACAATTCGTGTAATTTTATCGCTATGTCTGTCTCCTTAATTGCACGCTTTTATTAGTACCTATATACTTGATTATTTATTACAATTTTCCCATTCCAGGTCTGTGATGTCTACAAACTTCACAGAGAAACTTATCACCTGACTGTGGATTATCTAGATAGATATTTGTGTCAGTCAGAGAACATATCTAAAGGTCAATTGCAGTTAATTGGTAAGAATCATTTGTCATTCATTGTTCCGAATGTGTTTTCCAACTATGTTTAGGAAGTCGTGGTTTTCCCTTAATGATTCTTTATAGTTTAATGACCGTTTATAAACAATAAATTCAATCAGATGAGGTACAACTCAAGTAACAAAAACACGTACTTATTTTACTTCTGATAAGCTTAAAAAATATACTTCATTTTTCTTGTGGGCTACCATCTTGACTCACGCCAAATTACAGATCAGATAGTACCAATTTATTATTTATACGTTTTCAGAACCAGGTTCGATGGTAAAATCCTAAGAGGCCACAACACGGGGAAACCCGATTATATCCTGTGAACAAACCAGAAAATGATTAAAGATAACTGATATCGAAAATTTAGAAAATAAAACTCAGTCTGTGCAGTTAGATTCTTAACTTGATGGGCGAACAATGTAAATGAAGCACTAAGTAAAAGGGGGTGGACTTGTGCTGGTTGAGATAGGGGAAATTGTTTCCATGTACATTCGTTTATCTTGTTAACTGAAGATATCACACTCATTTTCTTGGGCGTCTAAAACTGAAAAAGTTCCTGTTATGGGCATGATCATATGAGAAAATTTTCGTTTCTTAAATTATTGTACGATATTATGTTGAATTGTTTTGATAATTCAGCACTTTGAGTAAAAAGGAATTGTTAACTACCAATTTTATGGCAAAAAACTTTTTCTCAATCATTTCTGGCAATCCAAAAAATATTTTGAATTTTTAGGTTTTTTCGCAGTTTTTACCTATTTTTCGGCAAATATGAAAGAAATTTAACTATATTTTTCAGCATAAATTTCTGCATAATTTTTTAATGTTCTAGCTCATCATTAACAAATTTCTTTTGACTAAAATTCTACTAAAAAATATAAATGTAACAATTTTTAGCCTTTTTATTGATTTTTTTAGCACATTTTTTTTTTTTTTTAATTTGACCAGTTGATTATGCTAAAAAATGCTGGTCAACAAACTCATCCTTTCGTTTGGAAAGCTTGATTTTTTGGCGCAAGCACTGAATTTTTATCTCAATCCTAAGGAGAGTTATCATCCGGAATGACATATATTTTATGTATATATATGGAAAAGCGTTAAACTCTAGGATTCGTCTCAGAATGTCTCAAAACGGATTTCAATGAAGAAAATTTTCGAAAGTTTTGTTTTTTGACATTTTTAGAACCATTGCAATAGCTTAATTTCCTACAAAATTCGCTAAAAAACCAAGTTTTTATCGCCCCTTTAATCTTGTAGTACAGGTACCCATCATGAGATAGTATGGGCATATAAGCATTTACTTCAAATTTTTTGTTTTGTTATCAGAAAAACTTTTGGGGAATGGAATTAGACAAATCATGTGATACCTTCCATTCCGTTACGCCAGATTAAATGGAGTAGTTCAGAAGGAAATTAGAGATTATTTGTGGCCAGTTGATTGTTTTATAGTAAACTGTATAGTATTCAACTAAATCCCTCATAATGAAAAACACGGACACGGTAGAACGGTTAATTTTCACAAAGAATTCAGTGAAGTGAGTTTACCTACAAAAACGCACCTACCTGGATTTGTGGAAGGGATGGGGTGCATTTCTGTTTTTTATGCTGCAACAGTCACTGTACGGGGGAACAAGTTGTGTTTGCTTTCTGTGGTTCCCATTTAACTGTCTGTGATTCATTGATGTGGTAGAAAAAGCCAATTTTATTCAATTTGACGTTGTTATTCAATGTTGAGAGGGATCGTCATTATTGGTGTCTGGGTTAACCAACACTGGAGTCACCTCCAGGGTAGGAGAGTCTCGCGGGAGCCCACCTAAAGGCACAGCTAGCGCATCCTTCTGGCGTTCCGGGCTACTAGTCAGCTGATCGGGTGCCTGATGTGTGTATTTGCCAGCTTCCCGCTTACACTTGAATCCCGTTGCTTTTTAGTGAAGCTGGGAGAATTCGTGAGAGTTATCGAAATGGATCCAATACGAGTAATTTTGTTCGGTTGGCAACCATCCCAAAATAGGTTTAGGTAACATCAGAGATTGAATTAGTGTTTAGCGTTTGAAGAAGTACCTAGTTTGTATAGGTAGGGTTCATACATTGTTTGTGTAGGTAGGTAGCAGGTACCTACCTAATAAGTGTTGAGTGTACATAGGTATATAGGTTATACATCTTGATGTTCCATTTTTTGCAGCTCTCCTCGCTTACACTCATTTCAAGCGTCTAGGGCAGATCTCTTTTTGCCTCCATGCTATCAGTATTTTGCTCTTTGCGGGACAAAAAGTGGAAGCTTTGTGTTCGCGACGATTCTTGTACAATTCCTACATACTCGTACATAATTGGCCGATAATTTGTTCCGAAAAGAGGAGAGAAAGTTAACGAAAATTTGCTCCTTTAGTTCTCAGATTAGTTTTAGTCATCTAGCATCGCTGAAAAAGCTCATCTTCTAAGGAATGTTTCTAGGTAATGTCCTTTTGTTAGGTACCTATACCTATGTAAGTTTTCCGAGAGTTAATAATAAGTAATTCATCCGACATCTCTGTGTACTTGCTAGAATCTCTGGGTGTGATTGGGACAGTTTTTTACCACGCTCAACAGACTCAGCGTTAAAAAGGTGATGAAATAATTGTCGACCAAAAATGCTTTTTTGGTTTTGTGGCCTACGTCATTTTCCGAAATTCGACCCACAGCATTAATCTGATCGGGACGGTTAAGGAACTCGTCCTTTCTTTTTGAAAATCTGAATCTCTTTGGAACCATGAAATTTCGGGACGAGCCAAATAGGTAGCTGAAAATGATAGGCAACCTTGGTTTAGTACCTAGGAACTTTACTTTGTTCTTAAAAAAAAAGTAGGTTAGCCTGCGCTGCGTAAATGAATAATATTGGTGGTATTGAAGTCATAATAGGTAGGTATAGTAAGCAAAAAACTTTCAATAAATATAAGTACATGTAGGCACATATATATGAGCAACGGTAACTCGACTGTAGTGGCACGTATGCCTTGACAGGGAAACAGCGTTGAGTTCAGAGCCCTCCATCTTATTAATACTCAAAGAAGGAACCCGATAGGTATCTATTATATCAACAAACGCTGAGGAGGAACGAGAAACCAGGCTAGAAAACTCGTGACAAACAGTGACAACCACAGAATAACAACAACCGCCTGAACCTTTAATCTAAATCACCAATGATACGCGATATCAACAATGATACGTTACCAATGAAACGCGATCAGCTGACTAGTACTGTAAGTTGCCCAGAATGCCAGAAGGAAGCGCTAGTTGTGCCTTAAGTGGGCTCCCGGGAGACTCTCCTCCTCCAGGGTTTCACAGTAGTTCTAACCGCCCACATTGATGCTGCCATTGTAATTTGTACACATCGCTAATCTCTCTTTTATTTTTACTCCTTTGTCAAACCTACTGATTTGTTTTTGTTTCAATTTTAGGTGTCACTGCACTTCTGATTGCTGCCAAATATGAGGAAATTTATCCTCCTAAAGTATCCGATTTTGCCTACATAACTGATGGAGCTTGCACGGATAAAGACATCATTAAGATGGAAAGCCTAATGATGCAGGTGAACATAGATTTTTACCTCCTAGTCAGACCATAGCTCCTTTGTTTTACTATACGACCATATCATGTTCTATTTTTACATTCTCAACACAAAGGAACAAGGGGAAGTTATATGATCAGCTGTAAACAAGATTTCTGAAACTCCTCCAAGACATTTGACTGTGGGTCAAAACCAAAATTTGATCATTGTGATTCTTTTTTTGGTGATTCGTGTTCCTATTCCCAAAAGAATGAATGGAAAATTCTAACTTTAATAATATTGTGCCTTTAAACATATTTGGGGGGAAGCCTTGATTGATTAACCCATTTATTAACTACGGTAAATAGGATAGACTTTATTGATACGTGTATATCCACTCATGTGAATGTAATAGCTGTGTGAATGAAAAATGACCCTTCAATAAGAGAGTGGAATTGTTTCATACACAGAGATGGATGATAATGTCTGCATTTTTAGAGACTCCTGACTGTTTCATGATGGATAAAATTCAAATACAAGAGTATAGATAGGTTATTATACTGTGGTTTAAAAACCAGTAGGCCGCTGTTTTCATTCTGTGATCAGTCAATGTGACTATTTAGAAGTGGTTCCGTTTTACTGCACTATTATTTTCCAACTTGCCATCTTGCTCACGTTTTGGTAATTTAGTTATTAAAAGTAACGTACCTACTTCTAATATCCTTCAGTATAGTGTCTGAAATATTAATTTTTACCTTTCAGGTTCTTGAATGGAGGTGCACAGTAATTACTAGCAATACTTGGGTGCTTGGATGCCTTCAGCTACTTTGTGTTCAAGAGAAACAAGACTATGACAACACTGATGTTACTGTTCCTCTGTATAACCATACCATTTATGATACAGTTATGCACCTTCTCGACTTGTGTAGCTTGGACTGTGGCTTTGTAAAGTTTCCTTACAAAGTTTTGGCTCTATCTGGCATTCATACCGTTCTACCCAATTCTGATTCAGTGATACTGAAGGTGTCTGGTAAGTGTCACCATTGGATTTATCACATTTAATGTCAGGCGTCTGCCGTTCAAGAGTGGGCCATGCAAGAGTGTGTTGTTTTTGGACACCACACTCTTAACCGCACGAAAGTGTGGCACCTAGGTTCGTCCACTCAAAAGTGTACGTGTAAAGGATAAACTTCCAGTTTTAACCTCACTCCTAAGTGGCGTGTGGAAGGAGGAAAAATTGGAAAATTTTCACCACACGCCCAAGCGTCATCAGTGCTATCCTGATATGGCTGTAGTAAGAAGTTCTATCCTAGAGAGCTGGGGCTGGTGGCATTCGACTCAGCGTGAAAAAATACATCAACTTCATGCCCCATATTAGAAATTTGATCAAAATTGGGGATTTTTAACATAAAAATCGCTTTTTCTCGCTTAATATTGACCCTAGAGAGCTGGGGCTGGTGGCATTCGACTCAGCGTGAAAAAACACAGCAACTTCATGCCCCATATTAGAAATTTGATCGAAATTGGGGATTTTTAACATAAAAATCAATTTTCCTCGCTTAATATTGATCTTAGAGAGCTGGGGCTGGTGGCATTCGACTCAGCGTGAAAAAATACATCAACTTCATGCCCCATATTAGAAATTTGATCAAAATTGGGCATTTTTAACATAAAAATCACTTTTTCTCGATTAATATTGATCCTAGAGAGCTGCGGCTGGTGGCATTCGACTCAGTGTGAAAAAAATACATCAACTTTATGCCCCATATTAGAAATTTGATCAAAATTGGGGATGGTTAGGGATGGTGTCGTGAACGCGGCGATCTACGTTTCTAACCCCACTTCTACCCTCACGCATAACTGTGATTCACACTGACACTCTTGACGTTTGGTTGGAGTGCGCTCAAAACCGTCGAAGCCCTCCGCACGCCAGCTCCGTTCCAAGTAAGAATTGCCGTTTACACTAATACTTTTGATTCCAGACTTGAGTGTCTTATTCAGTCGTCGACTCTTGAGTGTAGGTGTGAAGGGCCCTAATGCCATCATGTATCTACTTAAACCCCAAGATAAATCAGGTAAATTTGTAATATTAAGTTGGCCCACTATTCTTTTGTAAATTTTGGAAGAAAATGAAGCCATTCTGTTGGGACCTAAATTTTCATCAGTTCAGTAGACAATGAGCCGTCTTAATGGTCGAGAAAATACAGTTTTTAACCCCCTCTCTCAAAATGTGCTGTTTTTGTTTCAAGATATTTATACCTGCTTCAAAAATTGGAAAAAATTCATGTATTCTTAGCCTTTTCTCCTTAACTATTGGACCAAAGTTCGCGAAATTTGATAATCTCATATGGGCCTGCGATGCCCCTGAAATCTTTCAAAATCGGTACCTTTTAATGGAATAGTTTTTTGTTACACTCCAATAAAATTAATTTCAGTGAAATGATAGTAAGATCTGACCATCTGGAACAACATTAGAAGAGTATCTATGTAGTTGAGTTGGTTTATTGCTGAAAAGTTTGCTCTTGCGATTCATACTGAAGAGATGAAAATTGATAATGATGACAAATGAATATTGATGAACATTACATAGTCGTTTAGTGATTTTTTCTACTAGTCTCCCACTTTGATGATTTTGACGAAACATGAGCAATTATTTGTTTGGACAAGTTATCACAGATACCTATCATCACACTTGTCATCAAACTTCTAGAGACTCTAAGAAGCAAAACAAGCTCTATTGACAAAACTAGCCATTTTCATTGCTTACATCTTGAAATTCTAGATTTTTATTCCTTTTGGAATTAATTGTAAAATGTTGAAATTATTCGCATCTATTAATTAATGTATATAGAGAGTTATTACCATCCCTTATGTACCTAATGCATTAATGTACAGTTGTTAGGATTGCTACCAAAAGTAGAAAAAAATCCATCCAATATCCTCCATCAATATCTAACACATATATTTGGAGCTCATATTGTATACATACAAACTTATCATATAAAAACAAGTGGTTTCATTACCATATTTTACTGTTTACAGGGTATGCTATGGAAGATTTAGCAGAATGTATGTATTGGATGCAACCATACTGGATCCTTCTCTGTGAAAAATTTAATTATGAGACTGTAGAAAGCAGTTCATTTGAGCTTAATGGACCCAGCAGCAGACATAGTGACTTAAGTCATATGAAGATCAAGCACAACATTGATCTTGATATGTTGGTATGTATTATGTGGATTTATGGTAAACCTAAATCTCTCATTTAATCAAGTAAAAGAGTTGGAGTAGGTTTATTATTACAATCTCAAGGTTTTCATTTTCGAATAATTATGTATTAATAATTTTAATGTATACTGGCATGGACTCACCATCAAACTGAATCTACTGTAATGTGCAAACTTGGTTTAGTATGCCAGTGATTGAGCTTGAATCCACAAAATTTGTGGCAGGTTCTTTGTGGTAATCATGTGTCTCTCTTAGTTTCACTGCAAATTCATGTTGATGAGTGCAGCCAGTCCTCACAAATGCCGTCAACATGATGTTCTACAAGAGAATAGTCAGGAGCCAGGGCCGAAAATAGGTAGTAATTTGAGGAGAAGGTTTGAGGTTAGATTTTTAAAATGTATTCCGTTCTGAGTGAGAAAATCTTAATCTGCCATCTCAAAATTGGAGGAGTACAAAATGCCTCGTAAAGATGGATTAATTAGCCCGTTTTAAAGTTTTTCTCTAATAATTCCTAAACTGTACATCCTGTAACGGCCCAAAAATATTTGGTACCTCGACAGGAGTTCGAACTCGTGTTGTTACAACTAGGGGGAATTTCCGGTTGTTGCAACACTCCAACGAGCTGAGCTATGAGGCCAAGGTGATCAAACCTCTTCGACTGTGTGAGTTATTTTCCTGGAGCGTAACATTTCCCCCCCGGAGACAAATACCAGCCATCTCGGCTGGTTTGGGGTCGGACAAATGACGAAGTGAAACTGCAGGCCTCTGGCTCAGCAGATGCTCGCTGGAACAAGTCAGCAGTCGAGCAAGGTCATTGTCACGGTGTGTTTTGACTCAAGTGAGTGAGGGTGTGAAAGGTGCTAACGACAGTTGGTCGATGGTAAACGTATAGACCATAGGGCCTCTTAACACGTCCCCCGGTTGAGGCCGGGGAAACACCACCTTGAAGGAGACAATTAACCCCAACAAGGCTCTACTTCCTAGCCGCCGCCCCCCTAGATAGGGGAGAACTACAAGGGCGTGAAACCTACTACCCCCGCGAATCCTTCCTCAACTGGGTGGCAGGCTAGACCTGGGGCCCCACCCGCCCGCAGTACCAGTATGGGCAGAGCCCTTAAAGGCCAAGAATGGTCGCTGGCCCGGAACAGAGAAGAAGACTCTGTACCTACCGTTTAACCCTACCTCTTCCTTGCATGACTGCAGCACATGTGGGGAGGCCACGGTTGCCCCTGGGCCTGGGTCCGCACGCATGCCACCCAGTTGAGGAAGGTGCTAACGACAGGAAATATGATGTTTACAGTCTTTTGGCTCGAGAGGGATTTAATTAATTATTGTTTCGTATGATTACGGGTCTTATTTTGACTGCGCCACTGTAACGGCCCAAAAATATTTGATACCTCGACAGGAGTTTGAACTCGCGTTGTTACAAGTAGGGGGAAATTTCCCGTAGTTGCAAAACTCCAACGATCTGAGCTAAGAGGCCAGGGTGATCAAACCTCTTCGACTGTGAGAGTCATTTTCCTGGAGCGTAACAATCCTATAGAAGTTTTTATATGTAGCAATGTTGTAGAGCGAAAAAAAAAAAAAAAAAAAAAAAAAAAAAAAAAAAAAAAAAGATTTGATCCCCAAAACTCTGAATTATCTCTTGAAATAAGCGAATTACAAACAATTGAAAACTTGGCTAATTTTGGGTGAGTTCTCCCCCCCTCCCCCTCGTCTAGACTTTTGCCCTTCAAAATTACTTAGTGACGTTCATATTGGTCTGATTTCAGTCTGCCAAAGCTCATTCTACTCAAGAATAAATACTTTCCAAAGTTCGTATAGAGCATATTTTGGCTGAGACCTTTCCCCATTGACTTACAGCCGAACTTATGAATTTTGTCATTTTATGCATAAAGTTTGCAAAAATGGCTTTTTACTTTGCACCTTAACAAGTTGAGTGCCACAGCTGTCCGCTCTCAACTAAAAAAAAAAAATGTCCTCAGATGCCAAGCGTGCTTTTTTATCTTTTTCGCTTCAGAAGACCTTGCTTTTGATGGTAAAAGAGTTATTTAGTGGTATTTCACCTATTTTCATTGAAAAAACCGCGTGTATACGTGTGATACACGTGGCCTGTGAGCGGCGATTCGGGACTTCAAGTGGTGGAATAGAAAATTGAGTACCCATCACTCTGATACATCCCTATTCGAACTTCTTGACGATTTTCCCCACTGGTATTTTCCATAAAAATTATTTTCCATCAAAATCATTTTCCCCCACTGGTATTTTCCATAAAAGAGTTATTTTAGTGGTATTACACCTATTTTCATTGAAAAAACCGCGTGTATACGTGTGATACACGTGGCCTGTGAGCGGCGATTTGGGACTTCAAGTGGTGGAACAGAAAATTGAGTACCACTCTGATACATCCCTATTCGAACTTCTTGACGATTTTCCCCACGCCTGAATACGTGAGTAAACAAAAAACACTATTGCGTTGCTAACGAAAACTAGTAGGAAAATGAAGTGCCAGATAGCTGAAATGATAAAAGTGACATCTGACAAAAACTTATTCTTCTTCCGTTTGTACCGAATGTGTCTCGGCCAATTTGTTTTGGCCAACACTGTTCCACCTTTCTGAAGTGTTTCTCAAGGTCAAAGAAGAAGAGAGAAACGCCTTAAGTGTGAATCTGGGAGATACACGAGCTTTTGAAGCGAACCAGGATTGTGTATCACCCAGATACACCTGGCACCCTGGGACAGTTAATGGTGTGTATCTCACAGATACACATGGCACTCAACTTGTTAATGTGGAAACAGTCTGAGCAAAAACTTGCTTGAGACGAACTTTGGAAAGTATTTAACCCTGAATCGAATGAGGTTTGGAAGACCTGAATCAGACCAATATTGAGGTCACTAGGGGTTTTTTGAAAGGTATAATTCTAGACGTCTTTAACAGATAATCTCTTCAAGACGCCTAGACTTTTGCTCTTCAAAAACCCTTAGCGACCTCAATATTGGTCTGATTCAGGTCTGCCATACCTCATTCGATTCAGGGTTAAATATTTTCCAAAGTTCATTTCGAGCAAGTTTTTGCTCAAACTGTTTCCACATTAAGGTACAAAGTAAGAAGCCGTTTTTCGAACTTTATGTGTAAAATGACATACAATTCATGAGTTTGGCTGTAAGTCAATGGGGAAAAAGGTGTCAGCTAAAATATGCTCACTAAGAACTTCTGGAAGTGTTTAATATTGAGGAGAAATAGCTTTGGCTAACTGAATTCAGACCAATATTAACGCCACTAGGTGATTTTGAAGGGGGAAAGTCTAGACAGGGGGAGAGGCTCTCCTCACCCAAGGGAGGATTTTGGGCTCACCCCAAAATTAGCCTGGTTTTCAAGGGCTAATGTCATAAATGAGCATATAGCATATATCATTCTGTTGTCATTTAGATGAAATTTTTAGAAGTCCACGTATGATCCACAATACTCAGAACGGAAGTTAGTGAAAAACGTTGTCTATTTCCACGAAAAATAAAGAGTTACAATGTTAAATCGATTTCGAGGGTTAGACCATCATCAGTAACAAACAATAACTCACAGTATAGTTATTGTTTGTTACTGATGATGGCCTAACCGTCGAAATCGATTTAACATTGTAACTCTTTATTTTTCGTGGAAATAGACAACGTTTTTCTCTAACTTCCGTTTTGTAATGGGTTTCCACAACTTCGTCTCGAGTGGTTTAGTTCGCACAATACTCACTTGAAAAAAAAAAAAAAAAAACCATCTTCATTGCAACACAGACGTACCTATGTAATTAGTTGACTAACGCAGTAAGGGCCAAAATTATTTAATACAAAATAGAGCAGTACCTAATCTTTGTGTGTACATGCTTAGTATCAATCCAACGGAATTCGCCATTAAGGTATATTGGCACCAACTATGGACTACTAGCACAATCCTTGACCATTAACGGGTGGCGAGGGGGTGGGGGGGGCCAAGAAATTCGATTTTGGGGTGAATACATTTTCTAAAACTACATCATTTTCTGAACAAAATGAATATATTTTCAAATTTTTACAAACATGAAAGCGTATTGTAATAACCCACTGAAGTACAGTCTCGCGTACAGCTTACAGTCAGCTTTATCTTAAAGCTAAAATGTAAGATGAGGTTATCTTATTCTTCTTCCACTTGTGTTGGTCATTTTTATTTGTCCTAGCCTGCGTCAGTGTCAGACAGTGTTTCAATAGTTTCTTGAGAGAGAAGTAGAAGTTTACACCAAACGAAACGAGCAAGTGCTTCGGCCGGAGTCGTGGCGCGTCCGCGAGAGCCGACTTTTTTTCAATCGCGTTTTCCTCGAAACGACGTTTTCCGCTCTTCGGGAATATATTTTGTCCAGCCTGTTTGTCGTATCGGATCGAATTTTTTTTCTAAATTACCGTGAGAAGTGTGGGAATTGAATGACTGAAAAAAATACTGGAAATTTCCTGGGGGCATGCGCTGGTGGATGAAGGAACGACATGATAAAACCTCCAATTTTGCGAACTCATGCAAACCATCATGTAGTATCGTATACAAAAAAATTCTCCAATCAATCGAAAAATGACAACATGAAGAGTGAATTAGAAAAAAAAAAAAAAAAAATCAGCTCAATTGAACGAAAAATGAGGGCAGGGCAAGTTCTTGAAGTACCCCCTTTTTTACGTTATATTGGTATTACCCCCACGCCTCCCGTTGAATCAAAAGCTTTTTGTTTTTAGTTAGATTTTTTAGTTAGATTAGTCTCGGAGTTTTGTCTGTATCATACAATTTCAGGTTTTAGCACGTGCAATGGTTACTACATCCAATCGCAATGATATTAATTGGATACCATCCCGAGACTTGTAGGTACCCAATAACCCCCAAAATTTGAATGAAATCAGACCGATGATAGGCCTTGAAAAATCGATTTTTTTTTTTAAATTCACGTTTCACATATGCGCACAAGCTACTATTCATCTGATGGCAATTCATAGATGATTGTCTGGGAGTTAACCCACTCAAACCCTGAAAATTTCATAAAATCGGTCCATTAGTCTCGGAGTCTCACACCTGTGTTAACCAATTTCAATTTTGCGTATACGTAATGGTTATTACTCAACCAATCACGATAAAATTAATAGAGCATCATCCTGAAACATAAACTCACTTACCCCTCAACTATGCACAAAATCAGACTGATCAGTTGTATGAAATTGGTGTACTATTGATACAATGGCAATGAAATTTATAGACTATTTTAGAGCTAACCTAATCCCTGAAAATTTCATCAAAATCTGATTAAAACTTGGTGTAGTTTTGCCGTGACTTGGTAGATTTGGTAAACTGTCGGTATTGGAAGTCTTGGGATCCGAAATTAGTATCCTTAATCATGCTGGCATCATGACAATACAAGGAATGAACAAATCGCACCCGTCCTAGAATAAGGGTACAACTCAAAAATCGCGATTTTTGAGTTAGTTGTGGTTTTGAGAAGTAGAAACGGTCTAGTTTGTCTGTAGAAGGTGGATATATGTGTAGGGCACTCTAATTCCGCTAGAGTGCGTGTCTTTCTTCTATGGAGGGAGTAACCAATTCACGTCCTAGGAAGAAAGACACAACTCAGTTGAGTTCACGCAGTCTGTGTCTCGTTTTGAGTTGTTTCCTTTTTGTGTGGACAATGTCGGCATAATTTCAACTTGTGTCTTTCTTTTCTGAACATTTTGGATCCTGACTGGTGAGATTTCAGTGTTTGAGTTTGAATAACTCAAAAATTCTTTAAAAAATCAACAAAACCGTTCCCCCCATTCCCTTCCCACTGGCAAAAATACTATTTATTCACCATGGGGCGTTAGAGTAATAATGTAGGAAACAAGTTTCGCAAAGATAAATTATGTTCATCGTGTTCCAAAGAACGGGTAGCCAATGGTGTGGAAGGAAAACTTTGAATGCGATTTGCCGAAAATGACAATTTTTGAGTTGTACCCTTATTCTAGGATGGGTGCGAAATATGTGTAGATTCATGGTACAGCGAGTGAACTGACATTATGTCCAGACGTTAAGTAAACTCCATTACCCCATTGCTGTATGTGGGTAGATGGTTCTGTGGTGGTCTTGAGATTGCTGCACGATCTTTAAATGAAACTCTCAGGATTATTACAAACTATGTACCGCATTTAAACACTTGAGTCATTTAATAGACTGACCCCGCAGTCAACAAACCAACCCCTTTTTGCTGGACATTTCTTGGTCAATACTATATGTTCATTTAAACAATGTGGAATTACGCATTCGGCATTCCTAAGCACCAGCAATGATTTGTTCGATTCGAAGAAAAACGTTGAAAACCATCCAGCAAAGCAAACCAACTTCTACCACGCCATTGGTTGTTGTTTTGTGAACATTTTGAATGAGTAGGCATTCAAGATTCCCGGAGCAGTGATGGGTCAGTATTCTGATGGGTGACAAATGGGATGAAAGAGGACTTTTAGATACTTTCGTTTGCTGACATACATACACAATATGCACAATTATGTGGCGGAGTTCCAGTAGTTTCAATTTGATGCACTGAATTTGAGACATTTTCGTCTGATAATAATAAGGTTGATCAATGGAGATTTCGTGATGCATATTGAGTTCACTTTATACACGTTATGTCACGCCTCATCTTTGGTCACTGAGGGTATTGTAACTTCTTGCATAACCATGAAAAATGAATCAAACACGATTTTGATTTTGCAGGAAGCTGTTCAACTGATTATTGGCGAAAGAGAGAAGAGTGGTGAGATTGCTGAACTTCTGCTCACTCCTCCTTCAAGCTCTGAGAAACGAAAAGGGAATAATAAGAAGGGAGAAGAAGTTGCTGCTTCTGATGGCGACACCATTCTCGTTAATGAAATGTAATATCCACTCTTGAATTCAAAATTATTTAATTCTATTACCTTTGGTTGAATATTAGGCCACCAATTTAAATTTAATGAAATATATGAATTTGGTGAGAAAGGCTGTGTATAATTGTTAGGGCCCGTAATAGTATAACTCAATTTTGACATAATGGATAGTAATTTCCTTTTTGTTAGATATTGATCTATTTATCGCTTGTTGATATTCCCTAAATGTCATGACTGAGAGAGTATCAACATTTATTTGTAGGTTGTTACTTATTTTTACCTATTTATTTTTAAAAAATTTTAATGAATTGTCTAAATTTATGTGACGAAGTTTCGCCATCCGCAACAAATGGCAATTATTCCATATGAAATGAAATATGAGATTTTCTTGTTGCTATGTTCCAAACGCATTTTATTACATCTAGATGACGAATTTGAGTAATTTTGACCATCTCAAAACTCTTCATAATGTAATGAATTACTTATAGTAAACAATCCACGGGGTACTTTTACTTAAAATTTGTGATGCATTGTTGTATTTTGTATGCATCTTGTCGCACCTGGTACCCAGCTGTATCACTTTAGTATTTAATAAGTCCTGCGAATTATTTATTCCACCAGGTATCTACAAAAACGTACATAATCGGCTGATGATCTGTTATTACTTATTTCATTGTATACAATCCCTCTGCATATTGTAACGAATCATTTATTGGAGTCATTCTGCGAGGAAATTTTACCCAAAATTTGTGATGCATTTTTAAATTTTGTATGATTTTTTTGGCTCTGGAAATCAGCTTTATAGACGTATTCCATTGCATCAATAAGAATCGATATTGTCATTTCGACAATATCCAAATCCATCTTCATAAAGTAAAAATTCTTGATTGTAATGAATTCTCAAAGTACGTTCAACTACACTTGGAGACATGTTCAAAGGCAGCTTTTCTCACATGGAACTCTGCTATATCACTCCCGTTTTTAATGAATCATAAATATCAATCAATCCGCGAGGTATCAGTACCTTAACGACAATGACACAATGTTGTAATTCATTCGCATTTTTTCGAAGTTGAAACTCCACTGTATTGCTTCTGTGTTTAATGAATTCTAAGCCTCATTCAGTCAAGAGGCATTATACCTAAACTCGTCACTGACACCCTGTTGCAACTCGTTCGCTTTTCTTTTCTTTTTTCGTGCACAGTTGTTATTCGTTCGCACTTGGATTTCCACTCTATTAGGTTCTGCTGTTTTGAATTCTAAATATCAATCAATCCGCGAGATGTCAATACCTAAACTTTTCAATGACACACTGTTGTAATTTGTTCGCATTTTTCGCACTTGCAACTCCACCGTATTTGTTCTGTGTTTAATGAATTCTAAATATCAATCAATCCGGGAGGTATTAATACCTAAACTTGTCAATGACACACTGTTGTAATTCGTTCGCATTTTTTCGCACTTGGAACTCCACCGCAATACTTCTGTGTTTAATGAATTCTAAATATCAATCAATCCGCGAGGTAATAATACCTAAACTTGTCAATGACACACTGTTGTAATTCGTTTGCATTTTTCGCACTTGCAACTCCACCGTATTACTTCTGTGTTTAATGAATTCTAAATATCAATCAATCCGCGAGGTATTAATACCTTAACTTGTCAATGACACACTGTTGTAATTCGTTTGCATTTTTCGCACTTGCAACTCCACCGTATTACTTCTGTGTTTAATGAATTCTAAATATCAATCAATCCGCGAGGTAATAATACCTAAACTTGTCAATGACACACTGTTGTAATTCGTTTGCATTTTTCGCACTTGCAACTCCACCGTATTAGTTCTGTGTTTAATGAATTCTAAATATCAATCAATCCGCGAGGTAATAATACCTAAACTTGTCAATAACACACTTTTGTAATTCGTTCGCATTTTTTCGCACTTGGAACTCCACCGCAATACTTCTGTGTTTAATGAATTCTAAATATCAATCAATCCGCGAGGTAATAATACCTAAACTTGTCAATGACACACTGTTGTAATTCGTTTGCATTTTTCGCACTTGCAACTCCACCGTATTACTTCTGTGTTTAATGAATTCTAAATATCAATCAATCCGCGAGGTATTAATACCTTAACTTGTCAATGACACACTGTTGTAATTCGTTCGCATTTTTTCGCACTTGGAACTCCACCGCAATACTTCTGTGTTTAATGAATTCTAAATATCAATCAATCCGCGAGGTATTAATACCTTAACTTGTCAATGACACACTGTTGTAATTCGTTCGCATTTTTCGCACTTGCAACTCCACCGCAATACTTCTGTGTTTAATGAATTCTAAATATCAATCAATCCGCGAGGTAATAATACCTAAACTTGTCAATGACACACTGTTGTAATTCGTTTGCATTTTTCGCACTTGCAACTCCACCGTATTACTTCTGTGTTTAATGAATTCTAAATATCAATCAATCCGCGAGGTATTAATACCTTAACTTGTCAATGACACACTGTTGTAATTCGTTTGCATTTTTCGCACTTGCAACTCCACCGCAATACTTCTGTGTTTAATGAATTCTAAATATCAATCAATCCGCGAGGTAATAATACCTAAACTTGTCAATGACACACTGTTGTAATTCGTTTGCATTTTTCGCACTTGCAACTCCACCGTATTACTTCTGTGTTTAATGAATTCTAAATATCAATCAATCCGCGAGAAAATAATACCTAAACTTGTCAATGACACACTTTTGTAAATCGTTCGCATTTTTTGCACTTGCAACTCCACCGTATTAGTTCTGTGTTTAATGAATTCTAAATATCAATCAATCCGCGAGGTAATAATACCTAAACTTGTCAATGACACACTTTTGTAAATCGTTCGCATTTTTTGCACTTGCAACTCCACCGTATTAGTTCTGTGTTTAATGAATTCTAAATATCAATCAATCCGCGAGGTATTAATACCTTAACTTGTCAATGACACACTGTTGTAATTCGTTTGCATTTTTCGCACTTGCAACTTCACCGCAATACTTATGTGTTTAATGAATTCTAAATATCAATCAATCCGCGAGGTATTAATACCTTAACCTGTCAATGACACACTGTTGTAATTCGTTTGCATTTTTCGCACTTGCAACTCCACCGTATTACTTCTGTGTTTAATGAATTCTAAATATCAATCAATCCGCGAGGTATTAATACCTTAACTTGTCAATGACACACTGTTGTAATTCGTTTGCATTTTTTGCACTTGCAACTCCACCGTATTACTTCTGTGTTTAATGAATTCTAAATATCAATCAATCCGCGAGGTAATAATACCTAAACTTGTCAATGACACACTTTTGTAAATCGTTCGCATTTTTTGCACTTGCAACTCCACCGTATTAGTTCTGTGTTTAATGAATTCTAAATATCAATCAATCCGCGAGGTATTAATACCTAAACTTGTCAATGACACACTGTTGTAATTCGTTTGCATTTTTCGCACTTGCAACTCCACCGTATTACTTTTGTGTTTCATGAATTCTAAATGTCAATCAGTCCACGAGGCATTATTATTAATACCTAAACTTGTCAATGACACACTGTAGTAATTCGTTCGCATTTTTTCTCACTTGGAACTCCACTGAATTACTTCTGTGTTTGATGAATTCTAAATATCAATCAATCCGCGAGGTATTAATACCTTTATTTGCCAATGACACACTGTTGTAATTCGTTCGCATTTTTCGCATTTGGAACTCCACTTTAGTAATTCTGTGTTTAATGAATTCTAAATATCAATCAATCCGCGAGGTATTAATACCTAAACTTGTCAATGACACACTGTTGTAATTCGTTTGCATTTTTCGCACTTGCAACTCCACTGTATTACTTTTGTGTTTAATGAATTCTAAATGTCAATCAGTCCACGAGGCATTATTAATACCTAAACTTGTCAATGACACACTGTTGTAATTCGTTTGCATTTTTCGCACTTGCAACTCCACCGTATTACTTTTGTGTTTAATGAATTCTAAATATCAATCAATCCGCGAGGTATTAATACCTTAACTTGTCAATGACACACTGTTGTAATTCGTTTGCATTTTTCGCACTTGCAACTCCACCGTATTACTTCTGTGTTTAATGAATTCTAAATATCAATCAATCCGCGAGGTAATAATACCTAAACTTGTCAATGACACACTGTTGTAATTCGTTCGCATTTTTCGCACTTGCAACTCCACCGTATTAGTTCTGTGTTTAATGAATTCTAAATATCAATCAATCCGCGAGGTATTAATACCTTAACTTGTCAATGACACACTGTTGTAATTCGTTCGCATTTTTTCGCACTTGGAACTCCACCGCAATACTTCTGTGTTTAATGAATTCTAAATATCAATCAATCCGCGAGGTAATAATACCTAAACTTGTCAATGACACACTTTTGTAAATCGTTCGCATTTTTTGCACTTGCAACTCCACCGTATTAGTTCTGTGTTTAATGAATTCTAAATATCAATCAATCCGCGAGGTATTAATACCTTAACTTGTCAATGACGCACAGTTGTAATTCGTTCGCACTTGGAATTCCACTCTATTAGGTACTGCTGTTTTGAATTCTAAATATCAATCAATCCGCGAGATGTCAATACCTAAACTTTTCAATGACACACTGTTGTAATTTGTTCGCATTTTTCGCACTTGCAACTCCACCGTATTACTTCTGTGTTTAATGAATTCTAAATATCAATCAATCCGCGATGACACACTGTTGTAATTCGTTCGCATTTTTCGCACTTGGAACTCCACTTTAGTAATTCTGTGTTTAATGAATTCTAAATGTCAATCATTCCTTGGGGATCTTTTAGGAACACTAATGAACAGCTGATGCCCTTTTCCAAACTTGTTTCAAAGCAACTTTATGAAGCCCTATTTCCAGTTCAAATATTGAAACAAACTCTTTTCACGATAAAATGATTCTCTATTGCAATCAACTCTCGAAGCACATTTCCACATTAGGTCCTTCTCCTGATGCTTCAGTTCCACTTGTTGAATATTTCAATCCTTCATTCCTATACAATAAATTGTGTGATGTTCAGCATTTTAAATTATATTTGACAGTCACAAAATAATTTCTTTGGTATGTATGGAATACGTTCATGATTTAATGAACCTCTATTTATCTAATGAGAACATTCACGCACTTTTTAAGCCCAATTTCAGTTTAACCATTTTTTTTTTTTTTTTTTTTTTGTGAGATGAGCAGCTTCAAAATTGTGTGCACCATTTATAAAACTTCCTTTGGAATGAAATAAATTCTTGACTTTATTGGATGCTCCTTTAGGGGTAATATTTGTCAACAGGTTATCCAATCTCTCCAAAATCTTTCAATCATATCTTAATGCAACTTTTTTTCTTTCATTTCGACTATTAAAACACTCCCGTTAGGATTAAATGAATTATTTGTTATAATCGATACTCGATTGATTTACTATTCTGATCTTTTATTCATAATGTTGTTGTATTCGACATTGTATATCACATTCCATGTTTTCAACACTCTTTTTGGTATGGCACGATTTCTTGATCTTAATGAATCCACGAGTATCTATTCAGAACGGGCATAAACTGTTGATGCTTTATCACAAGTTGTTGAAGTTCAGCTTTTTCTCCACATTATTTAATTGCAGATGCTTCGTTTTTCAAAATTCAGATGCATTTTTATGATTTTTATGGTGGCTGCAACACTCCTTTTAATATGAAATGAACTCTTTATTGTAATCAGTCCTTCAGGTGTGGTTTTTTCCCTTCAAATTAAGTGTAAAATCTTGATACTTTGGTTCTGTTAATTTTTATCTCTCTTATATACAAGGTGTCTCATAAAGGTTCATCACATTTCAATTAGGAATAGCTCGGCAGCGGATACCCACAAGTCAATGAACTAAGTACCATTCTAAAGAGGGGATCATAAAGTTTTTTTTCCCCCCAATGCCGGCAGAGGTCTCTCGGGTGCTGCTGAAGACGTAGCCAAGATGGTGAATGCACAACACAAAGCAGTCTGTGTCCTTTGCTATGGGAATACTGAATCTTTGATACAAGTACAGCGGGATTTTAGGCGTGAATCAACCCTCCAACAAAACAATCGATATAACGATGGTATCAAACCTTTGGAGATTCGGGTTCTTTGTGTGTGGAAAAGATTCCGGGAAGTGAAATGTGATGGACCTTTATGAGACACCCTGTATTATTACTTAAAAAAAGGAAGTCGATTCAAGAACATTGTCTAATTCCACAAAGATAAAGAGTTATAGTGTTGGCTCGATTTCAAAGGTTAGGTCATCATCCCGAGGTGTTTTTTGTTACTGATGGTGACCTAACTGTCGAAATTAATCTGACAGTGTAAATATTTATTTTCTTGTAATTAGAAAATGTTCTTTAACTTCAATTTTTCATTGAAATGGGTTTCCACAACTTCGTCTTAAGTGATTTAGTTTGTATTATTACTTCATAGATGATTTTTTCTGAACAAATTTTCAAACTTAATCACGATTCCATTATTTATTTCATAACAATTTCATGGTGTATTTTTGAAATTTTGGATTTCCTCTTCATGCTTGATTTCTTCTTCATTTTAGAAAAAATAAATAAATGAACTGTCTACATTATTTTTTTTTTTTTCTGTTTTCATATTATGAATTCAGAACTGGTTCACCAGACATTTTACCTTAGTGTGGTTGGAAAAATTGTTTCTACTTGCATAAATTTAAATTGGAATTCAAAATTCATTAGAAATGTATCCTGGATAGTTTCCCTAAATGATTTTGGTTGTTCACACCATGTAATTTGAGTATTCCAATACTAAATGTACTTTATTTTGAATCATGCTACAATCAATGTTGGTAGGAAAAACTATTTTTCATTTCATGCCATGTGGGGAATTTTTTTAGATTTATTAATAATTATTTTTTGTTAAATCTGTAGTCTTTGGTTCACCCATCTTTTTGAAGGAAAGTATCCAGGTGCCTACACAATTTTAAATGGGGGGGGGGGGGGTCCTACCAAATGAACGCATCTGGTTGATTTGTTGATGCTGGTATATATAAAGGTGTGTCTAAGAGTGGTTTATTCTTGAAGTCTTGTTGATAAAGGTGGACGTTTTTATCAACCTGTGTTTCGGGGCAGAAAGCGTTCTTCCTAGAAGTCATGAAAGGTACGCTCGAGGGAGGGTTCAAAGTGAAACCCATCCCCTTGCCTATTAAAAGATTGAGAGTGAATAGTATCAGCTTTGCCTTACCCAAAGTGTGAAAGGTATTGAACCGAATATAGCATTCCTTTGGTAGTAAAAGGTATCAGACCCGTGCCCTCCATTCCAACATCCTTTTTTCAAATAAGAACCTACCATTTTAATTCAACATTCTACGCGACCTCCATGCAAAATTGATACACCTGATTATCTGAAATACAGTAAATTTAGAAACTATGCACAGAATTTTTTTGGCTCAAGTTACACAAGTTTCATGTGTTATTTAAATCTGAATTACGTGATCAGTTTGTCCTACATATTGTTCGATACAATGTAACACTATCAAGACTTTGAAATGTAATAGTTTGTTTTCTCCTCTCTTTATTTCTGGAATCATTAGTTCCTTGACATCCTTCATGTTTCCAATTACCGCAAAACTTATTTTAGAGTCTTCAAAAAAAATTAAAACAGTCAAGATACAGATAATAGTTTGTGATAGTGATATGCAACAAATACTCAGCTCTGGAACCTGTCAGTGCTCACAGTTAGCTGGTATTTGTTAGACTCTCATTGTGACTAGCATTAGCTTGCAATAATTGAGAAAGCAACCATTTACTTAGAAAGAAATGCAAGATCGCAAGGAAAATTACTCAAGTAGCTTATTGTTAATTGGAGTGTTGAATGGCAAGGCCACAACACAGAGACAGTATGATCTCATTATTTAGCGTTAAAATAGACCCAAATTAGACACAAATGTGGATTATGGAGCAAATGATTTGTGTGTTTAGTTAGTGTTGCATAGAATTGTATGTTGAATCTTAAATTTGGAAAAATGTGGGTTCCTTAAAAGATTTAAGTTGAAGTGAGTGAGTGTTCCCCAAATTAAAATAAATTCCATTCTAAGAAATTTGACGCCATCCGCATTATCCTTCGATGAGTAATTTCATTTCTGATTTTTCAAAATTTTCTGCACTGGTGACGTCGCACTGGGCAGAGGGTTTTGCCCAGTTGGTGCCAGGGGGGGGGGGGGGGGGGGGGGGGGGGGGGGGGGGGGGGGGGTGCTTTGACGTCACCCCTCTACAATTTTTTAAAATGGTCACCCGGATTTAATGTGTAGATCCGTGTCTGTGAGTCACTGACATAATTTCCACAATAGTCTACCGATTTCAATGAAATCGGTCAGGAATTATGAAGATTAGGCCATAGGTTGGTTGACCCCTATACAATTAATCGCATGCATATTGCTGGTTTTCTCTGTGCATGTGCTAACGTAGAATCCTCAAATGTGAATATTTTCAACTGATGTCCCAATGTTATTGGACTTTGGAGGATTGGTGTCATTTGAAAGTTATATATATGATTCTGTATAACTTTTCAAAACTAGTTACCACTGCACATTCACAAACGTGAAATCAGTGTAATTCGCCCAACTCCCCAAATTTGAGTTCATGGCATGCTCAGAGGTTTCACAAATGAGACCCTTGATAGCCTCTTCAGAAAATTTAACACTCTTATTTTGATAGGGTCTGTGCATACACAAATATTGAATCATCAATAGTTACGATAAACTATCATGACTAATTGGTCAGATTTTTTTGAAATTTGAAAGAAAATCGACATTTGACCTTATAGTTGACTTATCAAATGATTCTCCATGAATACCTTCGTTGTTAAGTCAGTAGTGGCCACCTCACGTTTGCAATGGTGAAATCTTTGCTCTGCTCAACAACTAAAGCCATTAGCTTTTGATGAAATGTCCAGGGATTATGTCGGTTAGGCTCTAGGAAGTCCCATGGGAATTACATTGCTCGCATATCTATAGTACCCTGTACATTCACAAACATAAAGTTCTCAAAACACTCTGAATGTATGTGTGTGATCATTAATAATAATTTTCCTGAATTCATGTGTTGGGTTTAATTTCAATGATCTACACTGTCATGTTGTGAAAAGGAGTTAATATTGGGCATCACCAAACTGATAAACATTTTGAAACATTTATTTTCTTTGATTCCTATGTGAATTGTACCACTCTTTATGACAGTGTGTAGCATTGAAACTTAATCTAGTGTGGTCCAAATTCTTCTTGAACATCCTACCTCTGTCACTCTTCTTGTACTCTGGACTGAGCAATCATAAATGCTTACTGTCCCTACTTGAATAATAGTGTATGTAGTATGATCGTTTGCTGTTTGATAGGTAATCTACAATAATTGTACGAATAAACTTTTATCAAATTTTATAATGTACATATTTCTCTTGATTATAATTTGGAGAGTCCATGTACTCGACATTATATTCATTGGTTTATATTTAAAAGGGTTTAATTGTGAATCCATTCTTGGCAGTGTGTGGTTTGTACAATTTTTAGAGCTTGTTTGAAAGTCTTCAATTGAGATGTGCATTTTATAACATGACTGAAGGTACATTGTATTTTTCTGATTCATCTCTTCTGTGATTCTGGCAAATAAAATTGATTTTTGAATTTTGTATTATAATAAATACATTCTATAATTAAATAAGTTATTGAAATTTCACCTAAAACTGTACGTATCTTATTGACTTGGTAGATTTTCAGTCCAAAGGTTGGATTTATTTTTATAATGTAGAAAAAAAAGAGCTTCCCAGATTGACTGATGATAGTGAAGTGATGGGGTGGCTAATTCTCATAACCCAAGTTTCTGGAGAACTTTGTCCTCATTCGTATACGGGAGCATTTTGTTATTAGCATTTTGATGGCGAAAATTAATTTATCTAGTAAGTATTGTGCTAATTCATATCCTGTATGCTCTATCTTCATTGGCATCAATTATGAATAGATTCGGTTTTGATTCTTAGACCCATATTGTTCAGTTTTCTAGTCATCCCCGTCATTCAGGCTCAGATGAAGATGTAAACAGACTGACCCTAACGGTTGTAAATACTTATGTGTGCCAGGCTGACCTTAAGAGTTAGGTTAGATGTATCCAATTCAAAATACTACAACTTCAAATTGGGTGAATTAACATGTTGCATTGCAATGTTATTTTTATGAGGTCTTTTTTACAATGATTTTCCACAATACCCATGTTGAATTATCATTATTAGCTAATTATTATACTACTGATCAGACACACAGTTCTATGTGACTACATGAATTTTTAATGTTTAGCATTATGAAGTGCCTTACGTAAATGTAAGATTTTTAATTTAGAGCAATGCTGAATTGTTATATTTTTGTAGGTATGTATAGAGTTGAATAAATGTCTTGTTTTGAGTGTAATTCGTGTGGGTTAATAATAATGATTACCTCAAGCTATGCTTATCCCAAATAGTGCCTAATCTCCCACGTGCCTGGTATTTCATTGGTACTTCATTGATACATATTGGTACATATTGGTACTTCATTGAATACACCTGGTTAATGGTACTTCATTGATCAAAACGAAAGTAGGTACCTAATTACCTTTTTTGTCCATAAAATTTGCGTAACTGCAAAACTCGCGCAATAACTGCACTGCCAATGCCGTCTTTATGAAATCTTACCTTCAGAGGAATGCATTTCAAGTTTTTTTCCTTGCAGCTGGTTTTTAATTCATGTTGCATATTCCCTGATTCGATATTTGACAAACTTGCTAATCAGCGGTTGTATTCGTCGGCAAATCAACGACCCACCTACTTTGTTTAGGCACTTTAAACCAACAGCAAATCTGGTAGGACGTACGTTACTACCTAAGTATTTTCGTTTCTTGGTGTAGCAACAACCTGCATTGTTTATTTTGACAAACTATCAAATCTCTCCTTTTATTAATTCAATATAACAAGTAAAGCTTCCTCAGTTAAGCATAGAATAAAAAGATGAAGACGCACTTATAATAAAACGCTGATGAAGCTACCTGAGCAATGGCTAGGTACCTACACAGCAGTACAGACACCTGAGGAATTTTCAATCATCTTTTCTTTACTATTTTTCAGGTTAATTATTCTCAAAGCCTAAACGAATGAAGTTCTTTAGTTTTCTGACACTGATTAACTACTATAGTTAGTAGGCTCCTTAGTCCAAATAAAAACTCGTTCACGTTAGATTGGTATTGTTGACAGCAATCTACAATCAATTATTGCGCTGGCAGGCATGATTATTATAACATTTAGTCGAATTGAAACTTTGTATTGCTACAATATTATACTTTTTCAAAACAAAACTGTTGAAAAATGGCCTTATAACCACGAATTATGTTGACGTGAGACGGCAAACTTCTTGTGAGAAATAGGTTGGTTGAGTAGCGATTCATTGACGTAGGGCGGTATCATGGCCGACTTTGGCTGAAACGCGAACCTACTCCAGGCGTGACGTCACGAGAATATGGGCCATAGTAAGTGCCTCAATCGTACAGGTGTAGTATTATTTTTTAGCCAATGGGGCTCTGAACTATTAAGGTTCACCGCTAGGAGCACTAGGGGGCGAAGGACCTATGGAACGTGGCGGTTGACATGACTTTCCTCATGTTGGTAACTTGCATCATCCCATTTTGCTCTACAATTCGTTTGCCACTTCATCAATCTCATAAATATTTGTCAAAAATTATAAGTATATTATTATTAAATAAATTATTATAATAAAGAAACACAAACAAAACAAAAAAACTCGAAAAAATGAACTTGTGTCTGTCACGGCTGCCCTTAAAAAAAAAAAAAAAAAAAGTTCCAGTCATACAGCTCTATCGTATGAGCAAATTCCTGAAAATTATCCTATTATGTTACATTGCTTTGAAATTTTAATTTAGCTTTTCGAGTGCAAAGAAATTTTTAGTTATTAATTTAATGGCCGAAAACGTATTCTAAATAACAATCTGTCATTCTTAAAGAGATTTTGGATTTTTAGTTTTTTTGTTGCAATTTTTGTCAAATTTTAAGCAAATTTTAATGCTATTCAAGTTCATTCTTCAGAATAATTTTGTAGGTATATGCAATTTTGAATGTTCTATTTTATAGTTGATACACTTTATTTGAGCAATATTCTGCTAAAAAATATTGATTTAACAATTTTTAGCCATTCTTTGGTGATTTAAGAGCACATTTTTTGAAATGTAACCAATTTAATGTGCTCAAAAAATGCAGGCCAACGATCTCATCCTTTCATTTGGAAAGCTTGATTTTTTGAAAGCAAGAACGGAATTTTTATGTCAATCCTAAGGAGATTTATGGTCTGGCATGATACACACACACACACACACACACACACACACACATATATATATTCAGGATTGTCATCATCAAATTATATAGAGTTATTGTCTGGTATGACACACACCCACACACACATATATCACACACACACACACACACACACACACATATATATATATATATATATATATATCAAAACGGATTTCAATGAAGAAATTTTTCACAAATTTTGGTTTTAAAATTTTCTGAGCCATAGCAATAGATTCATTTTCTATGAAAATTCGCTGAAAGAGCAAATAGGTAAGGTCCTTGTTTACATGCTGCACTCTATTTCGAGCTTCTCATGATTGGAGCCCCATTGGAAACTATATTCAACGATGCTCAAACCTATTGTGTGCCAACAGCAGCAATATGCGAGACAAAAACACTGTCTAGAGACGGGTAAACCCCGTTAACTTTATTAAGTGGATCCCACTCAACAACTCTTTGCTAGGAGCTGATCAGTCATCCACTGACTTATTCTCTCTGTCGCAGTCTCCTCACCCACTCCCACAGCTCTCCCTCAAGGGGCTAGTCTTTGGGAGCCGGAACCAGTCACCCACTCATTCTCCTCGTCAACTCTCCTCATATCTTCTGCTCTCCCTGTCCTTAAGTCCTGTTCATGCTTCACGTATTGCTTGTCGTTCGTTCTTAGGGGCACGGGATGAGAAGCCCAATCGCACCTCCAACCAACAGACAGTGCTGAAAATCATGGTGGCGATGAAGTTTCCTGGTGGACCCGGGCAACCCACTGTTTTTTATTTTATTATTTTCTTTTTCCAGTTAACACCATGTATTGTCCATTATCTTCGAACCACAGGGTTTGTTTGGACACGTAGTTCGTAACCGTTCGTAACTGGACACGCCCACTTTTGGCTGTTCGGACAACACGAGAACCAGTTCTGGAAGACCTCGAACTAGCAGTTCGTTGTTCGGACGTAGTAGTTCGTTACCATTCCGAACCAGTTCTACCAGTTCTGTCTTTTTTCCAGAACTAATAGTTCTAGACATGCGCAGTAAACAAGCTTGGCCCCGCCCCGTATGCACGTACCTCCCGCCAAACTTTCAAGTTGTCATCAGCCTTCTTATTTCACGTTCTCGCGCTCACATTTTTATCTGATGTCTTTTCAATTTATCTTGCCCTTAACGTTTCATACAACTGTAAGTAACTCGTGTAGGTACACGATTGCGACCTTACGGTACGACATAAAAACATTCCGATTCTAGAGATGGGTTTCTATACCCCTACTTAAAATAGCCTAAAATTATTATTTTAGGGTTAACAAATCGAAGTATGTGAAATAACGTCTTTTTTAGCAGTTGTTGCCTTTTCTCTTAAACACCTCAAGGGATTTTGATGAAATTCATAGGAGTTATTCTTCTTCTGGGTGCAAATTGTATTCAGTTCCCCTCATCCCGTAAGACTGGTAGTTACTTACCTAATTAGCAAAAAAGTTCTTAAATGGCCAATTGGGGGGGGGGGGGGGGGGGGGAATAATCGGTTTTAGCACTTTTTGGTATATTCTCCAAAATGGTTCGAGGGATATCAATGAAATTCATAGGAATTACCGAGGTCAAGTTCAGTTCCTGACAGGGCAACTCTCAACTAATGATAAAGAGGTTTAGTTCAGATTTATGTGTTCAGTAGCCATTTTCAAAACACATCAAAGTCAAACCTTGGGCGGAAATACATTGAACATGAAAGTACGCAATTAAATTCAAAACATTTTATTGAATAACAATTTAGGTATTGCTGCTTAAATGTAGTATCACAAGATACTAACAGGCCTCATAAACATTAACAGGCGGTTAACAGACTTGATAAAGTATAACAAAAATATTGAGTTATAGTTTTTATAACACAAATTACCAACATGTAACCACGTTTTGGGAAAAAGACGGAGAGGTTATCAGGTTATCAATTCCGAACTACACGAAAAGGCGTTCGGACTGGGAGTTCAGAACTAAGAGTTCTGAACTGGTTCCCATCCCCTCCCTTTGCAGTTCGATTCCGAACTAGATGAATTCCGAACTGGTTCGGAACTACGTGTCCGAACAAACCCACAGTTTTTGAGATCAGAGATCTCTGGTTCAATTGTTTTAACCTCTTATGCCATAGCATTTGAGAGTCGTCCCAGGTAATAGTATTGACCTATTCATGGTTATTCTTCCCTGGAACAATTTTGAACACTCCAGAGTCAAATTTGCCATTAATGAGAACTTTTACGTATATCTTTGTTTTGGAATCCATAACCTTGCAAGTTTCTGAAAAATCTACTTTGAAACCTTTTTCGATCATTTTACCAACAGAAAATAGGTTGACATTAGGACTTGGACTGTATAAAACGTCTTGAAATACAGTTCTTAGGTAAACTGGGTAAATTTATCATATTAAAAGGGTACAAGCGGAATCACTCATAATGTTTGTCCCTGAGATCTCGAGTGCCATGATCATTGCCATGTGTTCTTCTCCTGACCCCTTCAGCTTGAAAAATGTCACAAACTCATCTTCAAGCCCTGGTTTAATTGACACCAATTGCTGAGAGATGCCCAAAATTCTATTTAGATATGCTTCTTGTTCTATTATCGGATTCAGAAAGACGTTTCTAAATTGAAAGTGTTTAAAATAGAGGTGGATTTCAGTAAATTGATTACATTCACAATTTATGTAAGAACAAGCTGAAAATCTTAATACTATAGTAATAATTGGTAACCTCGATACCATAAACTGGTGTGTCACTATAAAGGCTTGCTCCAGCAGCAGTTTCTTCTGGCAGTTCTGGTTGAGAGGAACTGGCTGATTCTATCTCTTGGTTACTAATAAGAGGGAATGCTGGCAGGTATCTCTTGAGGCTTGGGAACTGACTGAACAATCATAGGCTCGGAATAGTGTTGATATGTTCCTGACGCAACCTCAGATTCTTCAGGTGGGGAGAGTAGGGTATCAGATGAAATCTGTTTCTCACAATTTTGCTCAGATCCATTTTGATTTTGAATGATCTGGATTCTGCAACCAATTTTACCAAAGTGCCAGGTCTTCAGAGGTCTGTAATTCAGACACGGTCTCCTGAATGAAGTTGGGACAACTCTGTTGGGCATTATTTCTATAATTGAAATTTCTTTTTTAATTACACCTGTATTGCTCTTTTTTCTAAGGTAATTTTGAAAGATCCAATTTTTCTTTCAAAACATTTGGAAGAACAGGTAGGTTGTCACGCAATCTCCTGTCAATTAACAGCTGAGCCGGATTGAATCCATTCCTCATCTGCGTGTTTCTGTAGGCCAGAAGAGCAAGATAGGGATTTTCCTTATTTTTCTTCAAAATACACTTAGAAATCTTGACAGCAGCTTCCGCTGCCACATTGCTTTGGTTGAATTGTGGACTACTCGTCGTTAGCTTGAAGTTGTAGATTTTTGTGAACTTCTGGAACTCTGCCTGTTTTAGCGAATTTTTGAAGTAAATTAAGCTATTGCTCTCGCCTCAAAATTTGTAGAATGTGAATTTTTGAAAAAATTTTATGCAGAAATCCGTTTCAGGCTATTTTGAATCATATTCTGAAGTTTAACGCATTTTTTAATGTATGTATGTATGTATGTATGTATGTATGTATATGTCATTCCAGACGATAACTGTCCGTAGAATTGTGCTAGAAACTTCAAACAAATTTTAAAATGTTAAGGTCACAAAACGAAAGTTCAAGTTCGTTGGCCAGCATGATCGGATTACATCTTCAGGTTGAAATTTTCAAAAATGTAGTCAAAAATTTCAAAATAGGCTGTTTTTTGCGTTTTTTTGTGCGAAATTATTTTTTCAGCATACTAACATGTGGTATATTCAGCGTACATTCAGATTGTGGAATCAGCGTAAAATTTCCTATAAGAATATGTATCAAGTTTTCAAAAATTTCAAAGTTGAAAAATCAGTCAAAAATCGAAATAATGCCGTTCGCTAGTTGTAAAAACGCTGCAAATTATTTCACAAAGGTTTATTATTTTTTCAATTGAGTATGATCGTAGTTTTAGTTGGCTTGCGTACGTCATAAGGCCCGTCCAGACTCCTCGGCGTGTCCTACTTCGAGTTGCCACAACCTATACTTCTATAATTATATACGCATGTTTATATTTCTCGATTTGAGCTCCTATCTATTCAAATAGTTATTGCCTTAATAATATCATTATCTAAGTACGTACGAAAAGTCGAGAGGATATGTTATTAAATATGCGTAGGAAAAGCTTTGGTATTAACACACAAATATGACCTTGAAAAAAACATACTCATGCCTCGAACGAACGCCGCCGCCGTACCCACCACAAGCCGCGGCGCCGGCGCCTCCTCTCACTCCACCTCCCCCCCCCGCTCGCCCCCCCCCCCCCCTCGCCACCACCGTGACCCCCTGCCAAGCGTGCCAGGCGTGCTCGCGTCGAAAAAGACACGTTTTTGCCCGTTTTTGGCCCATAGCATCTATGCGAGTAAAGCGATCGGGATGGTTAAACGTTAGGACCAACTAGACCCCAAATGGAGTCTATGTGCGAAAGAACGGGTTTTTTAAGTCAATTCTTAGGCCTTTTATGGCCCGGACGGCGAACGGCGGACGGCGAACGGACATTTCAAATTTGGATTCTACGTACCTTGAAACGTAAAGTGACAAAGTTTGAGGGGGGGTTATAAAAATTTTTTGCTACACGATCACATAGGCTTATTATTGGAAATAATAAACCAAAATCGGTAATATTTGCATGAAACATTGTCCAAATTCAGATTGAACTACTCTTATGGAAGTATCCCTGTATAACCAATTTTAGAACCATGCTGTTTAAAACGTAGGTAGTAGGTGCTTTAAAAAAAAAAAAAAAAAAAAAAAAAATGTAATCACAACTGATGAGTTTACTCTGTGCATGTGTTAATAAGTTGATTCCATGTTTGTCTATCAAAATCATAAACTAAAATTTCTCAACACGATCAATGGCGACTGAAATGTCGAAGATTTCTTCAAAAATTCGCTCATGGGGTCATGCTGCATGACTGGACTTTTTGCTTTAGGGGAATTCCGTGACGACTGAAAGCTGATTTGCATTTTATGATTATTTCAGCAGAACGTTAATGTAAAAATGTCAAGATATCGTGAATAGCGATCTGTAATAACTGCAAACCATTTTTTGAGATTTCGAATAGATTGAGGACTGCTCTCTCCCAAGGACTAGAAGGAAACTCAGCTGGCATGAGCGGTTCACTTCTGTTGGATCGATGTTGAATGCACTGGGGACATTTTTCGACTATCGCTATGTCAGTGGTTAAACCTGGCCACCACGTACTGTAACTGGCAGGAAGTCGATATTTAGTGATTCCTAAGTGTCCTGTGTTAATTCCCTGCAGCACTATCTTGAGGGGCAGCTGTAATGTATGGTCTGGAACCACGGAGAATCATACTATCATGTCAATTCATCTTTAATGGGAAGAAATTGTGAGAGAGTCCAAGGTAGTTGGGATTTATTAGGCCAGCTTTCCAATATCAATTTCCGAAGGTCTGCACATATTGGGTCAGAGTGCTGGAATTGTGTATGCTTGTTTATAATTTCGCTAGCAGATTGAATAGAATGGGCAACTTCTTGAACGAATGGTGAAATCTCCTCTTCAAGATCGTGTGACTTGCAATGGGTTACGAGAAAGACAGTCTGCTGCCACTAAGTGTTTACCAGGTATATATGTGAGGTTGTAGGCATACCTAATCATGCAAAGTCGCAACCTTTGATGTCTAAGTGTAAGTTCATCAAGGTTTTTTGATTTTAGGATTTTCAATAATGGTTCGTGGTTCGTCTCTATCACGATTTCTTTACCAAGAATTTATTCTTTCAATTTTTCGCAGGACCAAATAATAGGTAATGTCTCCCACTCAATATTGAGTAGTTACTCTCTGAACTGGTCACGGAGAAATTGGAGAAATGTGAGAATACCTTCCATTATCCTGCATTTGTAGTAATAGTCCTAGGCCTTTCATAGATGAATCTGTTGACACCATGGTTGGTAGTTTTGGATTGTAGAAAGCAAGTTGAGGTGCTAAAATCAGTTGCTTCTTTATTACATTAAACGCCTGTTGTTGTGGCTCTCCCCAGGTCCAGCAATTCATCGGCCTCTGGATTGGCTTTGGATCGGGCTTTATTTTTTGGTCATGGATTGGTTTCAGAATTTATGAACGATTTGGAATATACTTTCGCACGAAGTTAAGAATCCCTGAATATCTTTGAACTTCTTTTAGGTCTGTTGGTGGCTTCATGTCAGTGACAGCTTTCACCTTTTCTTGGTCCAACTTGACGTCATTTTCAGAAAGCTCATGACAAAGAAATTTTACAGATTTCCTAGAAAATATGGATTTTTTGGCGTTGAGGGTGATGCCAGCTACCTGAAGTTTACAAAGGACTTCATTCAGAACTGTATCATATTCTTGCAGATCCCCAAGGTGTCAAAAATGTGGTCAAGTCTTGACTGTGTTTGGTGCACACCAACGGGTAGCATGGTTGTCTGGGTTGATGTGTGACAGTTACTGTCAGATCCAAGAGAATGCGCGTCTATCCGTCGCTCTCGCGCCGGGTTGAACGCGTCATTATCGAGTTCTTGGAATGCTGTGGTTGGCGATAGAAAAAAAGTAAAGTAAAGTATACAACCATTCCAGGTTGGGGCTTTTCGCCCGACTGCCTCGGGCGTCGCGGACGTCATCAGCTGTCCTCCAAATGGAGGATCAGCATTGGTTATGATGATTTCACTTAACTCTGTGATTATTGCCCTCGGAAAATTATTATATTAAGTGGTTTATTTTACGATTTGGCTTGTGATTTTTGGCACTGACATGGATTATACTAACTGGAACTGATTTGTGAAGTTTATTTCGGATTTGATCGTCGTTTTGCGCGGATTTCACCGTATTTATATTGCTTTTTGCGGGAAGGCTGTGTGAAGGTGGCAATCGCCGCAGGATCAAGCTTGAGTCCCGGCTTTCCGCTCGCATCCTTGGGTCCCCGAGATTAATCTTCGTGATTGTTCGGGGTCAAGTTCAACGTCTCGGTGAGAGGCTCCTTCTTTATATCAAGTTGTTTATATCAAGTTGTTGTTTTTGTTTCACTGGCTGAGTTGTTTACATAATAATAGGAACTGACATTTGGTGACAGATAGGAGTGTTGTTGTCTTGCCTCTGACAACTCACTCAATTATATTTTGAAGGATGTCTAACGAGGTTCTCAGCGATCTATTGGCTGATATTGAAGCTGTTAAGTCATCTATGATGGCTGTTGAGTTATTAGAGACCTGGGCTGAACAAGCTGCTAAGTTTATTGATCAAGCTAGGTCTACAAGACTTTCAACTACGTCGGCTAAAGAGTGTTGTAAATCAATTACTGATGTTATTAAAGGTTTTGCTCGTCAAATGATGCAGCTTGAAGCAAGGGTCAACCAATTAGATGCGGCTTTGAGGCAGGCTACTGAATCTGCTGAAGCTTCAATTGCTGTCGATTTAAAGGCTATTTTGGCCGAAACTGCAAGTAGGCTGAACTCCATAGAAAGTAAGCTTGACGACAGAGCTGATCGGGCGGAAGTTATGGCCACTCCCCCACTGGGATACGCCCAAGTAGTTGCACGCGGTAAAGTGCAAAAGCCCAAAACACTGGTTGTGGTTCGTCCGAAAGAAGGTGCCCAGGGATTGGATACAGCGGAAAAGATAAAGAAAACGTTGCAGACTAAGATAGACCCAGTGCAGAAAAAATGGAATATCACCAGTGTTAAAATGCGAGGTGGCAAAGAAGTGGTTATAGAGATGCCCTCCCGTGATGAGGCCCACAGAGTAATGGCTGACGTGGATACTGGTATGGTTGGACTAGAAGCTACGTTTATGGCCAAGAGGCGCCCTAAGGCCATAATTTATGGTGTGGACAGTGACATTGACAATGACGGGTTCGTGAAGGCACTGAAAGCTCAAAATTTTGAGGACATCAATATTGAAGATTTTACAAAGAATGTTACTGTTGTTCGTAGGAATAAGAGAGGACAGGCAAGGACCAATGATGTCATAGTTGAGGTGGCACCCAAGATCTTTGGGAGGTTGAACGCGACTGGATACATATACATCGGTTGGCAGCGCTGTAGAGTTGCTGAGTACGTGGACGTCCTGCGGTGTTTCAAATGTGCTAGGCTTGGGCATGTGGCCAAAAATTGTACCAGCTGTCCAGATGGCGAGCGATGCTGCCTCAGATGCGGAAAACGTGGACATAAAATTGCTGAATGCAGTGTGGAAGCTGAGCAGCTGGAATGTGGGGTATGTAAGGCTGCTGGTAAGAATTCTAATCATTCCATAGTTTCAGTGGAGTGTTGGGCCTATCGGAGGGCCCGCGAACAGCTATTATCCATTACAGATTATGGATGCTAGGCAGCATGAGTGTACAGAGTGTTCGAGGGTGTTTGGAACCAAGGTGGGTCTTACCCAGCACACACGGCATGCACATCCTGAAAAACTGAGTGAGGATAGGGCGGGTCCTTCAAGGAACTTATTTTGGTCGGAGGAAGAGTTGCGGATCATGGCAGCTAAAGAATTGGAGCTTGTAGCACAAGGTACCCCACAAAGACAGCTCGTATCCAAATTGGCTGAATTAATGCCAGGAAGGACCAAGGATATGGTTAAATGTGTAAGAGCGCGTGCTCCATACCGGTTGATGAGAGAAACCCTGGCTATTTTAGAGGACACTGGTGACAACCAAGGATTGAGTGGTGGTGGATGGTCCTCAGATTAGGCAATGGAGAACCTCAGAACTGGAAGAAGAAATAAGGAAGGGAATTCTTGCTATCAGGAAGGAATCGAAGAATCTGGAGGTGAGTGAGCTGCTGGTCGAGGCTGCTTTGTCGGCCTTGTCTGCTTCGGATCCGTCCCACTACCTTGCTGCCTGGATACAGAGGATATCAAGAAATCCAGGTCAACCGCAACAGAATCCGGTGACGGAAACAGGTCAAAGGACTGATCTAAACCATTCTTCTCCTACACTAAGAACTTCTAGACCTTGCACCTGGCAAAGAATGCAAATGTTGTGGAGGCAGGATAGAGCTGCAGCAGTTGACCAGGCTACTGGTAAAGGACGGGGAAGTGTAGTGCATACGAGGGCTCAGATGGCTGAATATTGGACGAGCAAGTGGACTGAGGAACCTCATGCTTGGGCTGGAGGCCTCTTCAGGCATCCGTGCGATGGAAGCTTTGATGGTGTTTGGAAGCCGATTACAGCACAAGAAATAAAATCATCAAACTTATGACGATCTGTTAGTGGGCCGGATGGTGTGGTGGTTGAGGACTGGCGAGCAGCTGGGCTGGAGCACAGGCGTCTCTTCTATAACCTGATTTTATGGAGAGGGATGATGCCGGCTGAGTTCCTTATGGCTCGGACAACTCTGATTCCAAAAAGAACGTTCCCACTTCACCAGCTGACTACAGACCAATCACGGTGACATCAGTGATAGTACGCCAGTTCCACAGAATACTGAGTCAGAGAATGGAGAAGTATGTAGTGAATGCAGATGGACAACGTGGATTGAAAAGAGGAGTAGATGGAATTGGTATATCAGTTCATCTTCTTGACAAAATTATGAAGGATGCACACCGGAAAAAGAGAGAGCTTCACATGTGCTACCTGGACATTAGGAAGGCCTATGATTCCTTAAGCCAAGCTGCCCTTGTGGTACTAATGAGGAGCAGAGGATGGCTACCTGTTTTGGTCAACTACATCCAGTCCACCCTTGATGATGGAAGGACATCAGTAGCTGGAAGTACTCCAATCAAGGTGACAAGTGGGGTTCGCCAGGGAGATCCATTATCATCGCTATTGTTTAATTGTATGTTGGATCATGTGTTGCTTGCTCTACCAGATCGGATTGGGTACACAATCTCCCTCCGAAGAGTATCCAATGTTGCCTTTGCTGATGACGTTGTATTGCTTGCATCCTCAAAGGCTGGAATCAACGTGCTCTTTAAGGCATTTGAGGAAGCAGCCTTGGAAATAGGGCTGCATGTTAACTGTGAAAAGTCGGTGTACTTGCCCTTGATTCCTAGATCCGGACGTTTGGTCATTCCGCAAGAGGGAGTGCTGTTGAGATCCACGAGTGGTAACCTCTTAACTGCCAACTATGACACCAGATGGAAATACCTAGGACTGGAATTTGGTGTACGTGGTGTTATAGAGTGGAACGTTGAAGGTGCTATCAGAACACTTATGGCAGTGGACAGAGCTCCTTTGACTGTGCTGCAAAAGTTGGAGGTCATACGCAATCACTTCTTGCCGGGGTTAATCCACTCAGCTGTCCTTGGGCGGCCCAGGAGGTACAACTTGAGGAAGCTGGACATAGCAGTGCGAAAGATGATCAGGAAGTGGTTCTGGTTGCCTGCCGATTCAGCAAACGCCTATATGTATGGGCCTGTTGGTGACGGTGGTCTTGGCCTGGCCAGCATGGAAAGATTAACACCTGAACTAAGAGGGATTCGGATAGCTAAGGCGGAGCAGGTATTGTTTGGTGGTGAGGCACATCAAACTTTCGAGACAGCCCAGGAACGGCGTTTTAGGAGGGCCGAAATGCTGCATCAGACGACAGATGGAGCAGAACTGAAGAGATCTCGGGAAGCAAGACCTTCCACTGCTTGGTTGAGGGATGCCCATTTGACATCACCTTCATGGAAAGGTCGGAGAATGGTCCGTGTTCACTCCGGATCACTGCCCTCAAGAATGAGAACAACCAGAGGAAGACGTGACCAGCAGCAAATTACATGCAGGGCTGGGTGTAGGGCAAGAGAGACAGCGGCTCATGTACTGCAGACATGTGCATCCGTACGATTCCCTAGAGTGGCCAGACACAATTCCGTTTGTGAATTGTTGGCAACGTGTGCCGAGAAGAGAGGATGGTCAACATTTCTGGAGCCACACTTCACAATCAATGGGAGAGGATGTCGACCCGACCTCGTGATTTGTACTGGAACGGGATCAGTCGCTGTTATAGATGTGGAGATCGTATCTGGATCTGGAGTTAGACCACTGGAAGATATGTTTGAGCAGAAACGGTTGAAATATTCCAGACCTGATGTGCTTGCTGCTGTGGCTGCGCTGACTGATCGAGAGGTGGCTGCTATAACAGTAATACCTGCTATCGTAACATGGCGGGGTGTCTGGGCGAAGAAGTCGGTGTCTCCACTGTTGAAAATGGGGATTCCAGAGCACATACTTGGCTGGGCTACTGAGCGTGTTTTGCTTGGTGGAGGGCTGATTTGGACGTCGTTTTCCAGACATATTTCTCAATAAGCTCCACGATGAGCCAAAACCCGCAAGCAGACGGTTATAATGGGGCACAGAATAGAAAAAGAAGAAGATGTGACCGTATAGATGAACCCCCTTCCCTTTTGAATGGGTTTCGTTGAAGGAATCATACGTTTGTCCAGGGTGGAAGCTGGACCTAAGAAGAGACTTTTTTTAATAGAAGTGTGAATTTATTTTTGAAATATTTGAAGTGTATGCCTTTATTTTTGTAATTTTCTTCCAAATATATATCTTGTTAATGCTTAACTTCGCATGAGAAACGGTTCATTCCAACGCCTAACCCGTACGGCTGGTTGGTGATAGATGAGGATCCGAGAACCAGAAAATTATCTTCTCCGAACATAGCACATTACGCTATTAGTACGATTTTAAATTCGCTCGTTCCCCCTTTCGGAAAATCCCAAGAAGATCCAACCCCCCCCCCCCCCCCCCCCCTCGTACACTCCCCCCACTCAGCCGTTTGGCCGTGCATAGACACGACAGGCAGACAAACAAACAAACAGACGGAGTTTCATTCTTATAAATAACTAGCCGCTCCGGCTCGCTACGCTCGCCTCCACGTCCAGCCGGGGGGCAAGCCGGACCCCCCAGTGGCATGTAGGGGATCTCTAAGGGTAGGTTTAACTTCTGTAGGGGATGCTGCTCGCTTCGCTCGCTTGAGGAAGTTATACTGCCCACCCAACTTGGCAGACGTTTTTTTCAGTTGGGAATTCTTACAAACAAATTAAATCTTATAAAACTACGTGGAACCACGAAAAGTTTATTCGGGGATGTTGCTCGCTTCGCTCGCAAGGTATACCTGTATATGTGTAGGGGAAAACCCGTATTTATTCTGTTGAAATGGCTCTCGCTTCGCTCGCAAGGTACCTATGTGTACCTGCTCGCCTCGCAACATTGTGAAACACCTGTGTCATCGAACCCCTTGACGTCTTCGTAGAGCCTTCTCGCGTCCGGGGCACAATTAATTTCTCATATTAATCGCTTCGCCTCTCTTCCGCTCGCAATTTGACCGAGTTCCCGTCACTTTTTTCGATATCCGATTTCGGATTCATATTTGGCGGAATCAAAGCTGTATTTCGCCCGCGAAAACCGTTCCGAAAAACGTACCTTTATGGGGTATATTTTAATCGGAAAAAACGTAGTTTTTCGTCGGACTTTTCGAGAAAACGGGTCCGTACTCTCGCATTTTTTTGACGCATTTCCCGATACTTTTTTCGCGATCCGATCGCGCCGTCGTCTTTCTCGTTCAAAAACCTACGAAACCGGTATTTTTCCGGAATTTTCGACGGCCGTTTAGAGGGGTAGGGGAAGCGGGGAAGTCCAAAAAGCGCACATTAACGCGAACGTCGACCCCCCTCCCGCCCTACGGCCCATGGTTCGGGTGGGATTAGAAAATTTCAAATTCGCTCGTTCCCCCTATCGGAAAATCTCAAGAAGATCCCCCCACTCGTAGACTCCCCCCACTCAGCCGTTTGGCCGTGCATAGACACGACAAACAGACAGACGGAGTTTCATTCTTATTAATAATAGAGATAGAGATAGAGATAGACATAGATTGTCCGTGCGGATGTACCTACTAGTGAGGCATTGGTACGTAGATGCTAAATTTCATCTCATAAATTGCTCCCAAGTCTACCTATAGGTAGCGGAAGCATTGTTTTCACTTTTGAGAGATGAAAAAGTTTTAATCTTCAAATAATCAAACGGCTGTTTTTTTTCCTTGTTTTTCCAGTGGTAAAATTTACATTCGCATTTTACGTTTTAGACCATTCTGCAAAACTTCCGTTCCGTATCTTTCAGTGTGTGTGTGTCGTATACAATAAGAAGACAAAGAAGTAAGAAATACAACTTAATACCTATCCACAATAGTCAACCGATTTTTATGAAATGTTCGTGGAATGTGCGGGTTTAGGGTGTACCTAGATGGTTTTCTATCAGTTTCGTTGTTCCCAAATCAATATTTCATTCTGCGCATGCGCAAACATAAATTCCATTAGCCATAATTTTCTCAAGCCCCGTCTTCCGATCTCACTCAAATTTGGAGGATAAGTGCAAGAGATTCCCTAGTAATTTCAACATAATTCTTTCATTAGTAGCTAGTGCGCATGCCAGAATGTGTCTTCCTTTTAACGAGCCTTATGTCAACAGTTTCCATTCGATTATATAAAATTTTCAGAGAATGTGCGGGTTAGGCTGCAAATTGTTCCCTATTAATTGCATACTTCTCAAATCATTACTTCGTTCTGCGCATGCGTAATCTTTACCCACCCATACCGCTGCTTTCACGGACACAACGGGGTGGTTTTTATTCGGTATTTTCTGGGACATCTTCCCAGACCGAGTCCGTCATAACCTGTAGGCAGACAGGTATAAATAATTTGTAAATAATCCCCCCCCCCCCCCAATCCATATTTTTAATAATTCACGATCGTATCTATTAAATAGGTAAAATCCCCGTACCTGTGGGCAAACCCGAGGGACGGGTGGAGTTACTAAAGTAAAAATTTCCCGCTTTATCCACCGTTAGTGATCTCCACTTTCCAATCACTCTACCGATTGCTCATCTACTCACCTCACCCCGAGCGAGCGAGAAAACTACGCTAGTAGGTAATAAACGATTTCCTCATCAAATAGTCAATAACTTTTTTCCCCTTTTTGAACAGCTAGATTGGTGTTTTGAAACACTGTGCACCCTCTTGGCAGGCGTTCTTCACACAAACTGTAATACTTGACCTATATTTATGTTGCAAAGATACACTCGTTACTCGTTCATTAATTTACTGTTGAAGTTCGAGTCAGAGTACCATTAACGCCATTACCATAACTTGAGATTCCGAGAGGGTTCGGTCTCGCGTTCAGGAATCGTGTGGATGCGAGAGGGTCCACGAATACGTCGATGTTACGAGTGTGGGCGAGAGAGAGATAGCGAAAGGAAGGGTTAGTGTGGTGATAAGGGGGGAGGGGGCATTAGATTACAGACAGGCAAAGTTTTAAGCCCCAGTCAGTGCGCTCGGTTTCCTCGGAATGCCCGCCCCATTCGTTCGCCCAAGTTTTTAACATCGTAACATCCTCCCCCATCCCCTTCCAAACACAACCCCCTCCCCCCATAATAACCCTCATAAAACCTCCATTCATACTATCCCCCTCCACTACAACACTCACACCGCCGACACCCTACAAATCCTCAGAGTTGAGTCGGAAGTGCCCTGTTTAATGTGCCGTGCTGACGGGTTGAAAGGCGTTAATGTTTCCCGAAAATCGATCCCCTCCTCACCTAAAACCCCAACCCCTGACCACAAAACAGCTGGACCGTGAAAATGGTAAATAACGCTATTCGTGTCCAAGCTTTCTTTACCTGCTACCTTTCTCGCTCTGTGACAGTACCTTCCTTTTCGAATTTTCGTAAAAAACTAAGCAATGGGGCAATCCATCAGCTGAAAGGTAAATTTCCTAGAAAGCTTCAATCCTAAAACAAAATTTCATTGGAGAAATGTGGAAAAAGAGACCCGCCTACAACTAATTGTGCTATTGAAGTAACTCCAGAATTCAGGAAAAAAATGCTGGAAAAGAAAAAATTTACAACACGAACTCCCATGGCATTTCAGCGACTTTATCCGTGTCTCCCGCTGTTACCAATGCCATGCATTTGGGCACGCAGGGAATATTGCAAAGAACAGGAACAAACGTGTGGACACTGCTCGGAAAAAAATCATGGTATCAACAACTGTCCCAATAAATTCAAGAACCCAATTTGTGCCAACTGCAAGAAATTTGGACTGACACTAGATCACAGCGTCGACACTCGACACATCAACCAATAAATTCAAGAACCCAATTTGTGCCAACTGCAAGAAATTTGGACTGACACTAGATCACAGCGTAACTCACAAGACTCGTCCATAATATTTGAATCCAATATATGGATTGTGAAAATCGACAAGTTTTAGACTTTGAAGTGGATATGAACACATCTTAAACTGCATACGACGACCATCTTCGTGATCAAGTGTGTCAGTAAATTCAACTTGGGGGAAAACTTATTTATACTACATATGAATATACTTGGTCTAAGTAAAAATTTGGATAAGATTCTCTGTTAGTTAGAATCTGAATCGACTCAGCCCGATTTTAGCGAATTTTTGAAGAAAATTAAGCTATTGCTCTCGCCTCAAAATTTGTAGAATGTGAATTTTTGAAAAACTTTTATGCTGAAATCCGTTTCAGGCTATTCTGAATCATATTCTGAAGTTTAACGCATTTTTTTATGTATGTATGTATGTATGTATGTATGTATGTATCTATGTATATATGTATGTATGTGTCATTCCAGACGATAACTGTCCGTAGAATTGTGCTGGAAACTTCAAACAAATTTTAAAATGTTAAGGACACAAAATGAAAGTTCAAGTTCGTTGGCCAGCATGATCGGATTACATCTTCGGGTTACATACTAACATGTGGTATATTAGGAATCAGCGTAAAATTTCCTATAAGAATATGTATCAAGTTTTCAAAAATTTCAAAGTTGAAAAATCAGTCAAAAATCGAAATGATGCCGTTCACTAGTTGTAAAAATCGGTAATATTTGCATGAAACATTGTCCAAATTCCGATTGAACTACACTTATGGAAGTATCCCTGTATAACCAATCCTAGAACCATGCTGCTTAAAACGTAGGTACTTGTTAAATAAAAAAAAAAAATAAATAAAAAAAAAAATGTAATCACAACTGATGAGTTTACTCTGTGAAATATTCCGTCCTCCGATTCTCTCGGTCGCTCTCTTTAATGTTTTACGCTCAACTGTTTTAGGACTTGATGTAGCTTTAATACTGACTGTGGCTTAGAAAATATCAGCCATGAAATTATGAAGAAGTTCTATTTATGTACGTACTAGCACGTACGTACATAAATCTCATGTCGAAGATTTCTTCAAAAATTCGCTCATGGGGTCATGCTGCATGACTGGACTTTTTTAGTTTTTACTGAAACGTGTGTTCCTCTTCCTGTAATCCAGTCAATATCTCTGGTTTTAACATGTTTCACACCGATACTCTTCGAAATCGTAACGATGGAGTGGTTTTCTAGTCAAACGAAAAATTACATTACGTTTCACAAAAGTTAATATTGAGCCGTAAAATTCAGATTTGGCTCTGACGCTTACAGTAATAATTGGTAGGTATCTATAGAGCTCCATCGAAACTTCAAAACGATATCACGAATTTTATCTCTCAGCTGAAATGAAATCTTGAAGAATTATTGAAGAGTGCTAACCATGCATTCATACTGGGGGATATCAATACAGATTTGTCATGTAATGTTATATTTGAGAACGCTATTCTTCCAAAACTCTGACCTCTACAAAGTTAGAGACTCGAATAAAATATATTGGTAAGTAATGCGTGCAATACAGGAACGTCCCTATGAATGGAAAGCATATAATTATGCTGAGAATTAAAATAAGAGAGAAAACGTTGCAAATTATTACACAAAGGTTAATTATTTCTTTATTAGCCCTTCCACGCAGAACACTTGTGCATAAAAATTTATACATTAAACTAAGTCTACAGGGTGTCCTGACTTAAGTTCATCAAACTCTGTGGGTCGAATTTAAAGCTCATTACCGACCGAAAGTTCCTCCTAAAGATTTTTTTAACGCTTAGTTTTCGAGTAATTTAATTTTTGAGAATTTTTTCGCGTTTTTGACCATTGTCTTGTCACTAAAACGATCATAACTCTCATAATGTGCTGTGTGAATTGAATTTGAGGATACCGTTGGAAAGATCATTAAGTTTCCTATCGGATAGATTCCTGACATTTTTTCAGAATTAAGATTTGAGACATGAAACTGCCCACTGATAAGAACATTTTACCTAATTTTTGAAACCTCGAGTTTTTTCAATTATACTATGAGAACCAATGTTTTCAAGATGCAAGAACGTTAAAAACTGACCCGAAATCTTACCTTTCCAACGGTGTGGTCACATTTACTTTGCTAATTAGGACAGAAAATTATGTTTTAATGTTGAAAAACTTTTTTCCTCTTTTTTTAAAATAAAAACGAGGGTTTTCTTGAAAAATGACCTTTCATGAAAATATGAGTTTAGGATCGGTATCTCCGTATTTTTTACGCTGAATCTTATGGAAACACTGGCATATCTCTCCAACCCCGTTATAACCAAGTTTTACACTTCAACTCACAAATTTGAGTTCATTTGGTATGATGAGTGTCATGTGTTTTTGGGGAGATCTGCATGTGTCACCATCCGATTCAGCGTAAAAGATACGTAGAGAAACCGACCCCAAACTCGTATTTTAATAAAAGGTAATTTTCAAGAAAACCCACGATAACATTAAAACACAGTTTTTTCCCCTAATCAGCAAAGTAAAAGTAAAATTCACTACACCGTTGGAGAACTAAGGTGTTGGGGCAGTTTTTACTTCTTGCATCTTGAAAAAATATTGGTTCTCATAGTTAAATTTCCGATTGAAAAAACTCAAGGTTTCTCAAATTAGGTAAAATGTTCTTTTCAGAGTGCTGTTTCATGTCTCAAACCTTAATTCTGAAAAGGTCAGGCATTGATCCTATAGAAAATTTAAAGCTCTTTCCAATGGTATCCTCAATTTTACACAGCAAATTAAGGGAGTTATGATCGTTTTAGTGACAAATGGTCAAAAACACGAAAAAATTCTCAAAAATTAAATTACTCAAAACCAATAGTAAAAAAAAGTCCCTAAAAATTCCCAGGAGAAACTCTTGATCAGAAATGAGCTAGGTCTGAATTCGACCCTGACAGCTTGATGAACTTAAGTTAACTTAAGGGCACCCTGTATAGTGCATTATCGAAATAAATGTATGACAAATGGACGATGCACCTACCAAAAGAAAATAAATGAATGAGATGATTCCACTTTTATAATTGTTTGTCTTCGTAACCATATGTTTTGTGTTTATTTATAACTTACCTGTTAAAACTCATTCCGTGTCAAATTATGATGAATGAAGCCTTAATCATGCAACGGTTTTAGCGAATTTTTGAAGAAAATTAAGCTATTGCTCTCGCCTCAAAATTTGTAGAATGAGAATTTTTGAAAACATTTTATGCAGAAATCCGTTTCAGGCTATTCTGAATCATATTCTGAAGTTTAACGCATTTTTTTTATGTATGTATGTATATTTGTATGTATGTATGTGTCATTCCAGACAATAACTGTCCGTAGAATTGTGCTAGAAACTTCAAACAAATTTTAAAATGTTAAGGACACAAAACGAAAGTTCAAGTTCGTTGGCCAGCATGATCGGATTACATCTTTGGGTTGAAATTTTCAAAAATGTAGTCAAAAATTTCAAAATAGCCTGTTTTTGCGATTTGTTGTGCGAAATAATTTTTTCAGCATACTAACATGTGGTATATTCGGAATCAGCGTAAAATTTCCTATAAGAATATGTATCAAGTTTTCAAAAATTTCAAAGTTGAAAAATCAGTCAAAAATCGAAATAATGCCGTTCGCTAGTTGTAAAAATTGGTAATATTTGCATGAAACATTGTTCAAATTCAGATTGAACTACTCTTATGGAAGTCTCCCTGTATAACCAATCCTAGAACCATGCTGTTTCTACAATATTAGTTTAATAATAATAAAGTATGAGTACCTCCTAATTATTTTTAATAATTTGATTCCATGTTTGTCTATCAAAATCATAAATCAAACTAAATCATAAATCATCAAAAATCATAAACTAAAATTTCTCTACACGATCAATAGCGACTGAAATGTCGAAGATTTCTTCAAAAATTCGCTCATGGGGTCAGTTTTTCACTACAATTCATTCATCATAATTTTTATACCTACACGTTATGGAAAAATTCTAGAAACCTGAGAAGTTTGACGGAGATCCATACTCGCCCTTGGCTACGCAAGAATGGAAGTACTGGGTAAAAACATTTGAGAACTTCATCGCATCTATTGAAGAGATCAACGATACTGGTAAGTTGAGATTTCTCATAAACCAAGTTTCCCACTCAGTATATATCCAGATAGAGGATAAGTAAGATTGCAAGTCTATTTTTGACACCTTAGAAACGACTTACGTAAAACCTATAGAATTGATATATGCGAGGCACAGGATCTTTTCCGTTAATTCACTAAAACACCTTTTATTCGTTTCCGTTAATTCACTACCGCTTGATATATATTCTATTGTTCTAAGAACTGTTCCCCAATCATTAAGTCCACGTCCACTGTGGTAAAATAGATCAGAATGCTGTGTATAGTTTAGTGGTCTGGATGCTCGCAAGCTAGCATCTAAAAAATACATTACATCAAGTAGTCAATCCTTTAGTAAAAATTCAGATTAGTTGGACGTGTAGGTCAGAATGATGTGTATAGTTTGGTGGTCTGGATGCTCGCAAGCTCGCATCTCAAAATTACATAACATCAAGTAGTCAATCCCTTAGTAAAAATACAGATTAGTTGGACATACAGGTCAGAATGAATGAATGGTAGTGAATTAACGGAAAAGGTCCGAGGCACAAACTTCGAACATGCAATTCGTAAGCTGTCACCCGATGAGACAACAATATCATCAAGTTTTACAACAGCTGAGCAAGCAGTGTGAATTTGTAGATGTGGATGCAGAGACACATCGGATAACCTACGTTTGTGATGCATTTATCCGTTGCATCAATTCTCATCAAATCAGGCTTAGACTATTAGAGTTTAATAGGCTTTCTCTCGATGACGCAGTTGAAAAAGCTCGACCTCTGTAATCAGAAAAGAATCAATCAGCATCTTACAGGCACTTCTGAGGCTACTCTTAATTCAAATTTCCTTGCTCCTCAGGTTAACGACAGGACAATTTTGCAAATTTGGCGGCAGCTCGGTCTACGCCCAAAACACTTCAAGTGCCTATCGCAAAGTGCTATTTTTGTGGTCGCCCACCGTACAAATCTCGTCAGCTGTGTTCAGCCATAAATGACGAATGTAAAAAGTGCATCAAGATTGGTCATTGAGCATTGTTTGCAAACCCGCAGCTATGAATACTACCTACTCAAAATCAGCAGCGCTCATAGCTGCCTCCTCCATGCTCGATAAAGTTACAGTTCCTGTTCAGGTAAATTATATATCTACCTTTGCCCTGATAGATACAGGAAGTTCAGAAACATTTATATCTAAGGGATTTGCTGAATACTACAGTTTTAAAATGTATCCCACAACTGGTTTTGTCTCTAAGGCATCAACCTCTCTAAGCACACCTAAATCTGGTTACTGCGTAGCCCAATTGAAATTGTTAGTGCGCTAATATTATAGTTGGCCACAATTTGTTAAAACAACATTCTGAACTGAAGGTTTTGTTTGGAGGATCAAAACCACTATTGTCAATTAGATATCTTGCTCCAGCAAAAATAGAACCTCCTCCCCCATTTGAATACTTATCCAGGGATGTCAAGCCCATTATTACAAAATCCCGAAAATAGTCGTCAGAAGAAAATGAATTTATGAATAAAGAAATTAGGAAATCTCTACAAAACGGTATTATCGAAGAAAGTAGGTCTCCTTCGAGGGCACAGGCCTTTGTAGTGAAAAACGAGAATCATAAAAAACGTATCGTAAAAAAAACGACTATTCACATACCATTAACAAGTACACATTCCTCGATGCCTCCAGCGTCTTCTTGCAACGACCTATCTCAACCGTGTCCTCAATTTTCCCCAAATTCATGGTAAACCTACCATTGAATCGCTTAAACTTTTCATGTCATCAGTTTGTGATAGTATCACTGCAATCGAGCTCCTTGCAATTCAAAACGAATCAGCATTTTTATTGCTCCATTTAGCGTTTAGACTTTTGGACCAGGACACTAGAGACCAATTCCAAAATTCGCACCAAGATACAGAGTTCCCTACATTCGAACAATTATTTAAATTTATTGAAGATCGCTTTTTTCCCATGCAAGTCACTTCCGACACCAACTCCTTCTTCGATAACTTATCATCATTCGTCGGACAAAGGCAACACAATTCAAATAAAAACAAAGGATATGATAAAACGAGGTGAATTATGAATCTATTATGAAGAAGTGCAACCTAATTCCCCTGGAGAGACGGCGATGTGTAGCGGATGTCACCCTTTTCCACAAGTTGATGAACAACCAGATCTCGTGTCCGGTCCTGCTCTCGAGAGTTGGCATCCTGGTGCCTCGAATTTCGGCTCGGTCGACGAATATTTTCTACGTCCTGTTCTCCTCGGCCAATTATTCGATGAACCGCCCCCTGCATAGGCTCCCTCGTATGGCGAATCTGCTCATCGAGATGAATCCTGAACTGGACTATTTCAATTGCACCACCACCACCCTCAGAAATCTGGTCGCATCGACAGTCTTTTAGCCAGTATCATCATTTAGCCAATCACTCATTAATTCTTCACAGACTTTTTTCTCTCAATTTTTTCTTTTTTTATATATCAATTTGTAACCATTTTTTCCTCTGTTGTATATTCTAAATTATTAATAGTCTTCAATGTAATTGGGCGCCGCCCGTATTGTAAAATAAATAAAACGTTTACTTTCAAATCTAAGGGGAAAGCATGTTTGGAATTTCAACAATCAAGGAAGGATCAATTACAGAAAAAACATGAATCTATTCCTTCTAGTCCATGTTTCATCTGTTACGAAGGACCTCATGGCACCTCCAACCAACAGACAGTGCTGAAAATCATGGTGGCGATGAAGTTTCCTGGTGGACCAGGGCAACCCACTGTTTTTTATTTTATTATTTTCTTTTTCCAGTTATACACCATGTATTGTCCATTATCTTTGAACCACAGTCTTTGAGATCAGAGATCTCTGGTTCAATTGTTTTAACCTATGCCATAGCATTTGAGAGTCGTCCTAGGTAATAGTATTGACCTATTCTTCCCTGGAACAATTTTGAACACTCCAGAGTCAAATTTGCCATTAATGAGAACTTTTACGTATATCTTCGTTTTAGAATCCAATAACCTTGCAGGTTTCTGAAAAATCTACTTTGAAACCTTTTTCGACCATTTTACCAACAGACAATAGGTTGACATTAGGACTTGGACTGTATAAAACGTCTTGAAATACAGTTCTTAGGTAAACTGGGTAAATTTATCATATTAAGAGGGTACAAGCGGAATCACTCATAATGTTTGTCCCTGAGATCTCCAGTGCCATGATCATTGCCATGTGTTCTTCTCCTGACCCCTTCAGCTTGAAAACTCTCACAAACTCATCTTCAAGCCCTGGTTTAATTGACACCAATTGCTGAGAGATGCCCAAAATTCTATTTAGATATTCTTCTTGTTCTATTATCGGATTCAGAAAGACGTTTTCTAAATTGAAAGTGTTTAAAATAGAGGTGGATTTCAGTAAATTGATTATATTCACAATTTATGTAAGAACAAGCTGAAAATCTTAATAGTATAGTAATACTTGGTAACCTCGATACTATAAACTGGTGTGTCACTATAAACAGTTAAGGCTTGCTCCAGCAGCAGTTTCTTCTGGCAGTTCTGGTTGAGAGGAACTGGCTGATTCTATCTCTTGGTTACTAATAAGAGGGAATGCTGGCAGGTATCTCTTGAGGCTTGGGAACTGACTGAACAATCATAGGCTCGGAATAGTGTTGATATGTTCCTGACGCAACCTCAGATTCTTCAGGTGGGGAGAGTAGGGTATCAGATGAAATCTGTTTCTCATAATTTTGCTCAGATCCATTTTGATTTTGAATGATCTGGATTCTGCAACCAATTTTACCACAGTCTTCAGAGGTCTGTAATTCAGACACGGTCTCCTGAATGAAGTTGGGACAACTCTGTTGGGCATTATTTCTATAATTGAAATTTCTTTTTTAATTACACCTGTATTGCTCTTTTTTCTGTGGTAATTTTGAAAGATCCAATTTTTCGTTCAAAACATTTGGAAGAACAGGTAGGTTGTCACGCAATCTCCTGTCAATTAACAGCTGAGCTGGATTGAATCCATTCCTCATCTGTGTGTTTCTGTAGGCCAGTAGATCAAGATAGGGATTTTCCTTATTTTTCTTCAAAATACACTTAGAAATCTTGACAGCAGCTTTCGCTGCCACATTGCTTTGGTTGAATTGTGGACTACTCGTCGTTAGCTTGAAGTGTAGATTTTTGTGAACTTCTGGAACTCTGCCTGTTTTTGGCTTTAGGGGAATTCCGTGACGACTGAAAGCTGATTTGCATTTTATGATTATTTCAGCAGAACGTTAATGTAAAAATGTCAAAATATCGTGACGGAGCACGACAAAGCAAAGTCGCAAAGTTGCTGTTAATTCTGTAGCGCTGATATAAATCAACGAATCGCATCGATTTCTAAATTCAATGGATGTAGAAATTGCCTCCCTGGGTATCACCAATCATATTCATTCAAGTCTAAATGGGTATGTAGGTGGTGCAAAGAGCGCCACAACTCTATGCTTTACTAATAATAATGAAATTCAAAATAAAGTTGTTAAACCTCAATCTTCCAATCTCACTGATCGTTCACCAACATGCTGTGTATCACCAGGTTCTTATGCAGTTACCCATGATGAATCACAATTTCAAGCTATAATTCGAGGTACCTACTTAGCCGAGGTTCTTGATGCCAGGGATGTTAGCCAGATAGTTCGCATTGTGGTTGACAGTCTAGGTTTAATATATGTATAACAAATGTGACGTGAAAATATCCGGTATAGGTCAAAGCCAAGAAGGGGCAAGAAATTTTGTGAATTGTGACCTTAAACCGATAAACAAAATATAACCTGTTCTATCTATGAAGGCATTTCTAATGAAGTCCATCACCTCACATCTGCCTACCGTTTCGCTTTCACGTAAACTTTGGACAAAATATTGTAAATTTCCTCTTGCTGGCCCCACGTTCTTTTAGAGTAAACATATTTATATTCTATTGGGTGCCGATTTATTTGCAAAAATTTGGCTTGGTAGTCCAGTGGAGTTGGATTCGAACTCGCCTAAACTTTTCCCTACTATATTTGGCCATTGATAAATTCACTTCTGGGTCAACGCGATCTCCACCTTTCCAATGCGTCTCATGCATAGTTTCTAGCCCAATGCCATTTGAAGATGAAAGTGTAAATTTACGTCAATTTTGGGAAATAGAGGAACCGAAACCCGTCAAGGTTGACAACCCGGAAGAGGTTATATGTGAGGACCATTTCAAGGCTACTCATTACAGATTGGAAGACGGAAGTTATGGTGTTCGCCGTCCGTTCCGCACTAGCCCTCCAGAATTCACTAATATTTCTACAATTGCAAGCAGAAGGTTTCGCAATCAAGAATACCGTTTACTAAAAAATGATAGCCTCCGTGAAAGTTATCATGACTTCATGAAGGAATATGATCAGTTAGGTCATATGTCAATACCTAAAAGCCCTCCTGCTTTCATTATTCCTCATCACGCTATCTCTAAAGTTGACAGGAACCAGACGAAGTTGCGGTAGTGTTTGATGGTTCAGAGCAATCAACAAATGGTTCATTAAATGATTATCTCATGATTGGACCCAAACTTTAGACTGATATACGGGATATATTGTTGCATTTCAGGATTCATAAGTGCGCATTGGTGGCTGATATAGTAAAATCCTTTCTTGCTATTTGGGTCCACCCGGAAGATCGAAAATATCAGACGATTTTTTGGCGCTATAACCCATACGATGCTCTTCAGATCTACGAGCTGAATACTGTAGTATATGGACTTATTTCCAGCCGTTTCCTTGCAAACCGTGTGATTCAAGCCATCGTTGAAGACCATGGCTCGCCATACCCTGAGGCTAGTGCGGTGCTAAACAGAGACATGACATAGTCACTGGGGGAGAAAGTGTTGAAGCTGCAATGACACTACTAAAGCAGCTAATTTGTTTACTAAGTAAAGGGCGATACAAACTCAGTAAATGGGCCAGCAACTGCTCAGAGCTTTTGAAAAATGTGTCTGAAATCTCTAATCAACCCATTGCCATAATCAGACCGTTCAGACCGGACATCAGTGTATAAAATAATTTGGTATTCTGATGCCTCAGAAATCACTTATTGTGCAGCGCTGTATCTCCGTGTTAAGACACGGAAATTTCGCTAGAACACCCTTCAACCGTTTTCAATCGATGTCAAGATTCGGTTTCGTGTATGAGTCTCAGAAGATGATTAATACAAGGTAGACATAAAATACCTCCTTTGGCTTAGTAAATCCATTAAATATATTTATTAATATATGATATATACAAAGTTTACAAATTCAAATTCACACAAATCAATACCACAAAGTGTGCGTTCGAAAGACGATATTTCTCACCACCAGCAGAGTCGATTAGGTATGTACTGAATTTCTGAAACAAATATCGAGACATATTAATGAATAGAACACTATTTGTAGGCAGTGCTATTACAAATAAGATTTTGTTCAGGTTTCTGTAAACCTTGGATTAGTTAGTTGTATTTTTAAAATTTATTAATTAATAAAAGATTTAAGTGTTTATATGTGTTTAAGATTCAAGTGTTTATGTTATGAGAATATATTGCTGCTAAGTTTGAGTAATTAAACCAATTTTTCTGAGTGTAAACTAACGACCGAACTGAACGAAAACAACTGTCCAAATTCAAGTTTATTTGGTGGCATATGACTTCTGATGAAGTTTTCCATGATCAATGGAAAATACATCTTGGTTACGGAATGGCTACAATTGTTACAGAATTGGTTCTTCCCCCAGCTACCAGTCAATAAGGTGGAGCACATCACAAATGTACTAAACACTGTTACTGGGGTCATGAATTCGCCTATCGGACAGACATGCACCTACCTCAAGCGGGGATCGCATAGAATATTATTGTATGTTATTGCATCAACACATGTAACGTAACGTATCTACACACATATTAAGTTTGAATCATCTTTGTAGGTTGAAAAGTTAAGAATTTGTGATTTTCCGTAATCACATCAAGCCTCTTGAATTACCCTGTATTATTCAACGTTTATTTGCTGGTAATGCATAGCAACATCACAAGTGACAAGTTTGCAGCAGAATGCATAAGTCATAACTATAAGAATTATGAAAACGTACCAAATTACCTATTAATTTTTTAATAATATCAATAACATTTATAATTGTTATAAGTTCTCCACGATTTTGTATCCGATGTAGGATATGTTTGATTTCAATAAAGATGAGGTTGGGATGCTAGTTAAAGATGACCATTGCTCAGATCGTTATTGATAACAAGGGAGTCCCCAGCAGCTAGGGAAAGGGCTCAGCCTATTCGGCTTTGCTGTAAATAAGCTCGACCGAAACCCCAACGTTTAGTCTTGTAATGAACTTAGGCGCCCCGGAGGTGCAATGGGCGCCTAAATCCACACTCATAGATAGAGAGAGGTGTGGCAGTACCATAAGAGATACAACTCGTACTAATAGCATATATGCTACGTTCGGAGATGATAATATTCCGGCTACCGGATCATCATCTTTCGCCAACCATAGCCTTTCAAGAACCATATTTTTTTAAACCATGATCTATTTCATAGGAACAGTCATTCAACTTGAATATAAAGGTTAGGAGACCCTTATAGTGAAACTAGTCTTTAAATTTCATTAACCAGACCATAACAGACGATGTTTGTTTCGGAATTACTCACAACTTACTCATAATCAGTATCCCTTACATGGCATTTGGAGCAGTGGCACAAGCTATACGCAGCTTTCTTGCTGATTGGCCATCAACGGAGTTCTGACGGATATGACTTCGCGATGCGGGGGCAGGAGACCGGGCGTAAGGGCGGTTGGTTCGGCGGTCGGGTAGCTGAGCGGGTCCAGTGAAGGGGGTCTTACGCCGAGCTCTTTGAACACCTTGTCTTCCTGCGAAAACAGAATATTTTTCATATAAGAAAGACAAACAATATAGCGTTTCCAGACCAAATTAAACTTTATCCAAACCAAATTAAACTTTTTCCAAACCAAATTAAACCTTTTCCAAACCAAATTAAACCTTTTTCATAGCAAATTAAACCTTTTCCAAACCAAATTGAACCCTTTTTAGCGAATTTTTGAAGAAAATTAAGCTATTGCTCTCGCCTCAAAATTTGTAGAATGTGAACTTTTGAAAAAAATTTATGCAGAAATCCGTTTCAGGCTATTCTGACTCATATTCTGAAGTTTAACGCATTTTTTTAATGTATGTATGTATATATGTATGTATGTATGTATGTATGTATGTGTCATTCCAGACGATAACTGGTAACTGAAAGTTCAAACAAATTTTAAAATGTTAAGGGCACAAAACGAAAGTTCAAGTTCGTTGGCCAGCATGATCGGATTACAACTTCGGGTTGAAATTTTCAAAAACGTAGTTAACAATTTCAATATAGCCTGTTTTTTGCGATTTGTTGTGCGAAATAATTTTTTCAGCATACTAACATTTGGTATATTCGGAATCAGCGTAAAATTTCCTATAAGAATATGTATCAAGTTTTTAAAAATTTCAAAGTTGAAAAATCAGTCAAAAATCGAAATAATGCCTTTCGCTAGTTGTAAAAATCGGTAATATTTGCATATTGCATATTGTCCAAATTCAGATTGAACTACTCTTATGGAAGTATCCCTGTATAACCAATCCTAGAACCATGCTGTTTAAAACGTAGGTGTAGAAGGTGCTTGTTGAAAAAAAAAAAAAAAAAAAAAAAAAAAAAAAAAAAAATAATAATAATAATAATAATTTGATTCAATGTTTGTCTATCAAAATCATAAACCAAAATTTCTCTATACGATCAATAGCGACTGAAATGTCGAAGAAGATTTCTTCAAAAATTCGCTCATGGGGTCATGCACCATGACTGGACTTTCTCAATCACTAAACACTCTCAAAATGACCAGCATGAATATAAACTGACTTAAAATGTGGTGTTATGGAAAATGTTGTGTATGGTGACTTAAAATGTATTATGGACGGAACTCAACGTTAAACTATCCTGAGAACGGTACACTTTCCGGGTACCCTTAATTCACTGTTAGAAAAAGGTTCCTTATTATGCAAGCTTGTCATTCGAGGGTTATCCTTTTTTTTCTACATACGTCCATAACAAAACATTTTAAGTCACCATATACAACATTTTCCATAACACAACATTTTAAGTCAGTTTATATTCCTGCCGGTCATTTCGAGAGTTTTCAGAGATTAAAAAAAAGTGTAATTTGGTTTGGAAGAAGTTCTTGGTTGGAAATTTTTTAACAGTGGAATCAATTACTCGTAGTAAATTCATATTAATCATAATAAATTATATTCTTGGCTAGAATCGCAATTTTACAGAAAACAACCTATTGAATTTCAAGTGTGTACCAACAGGTTGAAAATATAGGTAGCGCATGTCACAACAACAATAATAATCACTTCCGGCGATCAATTTCGTTTCAATACTCCTCTTCAAGCTGGATGTTGGCTCCTAACTCCCAAGCTTGAAGTTAAAGTCTGATGTCTTGGACCCGGTAGAGATTCTGTCATTATATCTGCTACCTTTTCTTCTTTGGGCAATTATTACCGCCTCCCGAAGGAAATGGTACCTGATGTCAATATGCTTAGTTCGAGGGTGATGTATTGAATTATGCGCTAGTTCTTGAGCCCCACGATTATCAATATAAAGTATTACTGGTTCTTCAGCTATCTTTGGGTTCAATTACATCAGTAATAGTTTCAGGCTTATTGATTCTTTTGCGGCTTCAGTCCGCTTCTGTAGTAGAAAGTGCGAGGGGTCCACTGTTTCCGAGCTTCCCAGCTCATTGCACCACCAGCAAGTAGAAACGTGTAGCCAGTAGGATTTCCGGTCGTCCACTGATGAAGCCCAATCAGCATCGACATATCCGGTCAGCTCTCCCACTGAACTTGAGAAGTTTAGAGCACGGTCTTGTGTCCCTTTTAGGTATCGCAACACCCGTTTTGCAGCAAGGACATGTTCTCGTTGGAAACATGAGTTGAACTGGCTACGCATGCTTATAGTGGTGCCAAGTCAGGTCTCGTGCATGTGGCCAAATGCATCAAATATCCCACTAAATTTTGGTATGGATACTCGTCCATCTCCTGCTGTCTCGTACTATAAGGCTTTTCTAATTTAACGTTCAAAACGGAAGTTAGTGAAAACACTGTTGAAACCATATTTAATTATTTCCCCCTTTCACTTCATCTGATTAGCTATAATCCCCCCTCACTTTGTATACACTTAATTAATTGCACCTCCTGCCGTTTTTCCTTTCTCTCGACAAATGGGATTCCATCTCCCTTCACCTGTCACTATATAAGCTGTGTCCTTTCTAATGTGTCTTCAGTTATTGTTTGTTACTGATGATGGTCTAATCGTCGAAATCGATTTAACATTGTAACTCTTTATTTTCGTGTAAATAGACAACGTTTTTCACTAACTTTCGTTTTGAAATGGGTTTCCACAATTTCGTCGCGAGTGATTTAGTTCGTATTAACGTTCAAGTCAGCTGGAGAGATGACAGGATTAGAGTGATCAATTCCAAATTTTTCAAGAATCCGCTTTATATATTTCGTCTGTGACATCTTCAGTGTTCCGACCTCCTTAGTTATCTCGATTCCCAGAATATAGTGAATTTTTCCCATGTTCTTCATGTCGAAATTTGCTTTCAACTTTGTCTTTATTTCATCCATACCTTGCTTTGAAGACGTAGCACTCACTAAATCGTCGACGTAAACTCCGATTATAGCAAAATCTGTGCCAACTATTCCGGTGTGTACAAATGGGTCAGCGTTCGTTGGTTTGAATCCATTGCTTTCAGCTGTTGATCGAGTTTTTGATACCATAATCCTTCCGATTGTCGAAGTCCGTAGAGTACTTTTCTTATTTGGCATACAATTTCATATCCGTCCTCTAATTTCTTTAAGTGAGCTATAGCTCTTTCCTTTATTTCACTTCCGATTTCTTCTTTCTGTATAATTTTATGTAGGATTTTGCCATACGATTCAGGAATTGCCAGCACGGCTGCCAAAACGGAAAAAGGCTTGATTCAAACAGCTAGACATATTCTGCGTTCGGATTAACGCGAAATGTGAATATTTCCTGGTACATATTTGCTTGAAGAAATTAGATGTGCTTGGTGTAGTATAACATGGGACGTAAAAGTTGTGGGTTTCCCGTTGGCATTGATAAAATTGTGGACCGGGTTATACAAAAACATTGCGCCCAAGAATCGTCTTCAAGCCTTTAGAGGCACCAATCCATCCTCTTTCAACAATGATGGGCTTCACCCTGATCAGCTGAGTGATGTAATCTTCCCTGTTACCCAAGGAATTTGAAATTGATAGGGTGAGTCTCTGGGACATTAAGGCACGATTGGCTCTTTCCTGTTCTGCTGGGTGAGCTGAATTCTCTCCTGTTCACCCTAGGAAGTTGAAATTTGATTGAGTTTTTTTTAAATGCTTTTATTGCACCGAGTGATTTCATTAACAATACAAATCTGACTTACATTACTACAATACACTATTCAGGACCTAAGATGCATAACTTTGTCCCTTGTCTCTCGAATATATCACATTCACTTCCTACATAAGCTCATGCGGTTTCAAACGCTTAAGGCGTCAAGTTAGATCTTGCACATCCAGGAGCTTTACAGCTTCCTCATTCACATGATCTTTTAGTCTGGCAAGATGAGCCGTTGCTCGCTTTTTGATCACCTCATCCACACTGTCATCTTGAAGTTCAGTGATAGACCACGGCGCATCAGTGATACATCGTAGTACAGAATTCTGGAAACGTTGAATGATCTCTCTATTGGTTGGATCTGTGCAGCCCCACAACTGCGCTCCATACATCCAAACTGGATTGAGTACTACTTGATTGTAAAGAAGCAGCTTGTTACCAATGGTCATGGTGGATCGTCGGCCGATTAGCCAATACATCCTTCTAAGATTCAATGTGAGCTCTGTCCTCTTCTTTTTGACATGTTCCTATCACCTGAGCTTGGCGTCTAGCGTCATGCCCAGGTATTTCGCTTCATTCGCGTAGGGAATTGCCACGTTGATGAGGAAAGCAGGGATGTAGTTAATCTTCCGGTTGGTAAAATCAACGTGCACCGACTAGGCCTCATTCAGTTTTATCCTCCATTTTGTTGTCCAAAGACTGATTTCGGAGATGGACTTATTGAGTTTTGATATTGAATCGTTATTGCTGTCACCAACTGCCAGGACAGCAATGTCGTCTGCAAATGTTGCTGCGGTGTTATGTTCGACTTCTGGTAAATCGCTGGTGTACAGAAGGTACAGGAGTGGACCCAATACACTTCCTTGCGGCACACCAGCATTTATTTTCATTGGCTCTGAGTACGCATCGTCCTGTTTGATGCGAAAGTACCGGTCTGATAGGTAGGAAATTTGATTGAGTGAACAGAAATTAAGAGACAAATGAAATGATGGGCTTGATCCTGATCAAGCGAGCTGAGAAAAATACAGTGCCCAAAAACGTATCCATGATTCAACTTTTTTCAAGAAGTGGAGAAATTTTATAAAATTCGCGTACAAGGATGTTTGGTTGCATTTCAAAGTGGCTACGGATATTCTGAAACTGCGAGATTTAAATGAGTGTTGTCGAATTAACTTCCTTGAAGCGATTTGGGCACATATAAATAGATGTTCAGGGAACCAATAATTTTTCTGGAAAGCTCGGAACTTGGAAGCAATATTATTCTGATTATGAAGTGCAGTATATTTCGTGAGTGGTCCTATTAAATTTCTCTTCATCATGGAAGAAGATATCTCCCTTATCTGTATCTGGTTTTACGGTGAACCGTTAATAGTTTATTTACTTACCGAAGGCTGGTGATAAACATTCTTGTAGTTCTCGTAGAGATCTCCGTTGTTGGTGTTGGCCCCAAGAGGAACGCCCTGGTAGTTGACTTGATAAGAACTCGGAGAAATATCAGAGGTACAACCCAGAGTCTGGATAGCACTGTCTGCGCTAGATTTGTTCGTTTCGGTGACAAGCTGGTAGTCAGCGTCTGCAAATAAATATATCCATATTATTATTAGCGTCAACTATAAAATAAAGTGGTTCTCCTTAATTATGAACTAGTAATCTTAAAAAGTAAAAAAAAGTCAGATTTGTATGCTTAAATATAAACACACAGCTAAATAATGCATGCGATATATTGGACTCTTTCATTGGTGATTGTGTGGTTCCTCTGGAATAAGTACACACGAAAAATCCGTTCCCCATTACTGAGAAGAGAAGCAGTTTTAGACATACTTTTCTCTTTTTTCGAATAGCCTTAACCAAGATAGCTTGTGTATTTAAATGTGTTTAAATTTTGGCGAGTTTTGCAGTAACAGTATAGAGGCAAACTGCAGGATTGCATCCTAAGGGCTGTGTTACCAGTAAACAATTTTATCGATTTGATCCAAAACTGCCCATTAACCTTATCAAGAGAAGCGGCACAAATCCAGTGGCTTCCCTACAGAAACTCTATCTTCGGTGCACGTGAGGCAAAATTAAAGGATGTTGATTCCATTCTTAAGGACATTTTAGGGCGAAATCGGGGAATGGAATATTTTCTTGGAAGAATTCGAACTCAGCGTTGAGCGGTGGACCAGACCAAACGCAGCTTTCAATTTCGAAAACTTGACTTTCTCAAGGACGATTGCGGATGCAAATTCACATTTTAAAATGTTCTCAATATTCAAAAATATAATTTTAAATTTATTATATATATAAACGTCAGAAGGGATTCTGTATTTCTTGTACTTTAGACCAATGCCATACTCAGGAGCGGAGTAAAACAACTATTTTTGAGTTCAGAAAGTCTTTGGTGATAAAATGAAAAAAATCTAAATGTTGGGATAGAGTAGGCTGCTCGTCCAATCAAAAGCAAACAACTTCGGATGGATCTGATATAAACAAACATATTCAATCTTCAGGACTTCACACGATTTTGTGAGGTGTCCGGTCTGAACTGTGATGAACTGAGTTCCGTTGGTCGAAAGGATAAAAAAAAGCTCAATCATGCTAATATCTGATTTAGATAATTCCAAACGTGATTTCGATGCCTCCTAAAAAGTTGGGCCTAAGAGAACCTACGTACATATACGTTTGAATTCGACCAGACGCTCCCGAAATAGAATTTTTGCGAAAGGGTTCACATCCAAGTCCTGGAAGACTTTCGTTTTCGTTTTGCTTCATGATGAAACCTTTTCTTCCGCAATTCTCGCATCATCAGTTTATGTACTAAAATGTCCAAATAACATTCTTCAATAAAATATGCATATGGTTTTTAACAGTTCTTATCACTCTTTTGTGCGCAGTGGTATTCTCTAAACACAGTCTTTCGATTGATTCTAAAAGCAAAAGAATGGATGTTAATACTTCGGATTGAAGGTAAATATCTCTTATATGACACACAAGTGTTTATGAAAAATGTTAAATTTATGCGTTCAACTCAGATAGTCCAAAACAGATTTCTACGGAAATTTTTTCGGCAAAGTAACTGATGGGATTTTTCGACCTACTGCAATAACCGATTTCCTCTGAATTGGCTAAATGTGTGAAAACGTTTGCCAAGTTGGGTGGGCAGTTTAGCTTCCTCACTTGTTGTAATATTATGTAATAGTATGGAATTAGTTGAAGAACAGAGTACGAGGCGAAATGATTGAATGCAAAATACATGTGCATACATGTGTATACATGCTGGAATGTAAATTAGGCCTATAATTCATGTTTGCATGTGCGGAAATAATCTAACGGTTAACCCACACAATAAATACAAATTTCATCAAACTCGATCCATTACTTTCGGAGTGATATCTAATATTAGTTTTGTGTATGCGCATTTGCAACCGATTATTCAAGCAAATGCGATAAATTACAAAAGGGCATTATACGCAAGAACCCCTCGAGTTTGATCAAAATCGGACCAATAGTTGATAAAAAATAGATTTTATAAGAAATTTATGTTTGCGCATGCGCACATTTTATGAAACAGCAATAAAGGTTATAGAGGACTGTCTAGAAGGAAACCCAATCCCTGAAAATTTCATCTAAATTTCTCCATTAGACTCGGAGTTTTCCCTCTGTCAAACAAAATTATTCTGCTCATGCTCAATGGGTATTATTCCACCAATCGCGATATAATTTGTAGGGCATTTTCCAGAACATATACCAAAATACCTACCATGTTTGAACGACATCGAACCAACAGATGATAAGAAATCGATTTTATAAAAAATTCACGTTTGCGCATGCGTAGAGGCTGTTATTGATTTGAAGTCATAGAAAATTATAGGAGATCTTGGAGGAGCTATTCCGCACCATCCTTGAAAATTTCATCGAAATCGAACTTGAAATTGGTATAGTTTTGGGGGTGACAAAGATTTACCATAGAAGGACTGACACGGAACCAAAATTGATCAGCAAGCTCTGAAACGCAAAAAGCAAGTGGAAATTTTGATTTTGGAGGACGAACATTTTTTCGACTTCTCACGAACAAAAAGTTTCCCTACCTTCGGTAGTGAGGAAGCAGAAATGATTAGCAGCAATATTGGAACGTATTGATGATAGTGCGTGTAATACGCGTATTCACATTCACAGGTACCTAATAGCATAAATGTTGGCAAAAACCTACAATAAGATCATTATAAGCCAATACAAACATAAATTTTCCACCAAATTTTGATTAAAAAAAAAAAAAAAAAATCTAACTGGAAGTGGTTGTAATTGTGTCCTGCGGTAAATACTGTTGATCGGCGTGAAAAATGTTTTAGCTGTTTGCCTCTGTAGAACGGCGATAGCGTATGCGAAACCCGCATTACCGCTCAGTCTCGCGGTATGGTAGGTCTAAGCTCCGTCCTCCTATCTAGTCCAAATTAGCAAAAATACCTGGTAGAAGAACGTTCTACAGGCAAGCAAGGGAGTACACTAGTTGAAAATCTGCGATGAAGAGGGCTTAAGAATTTTAAACGTGCGTATAAGCATATTAATTACACCAAGCGTTGATCTGTCTTTAATTCTTATAGCAACTTTCGTGTATTGGAATTTCTCATATTTGATCTAAAAATCGTATTCTGCGCCCTTGAAACACCGTACTGCATTTTCAGCTAGACACTCAACAAAACGTCCAGTCACGTCCAGTCGTATGAGTGAATTTTCGTGAATTATTGTATTATACAGGGTGGTCACGACTTAATGGATCACTATCTCTATCTCCTCTAGTGCGGGGCTTAGAAAAAAACTTCAAGCGGCAACCTCCATATTTTTAAGCAAAAAATTCAAATATCACACTTTCGCGCATGCGCGCAAATGCGTTTCATCAACTTTGTTATTTCAAACGATAAACCCCTTTTTTTATTGCAAATTCGGATTCTTCGCCAAATTTCATGAATTTAAGACCCATCACTCGATTTTTTTTGACCACGCGCAACCCGTTAGCGCGCAAGTTTCCTAGCAACCCAAAATTGCGCATAACATGGATTCTGGTTAACCCCAAGTGTGGAACATGAACTTTAATTTTTTTTCAATGCTGATTCATATGGCTCTATCCGTTTCTTGATTTGATTCGATTTTAGCGGAATAATGACCGAAATTCGGCTATTTTGTGTGACAAAAATCATTTTTTTAGACGTGTTTCCTCATGAAATTTTATAATTTTCCATTCCCTTTCTCTCTCCTTCCTCAACCGGGCTGGGGACCGGATATGTTGTTAAAAGAAAATAAAAACCAACATTTCCTTTAAAAAATTAAAAATACCATCTGGTGGGGGAAAAATATGAAAAAAAGAACTTTAAAGCAGTTGCTCAAAATGAACGTTTAAACTCCTTTTTTTCATGTCCCCCCCCCTCCCCCCGATGGTATTTTTATTTTTTATCTTTTTTTAAAGAAATGTTCGTTTTTATTCTCTTTCAACTCCACATCCGGCCCCCAGCTAGGTTGAGGAATGAGGAGGGAAAGAGAAATTTCATGCGCCACACGCCTAAAAATACGATTTTTTCACGCAAAATAACCGAATTTCGATCATTATTCCGCCAAAATCGAATCAAATCAAGTAACGGATAGCGCCATATGAATCAGAGTTTAAAAACAATTAACGTTTATGTACCACACTTGGGGTTTACCAAAATCCATGTTATGAGCAATTTCGGTAGTTAGATTGTGCGCTCGCGGAACGGGGTGCGCGCGGTCAAAAAAATCGAGTAAAGGGTCGTAAATTCATGACATTTGATGTAAAATCCGAATTTGCAATATAATGGGGGGTTCTTATTTGAAATAGTTTAACGCGCGTTTCGCACATGCGCGGTGCGCAAAAGTGTGATATTTGAATTTTTGCTTAAAGATGGTGGGGGGGGGGGGGGGTGACCGCTTGATGTTTTTTTCAATTCCCATAATAACGGGGATAAAGATAATGATCCTTTAAGTCGTGACCACCTTGTATTTATGATAAATTGTTCTGAAATTTGAGCACTTTGTGTGCAAAGAAATTGTTAACAATTAATTCAAAAAATCTCATTCTAAATAATATTCTGCTTTCGAAAAGTGATTTTGGGGTTTTAATTTTTTTTTTTTGCAGTTTTTATCGATCTTATTAGCATTCATCGGTTTTCGCATGCTATAAAAACTGTATGCAAATAGAGCCAAATCATCCGCATACTGAAAGGAGAGTATGTCTTTTGTCAAAACTAAGTTTACCCCTCCTACGCCCCCACTTGAAAGGAAAGAAGATCTATAATACAAATAGGAAAAACAGCAGCGGTGACAGTACATCGCTCTGTGCCTCAGTGATGGCAAAAGGTCGTGTATCTCCCCATTAACCCTCACACAAAAAGAAGCATTACGTTACAAAGACCGATGTTCAAGCGGACGAGCTTCGCATTGGCATTCATTTCATATAAGTTTAGCCAACAATATTTCCCTACGTCCTTCGTCCTTTGTTCAAACAGAGTGAGAAATTTGAAACTTTCCGGAATTATATTTCAACAAGTTTATACCAAATGTTGGCAAACTGCTTATGAGTTTTTTATACTTTTCTTGATGTTGATCTAGAAATGATGGGGAAACAATTGGAATTTGTGATGCAGATATGTGTACTGGTGTAGTGGCAATTGATACCTTAGACATTTAGGTATAATGACTGGTAACAATGTCAATGCGGTTCTAGGATTTGTCCTTATCATCATTTGCGAGATTCTCTGGAACAACTCATTTTCAATAACTCCATTATTATATTTTCAAAATAACTCGAAGGATATGGATAATGATATAAATGACTGATAAATAGTTCTTTGGTAGATTTTCAGAGATTTGACTTGGGTTGAATTTAGTAGGATTTGTATTATTTTACAATCACTTCTTCATGAGTATATCAATTTGTTCATAGTACTGTTGGATGACAAAAATAGTCTTATATTGAGAAGAAAAGGTCGATGAGCAATTGACAAGAAGTAAAGATTTGGGATTTTTATCAGATTGTATGCATATCACGAATACATTTTCCAATATCACTTTACCTATTTCCATGTTGAGAAAATTGATCTTTCCAAACAAATAAACCACTTCAATTTATAGTGACACTAAACAAGTTCTGGCTTTGGTGGGTAGTTTGATGTGAGACGAGACAGCTCGTTTGTTATCTGTAGGAATTGGTGTTGGGGCAATCAACGAATTCAGTGTCCCAGTGATGTTTGTGTCCCTTTCAGAAAATGAGGGCGAAGAGGTCGGGCAGCGCATGGACATTTCACTTGTTGGACAGGCATGGTTGAAGGCGTTTGATCCTGATAGGGCGTCAAAGGGGAGAGAGATGAGGAAAAACTAATCACGGGTCTCCATCCCCTAGATGGGCTTTACGAGGAGTCTTGTCGCTAGCGATAATGAATTACACGGGAGACACCGATGAAGATGAAACTGTACCTTATCTTTCAAACCTGATTTGTAAAGTACTGTACACTGTACCTTTCGCGCGTACACCAAATTAGAATGTTCTGGCGTGTCCACGTATTGTGTTCCCTAAAACACCAAACTCAAAGTATAGTTTGTGACCATAATATCAGAAATGAAGATAGAAAAATACTATTATAAAGCCTGTATTGAAATTGGTACCATGTATGGATTGTTTCAAGAGTATACAACGTAGATACTAATTTACTTTCTATTACATTACTACGTATAATATTACACACCACATGAAATATTGCAACTATCTATCTCTATCTATACTATTTATAAGAATGAAACTCCGTCTGTTTGTCTGTCGTGTCTATGCACGGCCAAACGGCTGAGTGGGCCGGATCTACGAGTGGGGGGATCTTCTTGGGATTTTCCAAAAGTGGGAGCGAGCGAATTTAAAATTTTCTACTCCAACCCGAACCATGGGCCGTAGGGCGGGAGGGGGGGTCGAAGTTCCGGTTAATGTGCGCTTTTTCCACTTCCCCGCTTCCTCTACCCCTCTAAACGGCCGTTGACAATTCCGGAAAAATACGGGTTTCGTAGGTTTTCCTACGAGGAAGACGACGGCGCGATCGGATCGCGAAAAAAGTATCGGGAAATGCGTCAAAAAAATGCGAGAGTACGGACCCGTTTTCTCGAAAATTCCGACGAAAAACTTGGTTTTTTAAAATTAAAATATACCCCATAAAGGTACGTTTTTCGGAACGGTTTTCGCGGGCGAAATAAAGGTTTGATCCCGCCAAATCTGAATCCGAAATCGGATATTGAAAAAAGTCACGAGAACTCGGTCAAATTGCGAGCGGAAGCGAGCAAAGCGATTAAAATGATTGTGCCGTGAACGAGAGAAGGCTCAAGAATTGACGTGAAGGGTTCGATGTCACAATGTTGCGAGGCGAGCAGGTATACATAGGTACCTACCTTGCGAGCGAAGCGAGAGCCATTTCAAATAATAAATACGGACTTTGTCCTACACATATACAGGTATACCTTGCGAGCGAAGCGAGCAACATCCCCGAATAAACTTTTCGTGGTTCCACGTAGTTTTATAAGATTTAATTTGTTTGTAAGAATTCCCAACTGAAAAAAACGTCAGCCAAGTTGGGTGGGCAGTACAACATTCCCTAATAAACTTTTCGTGGTTCCACGTAGTTTTATAAGAATTAATTTGTTTGTAAGAATTTCCAACAGAAAAAAACGTCTGCCAAGTTGGGTGGGCAGTATAACTTCTTCAAGCGAGCGAAGCGAGCAGCATCCCCTACAGAAGTAAAACCTACCCTTAGGGATCTACCATTTGCGAGCAAAGCGAGCAACATCCCCTACATGTTTCAATTGTAATACATCGCATGTATACAGCCACACTTTGCGAGCGAAGCGAGCAAAATTCCCTACATGCCACATTTTGCGAGCGAAGCGAGCAATTTAATGGGGGTCCGGGGGGCTTGCCCCCCGGCTGGACGTGGAGGCGAGCGTAGCGAGCCGGAGCGGCTAGTACTATTTATAAGAATGAAACTCCGTCTGTTTGTCTGTCGTGTCTATGCACGGCCAAACGGCTGAGTGGGGGGAGTATACGAGTGAGGGGATCTTCTTGGGATTTTTCGAAAGGGGGCATAAGCAAATTTAAAATTTTCTAATCCCACCAGAACCATGGGCCGTAGGGCGGGAGGGGGGTCGAAGAAACGGTTAATGTGAGCTTTTTCCACTTCCCCTACCCCTCTAAACGGCCGTTGAAAATTCCGGAAAAATACCGATTTCGTAGGTTTTTGAACGAGGAAGACGACGGCGAGATCGGATCGCGAAAAAAGTATCGGGAAATGCATCAAAAAAATGCAAGAGTACGGACCCGTTTTCTCGAAAAGTCCAACGAAAAACTTGGTTTTTTCCGATTAAAATATACCCCATAAAGGTAGGTTTTTCGGGACGGTTTTTGCGGGCGAAATACTGCTTTGGGTCCGCCGAATCTGAATCCGAAATCGGATATCGAAAAAAGTGACTGGAAGTCGGTCAAAATGCGAGAAGAAGCAAGGCGAAGCGAATAAAATGCGGAAGCTAATCGAGCCCGCTGCCGTTTCACAATGTTGCGAGCAGGCCTACGCACGCGCGCGTTGGAGGATGGAACTTTTCCGTTCGAGAGACATTTCAACAGAATAAATACTGGTTTTTTCCTACACATATACAGCAATACCTTGCGAGCGAAGCGAGCAACATCCCCAAATAAAGTTTTTTGTGGTTCCACGTCGTTTTATAAGATTTATTTTGTTTTTAAGAATTTCCAAAAGAATAAAACGTCTGCCAAGTTTGGCAGTATAACAGTCTGGCAGTATAACTTCCTCAAGCGAGCGAACCGAGCAGCATCCCCTACACAAGTTAAACCTACCCTTAGAGATCTACTGTTTGCGAGCGAAGCGAGCAACATCCCCTACATGTTTCAATTGTAATACATCGCATGTATACAGCCACACCTTGTGAGCGAAGCGAGCAACTTAATGGGGGGTCCAGGGTTTTTCCTACACATATACAGCCGTTCCGAGCGAGCGAAGCAAGCAACATCCCCTACACACGTTAAACCTACCCTTAGGGATCTACCGTTTGCGAGCGAAGCGAACAACATTCCCTACATGTTTCATTTGTAATACATCGCATGTACACAGCCTCACCTTTCGAGCGAAGCGAGCAACTTAATGGGGGGGTTCAGGGTTTTTCCTACACATATACAGCCGTACCGAGCGAACGAAGCGAGCAACATCCCCTACACACGTTAAACCTACCCTTAGGGATCAACCGTTTGCGAGCAAAGCGAGCTACATTTCCTACATGCCACACTTTGCGGGCGAAGCGAGCAACATTCCCTATATGCCACACTTTGCGAGCAAAGCGAGCAATGTAATGGGGGCTCCGGGGGGCTTGCCCCCCGGCTGGACGTGGAGGCGAGCGAAGCGAGCCGGAGCGGCTAGTATATTATATGGGTCATTATCCGAAAATGTGCAAATCGAATGTCCGGTCACATTTCTACCTCAAACGTTGGTGCCAACTCTTGGAAAAAATTCACGATTATTCAGGTTTATTTCATTCTATTAGGGACGTTATATTTTGCTTCGTCACTACCGAAGATAAGGAAGCTATGTGTTCGTGATTGAAGTAGAAAAATTTTTTGTCCTCCAAAATCAAAATTTCCACTTGCTTTTTGCGTTTCAGAGCTTGCTAATCAATTTTGGTTCCGTGTCTGTCTGTCTGTGGTAAATCCTTGTCAAGCCCAGAACTATACCAAGTTTCAGTCCGATTCCGATGAAATTTTCAGGGATTGCGCGAGTCAGCTCCTAGACGGTCCCCTATAATTGTCAATACCATCGAATAAATAGTAGTTTGTGCGCACGCGCGAACGTGAATTTCTCAAAACGTCGATTTCCCATCATCTGTTGATTCGATTTCGTTCAAACTCGGCAGGTGATTTGGTATATGTTTTGGAAGAACCCTATAAATTATATCGCGATTGATAGAATAATAGCCATTGCGCATGCGCGAAACTAATACCGATTGGCACAGGCCGAATCTAATGGAACGATTTAGACGAAATTTTCCTGGGATTGTGCGGGATAGTCTCCAGGCGGTCCCCAATAACTTCCATTCCCGTCACATAAATGGTACTCTGCGCGCATGTACAAACGTTAATTTATTATCACTTCGATTTCTTATTATCCACTGGTCCGATTTCATTCAAATTCGGGGATTAGATGGGTATATGTTCCAGGAAAATTCCCCATGAATTATATCGCTATTGGCGGAGTAATAAGTATAGCGCATGCGCAAAATTAAAATTAATCGACACAGACAGAACTCCGAGACTAATGGACCGATTTTTATTAAATTTTCAAGGATTGTGCGGTTTAGCTCCTAGAAGTTCCCCAAAAATTGCATTCCCGTTGGATTGACAGTAGTCTTTGTGCATGCGCAAACATTAATTTCTTATAAGTCGACTTGTACTTTGTGCTTCAACTAATTCTATACGTCCATGTTACAATATGTGAGGAAGCTATACTACCCACCCAACTTTACAGACGTTTTTTTCTTAAATACATTCATAAGTAGTAAATAAAATATTAAAAATAAGCGTTTTTTTAACTCCCTCAACATATCCGACCCCAAAATGAGACACTTTAAAAATCTGTACTCCTACTAAAATTCATTTTTTATTCCAATTTAATAACTGATTTTGTGTATTATTACGTCAGGATTTCAATAAAAAATACGCATCACCAGGAAAAAATATAAATTGAAAATATTATGTCGGGACGTCTTTCCCTCAATCCCTCACACTAAATGTTTGATGGCATACTGTAAGGGTAAGATTTGTTTGTCTCTTGATCCCTTAGTTTTGACGAGATTAAAAGGTTCCCGTCTTGGTCTCAATACGCACCGTCAGGCTCGTGAGACACTTGATCATAACCAGAGAGTATACTTCCTCTGTCTCCGCGCTGCTTTAGGAAGAATAACAAATGATAAGTGGATTGGTTAATAATGATGACAATTTTGATGACAAGCATGATGACAATTTTGAATTGGTCAACACGTATTTATTATGAATATTCAGACATTTGCTCGTTCTTCAAATACACTTATATGACCAGGTTATGACATATGTTTTTTAGCGCTAGAGAGACTACCTACAGTCCTTTACACTCCTATATACACACCTACCTAAGCCTCCAAAATTCACTACTCCGTCTCGCGCAGGTTTATCGGGCACGGCGCGACCGAGGGAAACCGCGGGACGTTTTCTTGAAGTGTCTGGGAGGTACTTAAGTGGGTGTCGGATTGACTGTTTTTTGGCAGTAGATGGAAAAGGGGGGTGTTTGCTTACCGTTGGCTGAACGGCTCTATGTTGATCTTGAACCCTCCTCAGCATTGGCGTTTCTTGGCTAGGGAGACTCGCTGATCTTCGGCTGCCAATACTTCTTGGCGTCATAGGTACACGAGCGCCGAAGAGTGGAGTCCGTCTTCCACTGCTCCCTCAACGGACAAAATTCCGCCTCCGGACGGGTTCACAACTTCAGAAACTAAGACATCGAGCTGATACTCGTCCAACAGTTTTATTCCTCCAGTTGTCTCCTTTCGGCGGACCCAATCATCACCCAGCAATTTCCTCCAAGTCGTTCCTTCTAATTGTTCATTCGGTTCATTGGGTACAAGTTTTCGTGACGTATAAGTTAAAGGGCGGTCAACAATTCCCCTTACCACTTTCCAGGGTGAGAGTTGGGGAATTTAGCCTCTTTTCAACGTCACGCCACGTCTCATAATCCGCTGACATCAGCGCAGTCGTGTTTGTGTGAATTGGGTCAGAGAACTGCATATTCAGAACGTCGGCTTATTCTTGTCTCAGGTATTGTCCATTGTCAACTGTAAATTGTCGATTTACGAGTTGACACATACAAATCCTGGTGTACTTGTACTAAGATTAATAAGTACAAATACTTGTGTACTTGTACTTAGAACTTCAATTACAAGTACTTGTACTTATCTACTAATTTTATTTCAAGTACAAGTACATCAGGTACTAGCAATTGTACTTGTATTTGCGATTTTTCGTTTTTTTCAAACGAACATTATAGTGCTGTAAAGTGTAATCTACAATACAGTGTAATTGTAGTATATAGTGTATGTACATGTGTATACCATGTGATAGTAGTATTTATCCAACATAGTATGTATTATGTGAGCCTCACAATATAGGATGTGAAAGGGAGTGGGGGGGTCTGGTTGCGTTGAGAGCTACCATTACGCCGCGTTTCGCCGATAGAGCGCTCTGTATTTCGGACTATGCACGAGGCCCATAATATTGCAAATAGCCTTCCTCCTTTTCGTTTCAATTGTCGAATGTTCGATATTGAATGTTCAGAGACGTTTCAGTACTTCAACACTTTTATGTTTTCTACCCATCGATAAATAATACTTGATAAAATTATTAATACTAGTGATAAAATTTTCTATACCTCATTAATTTGACCTCAGTGCATAACCTCTGAATAGCATCAATTTGTTAGTTCCTTAGCGAAGTTAGACGGCAAAGCTTCGCTCTGTCGTAGTTCAAAAGTTTGAGGATTCGTGTATCAACTTCAGTAATGTTTGCCCTCGCTCCCTTTCTGTCATTTCTCTATCGTGCCCACCAATTTAATTATGCTCCCAGCTCAACCACAAGATTCAATGGAGAAATCAGGGCAGAAGAGGGATCTCAACGTTATTTTAGCAGACAGTCCACGATGCAAATTCTTACATCCAATAAGTACATGGACGTTCACAGTGTGAACAATGATGATCCTAGTTGCGGGACAATAAATGAACAAAACTATACAACATCAAGTGACAAATAATCCTGATAAAACGTGATACCGACTGCCAACGCCGTACCGCCCACACGACGCTGTACCGCACTACCACGTACCAACTGTCGTAGGACGCAAAACAACGCGAACGGAAGGAAAAGGGGTGACGCGAGGTGATAGCAAGGGGAAAATTATGTCAGCCTTCATCATCCCATAGGTCCTTCGCCCCCTAACACTCCTAGCGGTGGAACTTGTTAGTTAGGAGCCTCATTGTTGCTAGAACAGGAAAAGGAAGGACCTTCACTTAGGATCATTGATTGCCTTCAATCAACTATTCAACCACTTTTTCAACAGATTTCTCGACTTTGCAGTTTTCTCTTGAGTTTCATATGTCCCTACCACGAGGAAATTTTGAAATTTTCTATCAAAGCGACATTCGAAGGCTACCTTTCCATTACCTTTTGAGTATTGTTGAAACAGTTCGCAGTCCTTTCCACAGTTGATTGAAACGACGTGAGCGATGTCTTATTCATATGAATAGTCCAGATTCCCCTACAAAAATAACTAACAAAACCAGCAACATACCTTTGCTTGACGGTATGATGTCAGGGTTGTTGTCATCGTGGTCGTACATATCCCGGGAGTCTGATCCTTTGCTTTTGTCCTTGAAGCCGATCGAGGTTATGTTTGGGGATCGGCCTGCTGCTGAGCTCCGCACGCGCAGAATGCCGAAGACTAGCACCGTGCACGTGACCAGCACGACCGTGGCAACGACCAGTATCAGAATGACTGGCGTCACGGCAAACGTCGCCTGAGTACCTACAACACAACACATTTTTTATAGATCAATGATCGAAGACGTTATCAACTATAATGATTTATATACAATCTTAGTCTCACAACAGCAACATTCCCTGAAGCATTCAAAGCTGCAAAGGTCATCCCAATTTTCAAAGGCGGGACGGTGGGTGAACTCGGAAATTATAGACCAATCTCTATGTTAAGCACGCTGTCCAAAATACTGGAGAAATTCGTGAAAAATCTGCTGTACTCATATCTTGAAGAAAACAATTCAATAAACATGAACCAATTTGGTTTCCGCAAAAATAAAGGGGTAAATGATGCGGTATTTGCACTAACCACGGACCTTTACGACATTAGGGACAAGAACAAGAAAGGTGATCTCATACTACTCGATATCGCTAAAGCATTCGATGCAATCGATAGAGAACAACTTATGTACAAGTTAGTTAAATTAGGAATCATAGGCCCCAGCTTAGAATGGTTTAAGAGCTACTTGAGAAACCGAACCCAACGAGTGGCAATCGGCGAGTGCTCTAGTGAAGAAAGCAATAATGATTTTGGTGTAGTTCAAGGAAGTACATTGGGTCCACTATTGTTTTTGGTGTATATAAACGAAGTGGCATCTCTAGAACTACCCAATACCAAAATGTATTTATTTGCGGATGACACTGCCGTGTTAGTTGAAGGTGACACGTGGGAGAATGTATATAGCAAGGCAAACCTAGCAATCAATGTGATTGGACGATGGTTCTGTGAAAACTATCTTACATTGAACACTAAAAAGTCAAAATTAATTATTTATGGAGGAATGAAATCATATGTTTACGATAAAAATTTAAGCATCATACTACATACATGTAGATCAAATAATAACTGTTCCTGTGGGAAAATAGAACGTGTAGCTGAGCATAAGTATCTTGGGTTAGTCTTGGACGAAGAGCTAAACTGGAAACCTCATATTGACTATACTCACAATAAAATTAATGAATACATGTATATATTCTATAATATTCGACACACACTCCCTAGAAATACGATAAAACTAATTTATTACAGTATGCTACAATCTGTACTTCAATATGGCATAATTGCTTGGGGTGGGACATTCTCAACCCATATTAATAAATTACATGTACGCCAAAAAATCATTGTAAAAATTATGCTGTCTTTACCGATTAGGACTCCATCTGACAATGTATTTAATATCGCTAAGCTATTTACTATAAGGCAATTATATGTTAAAAATTTACTTCTGCAATTCCATAAGGATCCACAAATAATAGTCTCACAACGTAACCCAAAGTATACAACAAGGTACGTAGCCGCAGGAAATGTAATTGCACCCAGACCAAGACTAACATTGTCAACTCACAATCCGAAATTCATTATTTACATTATCCACAGAGCGCTAGAGGGCCATATGAAAAATGCTCAAAGTTTCACAAGACAAAACTACAAAAAACATATTTTAACCTGGCTTGTAGAAAAGGGGGAAGCGGGATGTGAAACTGTTTTAAGCAGTATTTATGTACAGTGATTATTTTAGAAAATTATTATAAGAACATTATATACATAACATTATATTTTTAAGTACCGTTTGTATCATAGAATAGATAGATTGTAAGACATGAGCGAATCACCAAGACCTTCCCCAACAACACGGGCCAAGCCTATCGTTGGGAAAGAAATCGAAGTGATTGAAGCTTAAGTTGTTCAATTTGTACCATATCTATAAAATGAATTTGTATGATTAAAATAAATAAATAAAAAAAAAAAAATAATAATAATAAAAAAATGAACTAATTTTCTCGAAGTTACTCCGGAGATTTGGATGTGGGTATTTTCTCTCAAGTCAAGATCCAAAAAGTCCAGTCATGCAGCATGACCCCATGAGAGAATTTTTGAAGAAATCTTCGACATTTCAGTCGCTATTGATCGTGTAGAGAAATTTACAACTAGCGAACGGCATTATTTCGATTTTTGACTGATTTTTCAACTTTTAAATTTTTGAAAACGATACATATTCTTATAGGAAATTTTACGCTGATTCCGAATATACCACATGTTAGTATGCTGAAAAAATTACTTCGCACAACAAATTGCAAAAAAAAGGCTATTTTGAAATTTTTGACTACATTTTTGAAAATTTCAACCCGAAGATGAAATCCGATCATGCTGGCCAACGAACTTGAACTTTCGTTTTGTGTCCTTAACATTTTAAAATTTGTTTGAAGTTTCTAGCACAATTCTAAGGACAGTAATCGTCTGGAATGACAAATGTATACATGCATACATACATTCATACATACATACATAAAAAAATGCGATAAACTTCAGAATATGATTCAGAATAGCCTGAAACGGATTTTTGCATAAAATTTTTCAAAAATTCACATTCTACAAATAGTTTAATTTTCTTCAAAAATTCGCTGAAAGAGGACACATTAGCGAATTTTTGAAGAAAATGAGAGCAATAGCTTAGCCTCAAAATTTGTAGAATGTGAATTTTTGAAAAAATGTTATGCAGAAATCCGTTTCAGGCTATTCTGAATTGTATTCTGAAGTTTAACGCATTTTTTTATGTTTGTATGTATATATGTATATATGTATGTATGTGTCATTCCAGACGATAACTGTCCGTAGAATTGTGCTAGAAACTTCAAACAAATTTTAAAATGTTAAGGACACAAAACGAAAGTTCAAGTTCGTTGATCAGCATGATCGGATTACATCTTCGGGTTGAAATTTTCAAAAATGTAGTCAAAGATTTCAAAATAGCCTGTTTTTGCGATTTGTTGTGCGAAATAATTTTTTCAGCATACTAACATGTGGTATATTCGGAATCAGTGTAAAATTTCCTATAAGAATATGTATCAAGTTTTCAAAAATTTCAAAGTTGAAAAATCAGTCAAAAATCGAAATAATGCCGTTCGCTAGTTGTAAAAATCGGTAATACTTGCATGAAACATTGTCCAAATTCAGATTGATTCAGATATTTAGCTATATTTGTCTTTAAATCTACAAGATTAGTTTAGTAATAATAAAGTATGAGTACCTCCTAATTATTTTTAATAATTTGATTCCATGTTTGTCTATCAAAATCATAAACTAAAATTTCTCTACACGATCAATAGCGACTGAAATGTCGAAAATTTCTTCAAAAATTCGCTCATGGGGTCATGCTGCATGACTGGACTTTTTTTTTCTTTCCGCCCCACAGGCCTTCTGAAGATCAGAATCGAATTTTTGTCTTTTTTCAAGGAGTTTTTTGAGTTGAGGGGATTTTTACCAGTTTTCTATGTGACCGAACGTACATTTTTAGAGAGGTCTATTCTTTATGTTTTTCTTCTACGATTTCTATAGAAATATTTTTAATTTTCCCAGTTTCGTCTTATGATTTGAATGCAGCACATCACAATATATACATTTACGTCTTCAACAGCTAAATATAATTACAGGTTTGGACCAGCAAATGAAAATTCCTACAACTCTTTTTTCTACAAATTTTGTTCCTACAACGAAATAGGTAGTAGAAAAATCTAATAAATTGAAAAAGTAGGCACTTTGATTTTTTCTTTAATGTTTTTTTTTGTCCATCATGTTTTATTTTAACAACCAAATTCGTAGCCAAAAGTGCTGAAAAAATTGCATTTACTGGATTTTGTTCAAACCTGTAATGATATTGAAGCTGTTGAAGACGTAAAGGAATTCGTACTTCTGAAACGGTGCTGAATTCAAATAAATGGATAAAATTGGGGAGACTGAATTAAAAAAAAAAGCTGGCCAACAAACTTGAACTTTCGTTTTGTGTCCTTAACATTTTAAAATTTGTTTGAAGTTTCTAGCACAATTCTACGGACAGTTATCGTCTGGAATGACACATACATACATACACACATACATACATAAAAAAATGCGTTAAACTTCAGAATATGATTCAGAATAGCCTGAAACGGATTTCTGCATAAAATGTTTTCAAAAATTCACATTCTACAAATTTTGAGGCGAGAGCAATAGCTTAATTTTCATCAAAAATTCGCTAATAATGTTTTTCAATGTCACAAGTATCTCGGTTAGGTACCTGTTTGTTTCGCAGCGACTTTGAGGGTGTAAGCTTCCAGCAACACGGGTTCGCTTTTGCCTTTTGAATTGAAAGCGTAGACGACGACCTTGAGGCTGGTGCCGGCAGCGAGGTTGTTGACAAGGAAGGAGGGCCGGCGAGCCGTTCGGTTAACCAGGAGAAGGTGGGTGTCCTGGTCGTAGACCTCCAGCTGGAACCTCTGGGGTTGGCCTCCGTCGAACGCGTCCAAGCATTCCACGTCCAGTGAAGTCACCGTTTGGTTGGCGATCGTGCAGTTGAACGGCATGTCGGGCTTACCTGTGACAGAGTGGGGCATTATTGAACTAATTTTTGAAGCTAAGCTTTTATACGGACGTCCCCCCTCCCCCACTAGGAACGGTCAACGAGAATAGAAGATACTAGAGCGGCCCTTCCCGTGCAAGCCGCCGAGCCGAAAGTGTGCTCTGCCCCCCCAACCCCTTGGTTCCCCAACCCCGCCCTGCGGAGCGTTACCACCTTACAACCGACCCGTTTCTAGGGAAATGTATCGTTGTTAGTTTTCATCCCACGAAAATCGTTCTCCACTCGTTGGAAAGCTCTCGATTTATCACGCATTTCTTTCGTACTTGTTCTTCTATTCATGTTGTAGTTTTATACTTATTTATGTTATAAATTGATATAGTAAGCAATGCCGCTTGCTTTGTTGTCACTTGGTTGAGAAGTTAATCTTGGTTATAGTAATTGTAGACGCACACCATAACAGAAAATACCTACTTAGGTACTCTGTTCTAATTTCGATTAGTAAAACATTTATGTCGTAGTTTTAAATTTATTTACATTTACGAATTAGCGGGAAGAAAGCTTGTTCCATGTTTCAGCATTTTAGCCGCAGGCTCAAGGCGGAAAGTTAGCCCCCTGCGAGGCCCGAAGGGCCGAGTTTTGGCTGATTCGTGTTGAAGTAAAAAAAATATCTGTATAGTGTTTATAGTCAAAAAAAGTCTGACAAGTTAGATGTGACACTTGGCTTCCTCGTTTTCGCGACATGAATGCAGGTTAGAACATTGCATTGTTTCAAATAATCTTTAAAGATTCCATGGAGGGTCAGTTTGAGCAAAATCTTCAATCAGGCAAATTAGAAAAAAGTTCCAGCATGATCGTAGGAGCGAATTTTTGTACATTATCGAATTATTAAAAAAATAATAATAATAAAAACGAATGAATGAATGAATATGAAATTAATTTCAATGTTGATTTGAAAGATTTTAAATTGAAAATGTGTGCACTTTGAGTGCGTAGAAATTGTTAACTGGTTCATTATCATATAAATGTATTTTTCGTGGTCTAAAAGAATAAAACATGGAAAACTCAAGTTCATGGAATCTATATGTATGCGTAATATAAGTATCCTAGAGTGATAATCTGACGGTTTGCGAGTTAGACCATTTTTCAACTTTACATAAATTTTCAAAAATTCGAAACACAGTTTTCCAATATCACGCGAATGAAGCCCTAAGCCATAGTTTTTTCTTGATTTTTGTCCCAATTTTATGGTACTAATACAAAACGTGATTATTCGCTTTTGTGCTCTATGCACCCCTTGACAAGTTCTCAATTTTCTATGAATTTTCACAAATTTGAAAGAAAAAAAAATGATTATCACACAAGTGACACCTTTATTTAATTTTTTTCATTTATTTAATGTTTTGCAATTCATTTTGAGTATTAGTATACTATACAGTGTTTGTATACTATACAGTGTTATTAAACTGTATAAAGCAATCCTCATGTGCGTCAGTTGACATTTTCCCAATTTCCCATTAATTTCCAAAAATTAACAATCTAGTAATGGAGACGAGCTAAACCCCTCCTCATCCCTTTGTGACATCAGTGACAAAATCCTCCACCAACGACCAACTCCTCATTCCTCTATCGCAGCAAACTCAGGAATGATCGACATAAATAGCCATTGTACAAATTAGATAGAAAGGTAAGGAATGTACTTCTTCACTAACGCCTGACGCTTTCTTCTTAGGCTCCTTATTGGTACATCCATATGCTATGCAAACACCCATTCTCGTGGAGAAAAAGAAAAAGAAACGACACTAACGAGAACCAAAGAAAACGAGGCGAAAAACAGCACGAAAACAGTGGCAAAGTGGCGGATACTGCGTAGTAGGCAGGGAGGCCCAAGAAAGTTGGGGAACCAGAGGGTGGGGGAAGCGTGACACATCGTGCGGGCGCACAGGGCCACTCTAGTATCTTCTATTCTCGTTGGGAACTCGCCGCTCGGGGAGTCTCCCCGTGAAAACCGTCATGGCCCGAGCGTCAGTCATAATCCGAACTGTCCCGAACGATCCCGATTCTATCCGAGGCCTCTCCGGTCTTTCTTTCTCTACTCTACGACGCCAATCATCACTTTCATAGAATATAACAATGAGAATAATGGTGTAGAAATTACTGAATGTACTTCTGATCTTGATGAACAGGCAAATAATTAAGCTTTGTAAATGATTTGGAACTTGTATGTTATATATTGTATGTGAGAACTTGTATGCAATAAAACTGATTTTGCAAAAATTGAAGGATGCAAATTATTAAAATTATATGAAATTAATTCCAATTAGAAGAGATTGTTTATGAGTATGAAAATACTCATAATTCTATTCTACGCTTTATGATATAAAGCTTCGCTTCCTTCGGGCGTCCCTAGACCCCCATTCATTTTTTTAGTTCTAATAACTAACAGTAACTAAATTCTATAACTAAATTTTATAACCCAATTTTTTGGTGTAACTAGCGTTGTAATTGGAGTATAGGGGAAGAACGGGTTATCTAGATTTTTTGTCAAAAATGAGTTGAGAATGGTACCTTATGTTTTGGGGGTAACCGAACACGCTGGTGTGGTCAAAATAGGGAAAGAGCGGGTCTAAATGCTTCAAAACAGCGGGTGAGTATTTCTTATACAGGGAAAGAACGGGCTTATGGGAGCGGTCCAGGGAAAGAACGGGCTAACTTAGAGCTGCCGCTTCCCCCATCCTTGTTAGTTCATTATCTAGCCTGTGAATAACAGACGTTAGCTGTGTTTCACATGTCTATTAAATATTCATCATTTGTTCCTGTGTTATTCATTGATTTTTGGGCTGATCAAAATCAGATATTTCGATTGGCCAGGTTTTCTTGACTCGGGGTATAAAATATTAATTTTATGGCAGAAAAAGTATTCTAAATAATAATCTGCAATTCAAAAAGAGATTTTGGATTTTTACCTTTTTTTTTTTTGTAGTTTTTGTAGATTTTTTTAAAACCAAATTTCAATGAAATTAATAGTTATTAAACTTTTTTGTGCAACATTTTGCTAAAAAATATAAATTCAGCGATTTTCAGGCATTGTTAGCGAATTTTATTGATTTTTTCAGCATATTTTTTTTTAACTAGACCAATCAAAACTAGTCTAAATGTAGAGGCAACTAACTAGTTTTAACCTTAAGAACACATAAAATTGAGCATAACAAATAAACTGTCGACCCCTTGATTTTTGTCCATCCTTAGTGTAGACACCGTGTAGTGATGTTTGGTGCAGCGGTTTCTCTCTTCAAGGGAGTTTTCGCTTCCATCAGAGCTGTGCCCTTACTACTCCAAGATTATTAGGGTTTATACGATTAATTTGATTTTGTAAAGCTCCAAATGGAGGAGGTGACCGCTCATCACGCGAAGTGAATAACAATTGAAAGAAGAATTGAAGAGAATTGAAATTCCAGCAAAGTAGTTCAAAATTATGCCCAAAATAACAGTCAGAAAAAGAGATTGAACTCACTAGTTCACCTAGGAATATTTTTCCCCACCCTCATCCTCCCGGAGTCTACGAGGCTCTACATTGAATGTTACTATTACTTGAAAATCATTAGCGGGTTTACATAATATCAATTACCGTTAGGGTAAAGGCACCAGTTATTGGACACACCCCAGTTATTGGACAGTCCGCTAGTTGTTCTTGAATAATAAGGTTGCAGGGTATTTTGTAGTTCAAAGACTCTCTGGGGTTCAAAGGAACCATCCTAGGATGAGCTGTAGTGGCCTAGAACGTTCCAGCATCATCATTTCTGATTCCGTGCCTGTTTGAAAGTCGAATGGAGCACGTCGGCACTGTGTCACTATCAAAACGGTAAGCAAACAAGCTTTTTCAAAGAAGACATTTCAGAGTCTTTACGGTTTCTCGATGGTTTCCCAGAATAATACAACATTTGTCCTTCAATTCCGAGTAATTGTAGTTTCGATTTACTATCATCATAATTAGTTTTGGTGTGATGTCCAATAATTGTAACCAAAAAGTTGATTAGACCCAATATTGGACACTGCCCAATAACTGGGTCAAAGTTTATCTTCACCTTGGGTCCTGTTATTGGACACCTATTCTCTTTAGTGTGCTTTAGCTTTTTCACAACTTAGAAGCTTCATTTTTGGCAAATACCGTGTCTGCTTGGATTTCATCAGTTTATCCACAATGCCTAAAAAGGCACTTGCTTAAATATGTCTGTTTATTTCAAATGTCTAAAGAGATGGAGAGAAAGATCCTACCTATTTGATTTTCAATCAAATCTTCACTAATTGATGGTGTTATTTTGAGCTTATAAACCTATTTTCAGGAGGTAGGTAGGTCTATACTTCAACTTGTTTTCGTTTGTGTGTTGACAAATTCTCAAAATGTCTCGTACGCTCAAGGAAACATAAAAGCCTAAGAAGAGACCATCCTGCAGGACAAGAATGGGATACACCCCATACTGCTAAAATACATACATTTAACGGTTTTTAGCCATTTTTAGTAGTTCTTTAGTATATTTTTCGAAATTTGACCAATTTAATATGCCAAAATCACCGTTTTGTTTGAAAAGCTTGATTTTTTTTTGCGCAAGAACGGAATTTTTATCTCAATCCTAAGGAGAGTTTTCGTCTTGAAGGACACACACATATACATATTTGGTATATATACAGAGTGTTCACACTTAAGATTGTTAACTTCCTGGGGATCAATTCTACAACTAATTTCCTACAAAAAGTTTCTCTCTGCAATTTTTTTTTAAACCAATGTTTTAATGTAATATTTCTCTAATGATGCGAATACTTGTTCATAATTTTTATACCCAGAAACCTTTGTAGAATGGTGGAATTACGGTAGATTTCTGTGGGTCCAATAACTGGGCAAACGGTGTCCAATAACCGGGGGTAATTGTCTAATAACTGGTAGAAACCCGTTTTCTGTAATAAAAATTCAATTAAAAAAAAAAAAAAAAAAAAAAAAAAAAAAAAAAAAAAAAAAAATTGACATGAGATCTATCCTTTTTTTCGTGGATTTATGAATACTTCTCACCGTCAACAACGATTCAACTTTGAAATAAAAGCGATATATGTTGATGTTTCGAGCTCTCAAAGTCAATTATTCCTTTTTGTCCAATAATGGGTGCCCTTACCATACCAATAGTTATTGATTACTATCTGAGATTGTAGTATAGTATCGTGTGAATTTATTTATTTATTTACGGGCTAGTTAGCCCAATATACAATAAGGAAGCTTACATAGAAAATACAGACATATTTGAAAAATATAGACAACGAAAGAAAATAATTTACAGAGTTTAAAGTGTTAGAAACAAAAAAATAAATCAATGCACAAAAGATAATAATAGTAGGTACCTTTTACTAGGTTGAAAATTTAGAACAATAAAAAATGGTGTGGTTCTTAAAAACGGAAAAACTATTGAAAAATAAATCGAGGCAATCATTCTCAGCTGCTATTAAATTATAATGTCTAGCCATGCGATAGAGGGGGTTATTGAACAAATAATTAAACGGGACAAAAGGGACGGAAAATAAATCATTACTTCTTGTGGGATGGATCGGCGTACGAAAATCAAAATAAGATAATAACTGGGGGCTGTCAATTTTGCAATTATGTAATTTGAACAAAAATAAAAGATCACCCACGACTCGTCTATCCTGGAGTGATAAAAGACCACATTCGGTCATCAGTGAATCATAAACAACATCACTCTGCCGAATATGTTTTTTAAAAGCAATATAGCGGAGAAATTTATGTTGTACTGATTCAATACGCCTTTTATGTTCTTGATAGTATGGGGACCAAATCGTACTTCCATACTCCAGAAGGGGGCGAACCGTAGCATTATAAATGCATTACTAATGCTTTTATATTATCAAAATCACGAGTATTACGCTTAAGCCATCCCAATGATCGCATGGCTCGACTACAAATATTGTCAATATGCTCATTAAAAGATAAACGGCTATCGCACAATACTCCCAAATCAGATACTGACATTTTGCGGCAAAGACTACTATGCATGATCGTGTAATCAAAATTAATAGTATTAGGAGATCGTGAAAAAGTAGTAATACTACATTTGCTAACATTAAGAGATAAATTGTTGGATTTACACCAAATAACGAGCCGATCAATGCCTAGCTGGAGGTGAATGCAGTCATCCACTGAGGTTATTTCCAAGAATAGTTTGAGGTCATCAGCAAATAACAAAAAGTGTATTCGGTCCGGGAGTATTTCAGGTAGGTCGGAGAGAAAAATTATGAAAAACAAAGACCCCAAATGGGAACCTTGGGGGACCCCGGAAGATGCTAGAAAGGGTTCTGATAGAATATTTTGGGTCTTGACTATCAGTTTGCTATCAGTTAAATAGCTCTCGATCCATTGGAGAAAAACTCCATGAAACCCAAACGACTGTAATTTACTTAACAGAATTAAGCCCAACACATGACGGTTCCGTAGTCCATTTCGTTCGTCGGGGTGTAAGACAACGTGGATAGCGATAGGTGGAGGTTATTTTGGTATAGGTTGCTCTTGATTTCGCTCGATTCCGCCGAATTATTGAAAGTCCATTTGAAATCGTCGGGCAGAGGGAAGGCGTCTACTTCGCACATCACGCGTGCATCTTCGTTCCGCGCGACTCCAAATACTTTTTTCTGGTCAGGCCGGCAAGTTGGAGTATCTGGAAGCAACATAATTCATAGCTATGAGATTGAGTCTTGTATGCATCATGTTGAATGATGAAATTGAAACCAATTTTCTAATAATTTTTGAACTTGATATACACAAATTTGCTAAACACAGAAATCTCATTATATTGTACCGGTTTCATAGTAACCGTAAAGAACAAAGGTAAAGTTTGCCCACGTTATTACGAGTATAATGCTATACATGTCAACATTCAACGTTTTCAGTGAACCAACGTTTGGATACTGTAGTTTCTTGCTTTTTGATGTTTAATAAAGTGTATTGATTTGTATAGTATTCAGAAAGAGTTCCAAGAAGAGCGTTTGAGGCGGGCTGGGACGCATACCCATGGGAAGAATCCCCAAGAGTAGCTGAGGTCAAGAGTACAATACGATGGCTGAAGAGATACCCAGATGGCGAACTCTAAGGTGTCCAAGAGTACGAATAAGTAAGTTAGTATGCAATTAGTGTTACAGGTTGTTTCGTTTCCTGAGGCATATTCACACTTCATAATATATATATATATATATATATATATATATATATATATATATATATATATATATATATATATATATATATATATATATATATATATATATATATATATATATATATATATGTATATTATATAGCGTTAAGTTTTAGGAATCGTTTCGTTTCAAAATCCCTCAAAAATGATTTCAATGAGGAAAATCTTTAATAATTTTGATTTTAAATATACCAACAAATGGTCTAGAATGTATAAGTTGCAATCATTTTTATTCGACGATTCTGTTATCAAATTCGCAATTTTTAATCAAAATACATCATTACCTGTTTGTAATACCCAATGGGTTTATACATATAAATGATTTGATTGATTGATTGACTACTCACACATGACTTTCAACACAACCATGTTGCTCTCGCCGTCTCCTTCAACATTAGACGCAACGCAGGTGTAGTTGCCAGCTTGGGATTTTTTCACTGACTGCAGAGCTAGAGCTTTATGACTAAGAATGACGCCTCCTTTTTGGCTATGTTGGAGTGGTTTGTTCTGCCAACAGATAAAACAATTATTCACACTTAGTTTTACATGTTGTACGTACTTGGGTATTGGAGGGAAAGCAATTAGTTTCAACGATGCTGCCCGAGTAAAAAAGTTCCAGTCATGCAGCATGATCGTATGAGCGAATTTTCGTAAATTATGGTGTAACCTACTATATATATTAGGTTACATTGTTTTGAAAAATCAAGACATTCAGCAAAAAGAAATTGCAAACTACCAGTTTATGGCAAAAAACTCGTTCTAAATATTATTAGGCCTTTTTAAAAAGAATTTGGATGTTTAACTTTTTTGCAGTTCTTATCTATTTTTCCGCAAACAATAGTGAAATATAAATACATTTTCTGCATAATTTTTCAATGTTCTAGTTCATTGTTGATAAACGTTCATTGACTAAACCTCTGCTGAAAAATATGAATTACCTATACGACTTTAAGCGGTTTTGCCCATTTTTAGTGATTTAAAAAAAAAAAATCAGATTTTTTGAAATTTGGCCAAGTAATGTGCTCAAAAAATGCTGGCCAACCAACTCATCCTTTCGTTTGGAAAGCTTGATTTTTTTTTTTTTTTTTGGCGCAAGATCGAAATTTTTTATCTCAACCCTAAGGAGAGTTGTCGTCCGAAATGACACATCACACACATATATATATATATATATATATATATATTTTTTTTTTTTTCCAGCTTATAGTTAATTAGCTTATATAAAATTAACGATTTTTAGCAGTTTGTTGCCATTTTCAGTATTTTTTTCTAAATTACCTTTTATGAAATGTGAGCAACGTATTGTGCTCAAAAGTGCTGTCTAACGAACCACTCTATCTTTTGGAGTGATTTTTCCAAATGCTTCATAACGGATTTCCATGAGGAATTTTTCTGAAAATGTCCTTATTTTTGAAGTTATACTTCTTTGCGCCCGTTAGACACTTTGGGATGGGATGTTGGTCGAGAAACCGCGTCACGCTGAATTTTAAGAACTATCGGATTTAAGAACAAATTTTTAAGAACTATCGATTAATCGAGGAGGAGGAGGAGGAGGAGGGAGGAGGAGGAGGAGGAGGAGGAGGAGGAGGAGGAGGGAGGAGGAGGAGGAGGGAGGCGGAGGAGGAGGAGTGAGGGAGGAGGAGGAGGAGGAGGAGGAGGAGTTAGACCCTTTGGGATGGGATGTTGGTCGAGAAACCGCGTCACGCTGAAAAGTAAGAAAAGTAAGAAAAGTAAGAACAAATTTTTAAGAACTATCGATTCATAATATATAAATTATAATTAATAAATTATAATAAATTTATAGATTATTATTATAAATTTATAAATATTATAATTATAAATTTATTATAAATCATTATAAATTTATAAATTTATAATTATTATAAATTATAAATTTATAATTTTTAAGAACAAATTTTTAAGAACAAATTTTTAAGAACAAATTTTTAAGAACTATCGATTCATAATATATAAATTATAATTAATAAATTATAATAAATTTATAGATTATTATTATAAATTTATAAATATTATAATTATAAATTTATTATAAATTATTATAAATTTATAAATTTATAATTATTATAAATTATAAATTTATAATTTATAAATTATTATTCATAATTTATTTATTAATTATAAATTATGGCCACAGAAGTATAACTTCCACCGTGTGGTCCGACGCACACCGATTTTTTTTTTCATATTAGGAGCCATTGCAATAGGTTCACTTTCTCCAAAAATTTGCAAACTATATTATTGTTGAAGTTTGATCGCCGTATAAAAGTTTTTAAATTGGGTTGTTGTCAGTTTTTCGCGTCGAACGTTCATGTGGAACAAGTAGACAACAATGTGAATTCGTAAAATTATAAGTTATCGGTTGATAAATGTAGGTTTAAATACTATAGCGCCAATTATGAATCGGTTTTTGAAATCAGAGCGAATCGCACTCATGTCTAATTATAACAGTATTAGCAGGAGCAAAAAAATACTTCTAACAATACGACTTCATAATCTGACTCTATATTGGAATGGTAAGATATATGAAACATGAAAAAACAGTATTGAGAAAATATATTCAACACTTACGTTATGCTTCCACGTTACTTTATATGCACCCGGGTTGGCATCTACTTTGCACTCAAAGTAAACGTCGTCACCATCTTCAATATCTTCTGGGTTCATCTTGGAGCCCAGCTCCAGCTTCAGTCGAGGAAGATCTGAAGGAAAATTAGCTCTTGTCAATCATTTGCACTGGGATATCAATAAATAATCATTGCACTGTTTTCAATGTAGGTAAGCTAACAGTTTCCCCTAAAGACTGTACAATATTAGACTAAAACAATATTCAGTGTAATTTGCTAATTATAGCAAAAGCATTGTGGCAATGGCTTCTACGAATTGAAGAGCTAGGCCAAAAAGGGATACACGTCACTTGAAAAAAAAAAAAAAAAAAAGTTTGCGTCAAATTAAAGCTTGAGGTTTTATCTACATGATTATAAGATACTTGTTAAGTAATTTTAACGTCATGGCTTTTTTTTCGTGATGAGAACAAGTGAAAATGTGATGCCTTCAAGGGATTTCGCCTACTGAGACCCGAGGCTCGATAATTGTGTCCACTGACACCCCTATCGTATCCACTGACACTCAGCCTCAGACGAAATTGGATTGTCCACTGACACCCCTATCGTATCTACTGACACCCGGCCTCAGACAAAATTGGATTGTCCACTGCCCCTATCGTATCCACTGGCACTCGGCCTCAGACAAAATTGGATTGTCCACTGCCCCTATCGTATCCACTGACACTCAGTCTCTGACAAAATTGGGTTGTCCACTGACACCCCTATCGTATCTACTGACACCCGGCCTCAGACAAAATTGGATTGTCCACTGACACCCCTATCGTATCCACTGACACCCGGCCTCTGACAAAATTGGATTGTCCACTGACACCCCTATCGTATCCACTGACACTCAGCCTCAGACAAAATTGGCTTGTCCACTGACACCCCTATCGTATCCACTGACACTCAGCCTCAGACGAAATTGGATTGTCCACTGACACCCCTATCGTATCCACTGACACCCGGCCTCAGACGAAATTGGATTGTCCACTGACACCCCTATCGTATCCACTGACACCTGGACTCTGACAAAATTGGATTGTCCACTGACACCCCTATCGTATCCACTGACACTCAGACTCTGACAAAATTGGGTTGTCCACTGTCACCCCTATCGTATCCACTGACACCCGGCCTCAGACGAAATTGGATTGTCCACTGACACCCCTATCGTATCTACTGACACTCAGCCTCTGACAAAATTGGATTGCCCACTGATACCCCTATCGTATCTCCTGACACCCGGCCCCTGACAAAATTGGATTGTCCATTGACACCCATCAGAGAAGAAATGGGAAGGCCACTGACACGCGTCACCGGTATTACGTTTAGTTACACTAACATTATTATTCACTGTTGAGCTCGTTTGTGAGCTATAATAAAAATCTATCAATCAGCTATCAATAAGGAGTATGTACACAGGATGTTGGGGTCACCTCATCAAATAATTATAATTATGTACACGGGATATATTTATCAATGGCCTGTTGACATTTTCGAATGACGGCTCTTCGAACTCTTCCAAATTATTTACTACCTACCTCCCCTTATTTACTTTTTTCGGGACATTGTTCCTCGAATATATTGAAAGAGAGTCTGTTGGGAAACGTCAGGGATTTTTGAGTAGCATCTTAATGAGAGCCTTTTGCGTGGTTATGGGTGGTTGCAGTTTGGATTTATGGATGGATAAAGTAAATAGTCATTTCATAACAAAAATTGACAAACCCCTCAATGTATGTAGCAAGCCCCTTGGTCACAAGCGGCCACTTTTAGTTTTGACTCGATGGGTGTCAGTGGACACTCTCGTTTTTCACGGGGGGGGGGGGGGGGGGGGGGGTCAGTGGACACTCCGCCTGAGTTCACTTTTTCTTCCCATCTTTTCAGTTTTGACTCGACGGGTGTCAGGAGCATGACGCCCGCCTTTAATAGACGAATGGGGATAAATGTTCCCGTTGCTAGATTGCTCACATGACGAGATTTCTTCTCCTGCTTCTAAAGAATGTTTTTAGTCGTTTTAATTCATTTTCGCCTTTTCATTGGAAATGGACGGAGTTGTTTCGACTACCGATAATGTGGACAGGCTGAACAAATCGCGTTCTCGGACAATGAACTTTCCCATCTAGGAGGACACCTCCAGGAAGAACCTGTGAAACTCGCGGCCTACGTATCTTGAAACATAAACAAATAAATTTTGAAGATTTATATTAAAAAAATAGATGATTTGTGATGAAGGCTGGACTCAATTCCTCAGAGCGGGTTACGTTGCCCTCTAAAACGCGGTGTAGTGCAATGTCACCCTTTCTTATATTTTTCAACTCCAGCTTCAGCAACGGATGATGCTGAAAGAATAAATGTTGATCACGTTGGATAAAACATGAAAGAAAGGAAAGGTTTCGAATTGTTAAGGGGTTTTTCCTAGCTGCGATGGGGCTCGTAGTACCTTGCGCTCTTCAGTCACTTCACAAGGCGTCCAGTCTATAGTAAAATCCGACGATCTGGAGATTTAAAACTATTGAAACAACTGTGGGGGTTGCGTATGAATGGTGAGAATCGCACAATACATAGGTGCGAGGGGCAATAAATTGTCATTATGGTGCACGTAGTACAGGGAATAAAATGCCACCACAATTGGTTGAAATAGTGAACCAAGCGGAAATTACCCTATTTTAAGATCTGTCGTCTTCTCAAATATATTTATTGCCTTGGCACTATCCGTTATTACGGTTGTCTCATTTCCGGTTAAATCTGGTTGAATCTGTTTCATTTAACGTATAAATATACAAGATACTGTTGAATGTTGTGTTGTTCACACGCATCTACATCTACTTACAGTAAACGTCCAATTTTCTGATGTCCTCGAGGAAAGCGCCGCTGATCTTGGGGTTGTCAGCCCGGCATACCAGCCGCGCCCCGTTGTCTTTGATCGACGGAGTGAAGCGAAGCGTGGAAGTGGTTACGTTACCGTCTGGTGAATCCTGAAACAGGTTAACAGGCACTTGGTTCTAACCCATCCACTACAAGATTGATACATTCAAGACCTACATTAATATTTGATGTTAGTTAGCTGAATCCGATAGTTTCGGCTCAACAGTTGACAATTTGGATTTGGAGAAGAGGCTGCCAGTTTAAGTATTTAGGTAGAAACAGGTGTTCATAACATTTGATGAATACAGGGGAAGAACGGGCTCACTCGATTTTGGTCAAAAGTGAGTTAGGAATGGTACCTTATGTATTAGGGGTAGCAGAACACGGTGGTGTGGTCAAAACAGGTAATAAACGAGTCTAAATACTTCAAAACAGTGGGTGAGTATTGCGTATTCAGCGAAAGAACGGGCTTATGGGAGCGGTCCAGGGAAAGAACGGGCTAACTTAGAGCTGCCACTTCCCCCATCCTTGTTAGTTCATTATCCAGTCTTTGAATCACAGCAGATTAGCCGTGTTTCATATTGCACATTTTTCCACTTTTCCGATCTGTTGCTGTCTCTATTCAGTATTCTTCGTTTGGTCCTGTGTTATACATATATTAATTTTTTCCCTGATCAAAATCAGATATTTTGATTGAGCGGGTTTTCTTGACACAAAGTATATTCCTAAAGCTCCAATGAAGACAAGGCGGCTGAGAGAAGTAAAATTTCATGTTGATTACCATTGGCTAATTTACTATCATTAGAGCTATAATGCAGAATTTACTAGCAAGTTTGTGACGCCGAATCCGCCAAAAAAAGAAAAGATCTGGCTCAGAAGCCACTTCGTCCATCAGAATTTTACTTCCCATCAAGTTCCTACACGAGAAAAATTTCGATCTCTTCCAAAAAATCCAGGGATTTGATTTATTCAAAAATATTCTTAAGAAAATTAAGCTATTGCTCTCGCCTCAAAATTTGTAGAATGTGAATTTTTGAAAAAATTTTATGCAGAAATCCGTTTCAGGCTATTCTGAATCATATTCTGAAGTTTAACGCATTTTTTTATGTATGTATGTATATATGTATGTATGTATGTATGTGTGATTCCAGACGATAACTGTCCGTAGAATTGTGCTAAAAACTTCAAACAAATTTTAAAATGTTAAGGACACAAAACGAAAGTTCAATTTCGTTGGCCAGCATGATCGGATTACATCTTCGGATTAAAATTTTCAAAAATGTAGTCAAAAATTTGAAAATAGCCTGTTTTTGGCGATTTGTAGTGCGAAATAATTTTTTCAGCATACTAACATGTGTTATATTCGGAATCAGCGTAAAATTTCCTATAAGAATATGTATCAAGTTTTCAAAAATTTCAAAGTTGAAAAATCAGTCAAAAATCGAAATAATGCCGTTCGCTAGTTGTAAAAATCGGTAATATTTGCATGAAACATTGTCCAAATTCAGATTGAACTACTCTTATGGAAGTATCCCTTTATAACCAATCCTAGAACCATGCTGTTTAAAACGTAGGTAGTAGGTGCTTGTTAGAAAAAAAAAAAAAAAAAAAATGTAATCACAACTGATGAGTTTACTCTGTGAAATATTCCGTCCTCTGATTCTCTCAGTCGCTCTCATTAATGTTTTACGCTCAACTGTTTTAGGACTTGATGTAGCTTTAATACTGACTGTGGCTTAGAAAATATCAGCCATGAAATTATGAAGAAGTTCTATTTATGTACGTACTAGCACGCAGACCCAAAGTCGAAGATTTCTTCAAAAATTCGCTCATGGGGTCATGCTGCATTACTGACTTTTTACGTGTTCGTTGATTTCAAAATTTCAAGATTTTTTTATCGCATTTTATTGAGTTTTTCGCATTCAAATTCGTTTTTCCCGTGACTAGGAAAAACCATGATAGCCCGTTCTTCCCATGTACTCTTCATATTAAACGGTCTTCTCCGTATAGCTAACATGACAATCTAAGCCAGTTAAACATACATATACTGATTTTGGAATTCAAGTTTTCATCAGTCGAAGAATCCGAAGGCGAAGGAATCAGTAACCACCCATAAATAAATCACCTCTAAACTGTGGTTCGAATTATTGCTGATTCGTATTAAAAAATATTCGAAATTTCATTTATTGTATACATTAAAGCTGATTTACATTTCGACCGTATACGCAGAAAATTGAATGGTGAATAGGATGTCAAGGTCTTACTTGCTCACAACCTCAATAATTTCATTATGGATCTACCATTAAAAATATTGCCGTAGGTCTAATCTAGTTGTATTTTACCATTTATCCTTTTTGTACCACACTAAAATCATAGTCTGCATAAAAATATGGCAAAAGACCTCAGGAAGAAGTCCGGAAAAAAGGGGGGTCATAATATAATACCTCCCACGTGCTGTTGGGTTTTATATCGCTTTGAATTGTCACCTTTTGAATTGTTCGTGATAAAGTGAATTTTAGAACGAAGTTTTCACGAATTTAATTATAAATCTACCCGGTTGTGACAATTTGGCGACCATGACAGGACCATTATACGGACAGGTGGTTGACTTAGTGCATGTTAAAGTTTGTCATTCATTTATGTTAAACTTTGTACTTTATTTTGTGAACGTGCAGTTTTGAGTTCAAATCATGCTTTTTGAAGACAAGAGATCTACCCGACCTGTACTCAGAGCATGTACAAAAGGGGCGAATGCTCTTAAAAATTTCTTAGCGTGCGAAAACCCTACTGCGAATTTGTCATTACTGACTTCTCGTTTCGAAATACTTTCTGAAGCGAATGAGGAGGCTCAAATCGCGTTATTCACCCTTCCAGATCTTTCTGACGAAGTCCTGGAAAACTGAATTCACCAGGAACGGTGAGTAAGAGGAGCGACATAATTTTATTAAAGATTTGGTTGATCAGTTTTGTTAGAATGCGCATGAGGAACTGTTTCACATCCATCCACGGTTGTAGAAAGTGACTCAAATCGGAATGTTCCGCAGGCATAAATTCAAACCCGAAGTTTTGAGAAAATTTGATGTTGACAGAAAATTGGATGGGGTTGAGGATCCAATTTGATAAAATTCATTTGTCAGCTGATTGGTCTGAAAAAATGAAATTTGATATTATATTGAAAGGGATCAAATCTGACTCTCCAGCAACCAAGTTGTTTGCGAGGTTTCCAAGTTATTCACGAGGTGAAGATTACCTTATCGAGTTCTACGTCAGTAAATTACTCTATTTGCTCTCGACTTGGGCTGATGGCCGGACAATCTCGGAATCTGTGATGAATCGGAAGTACACCTAAATGCCCTCAATATTCTAAAGGTCACCGAAGGCTATTAGGCCAAAATGTTGTTTCCCTTGGAGGAGTCAGCTGTTCCAGATGGTACTTTCAAAGTGTGGGGACGCTAACGTGTGGTTAAGGTAGCATCCATGAAGGAACCAGAGGATTGTCTAACTGAACTCCAGACATAAAGAGGTTAAAGGAAGCTTCGGCCCTAAAATTTTTCGGATTAACCTAAGATTATTGCCATTGGAGCCCCTCTAACTTGGAAAAATGTAGCAACTCAAATGGCTGCGTCATAGCTTCCCACCGATAGAACAAGTTCTGGGGATCACATATTTTGTGACTAAACTCACGATTCACAAGACTGTATTGTGACAGCAGGTCAGACGAAATAAAATGATACAGACCTGATTCAAGTTTTTGATGAAATCTGGGCATTTGATTCCCAAAAGGAAAAATTTCCTCAAACGTGTACTGTGCAAGAAACGGCACCCATCCCAATCCATTGATTTGTCGACAATCTGAACGTGTTTTACTGACTACATTCCCGTAAAGGCTCTGCTGACTGGAGGGAGAGTGACAGGCAGCCATTTTACTTTTCTGCAGACGTCGATGTTCAAAATAATAGTCGAGGACCAGGAAACTTGAGTAGTACTTGCTCGATGTGACTCAGGTGTCAGAAGAACTATAAAGTAAAATCCTGATTAAAGGTGCGGGTTCGGCCATTAAAAGTTGAGTAGTCCCACAGCAAGCTATCTTTGGTAGAATAGTATTGTCTGATTTTTCAGAACGTTCATATCACTTCATTTGCAAGGAGGTTCAAATTCTTCCGAGTGCACATTCGTGGAAAAATCGGATGATAACTTGGCTCAATGATTCATGATTCTGGGCTCAACAATGGATAAAAGACTGACCATCGCTTCAACACCCCTGACCACGCTCACTTGCCCCTCCGATTTAGTGTATGCGTAAAAACTTGAACTTTTAGGAATCCAAGAATCAGCTAATAAGGTCAGCAAGGTAGAAAAGGACCGTCAAGTTGAACAATTTTTAGAAGACATTGTACAGATCCGCCGAGGCTGGTAAGTTGTTTAAGTACTCTGGATTGAACGTCATGACCCCGAGAAGACTTCCGACCAATAACGGTGGAGTTCTTCGCCCCTTTCAATGACTTAACCCTATGGAAATACAAAGTAAACCTGTTGATCATGGTGAGGTCCAAAATTAAGTTGCTTGTTCTGATAACGAGCCTGTTATAGGCTCACCTGGCGGAAGAGCTAATTCCTTTGAAATAAAATAATAAAGTGAATTCGGGAGCAAAGTTTTCGTTAATTTGTTTATAAATTTTCCCGTTTGTAATTCATGTCTTGAATAAAAATTGTTCAATAGCCTTGGAATATTTAGGGTGGGTAATTGATAAATCTTTACTTTTCATTTTATTGTTATGTGTATTTATCAATCGGTAAAATCTTGAAGCGCTACTACGCAGTATTCTTCTGATTCATTTGATACCCTCATTAAAAGATCAATCGTGTTTAATAATAATCGGCAATCTTGAATAAAATTTCTGTGCGATGTTTTCCGACTCAATTCATCAATGATGTTGGATTCGTCGAATAAGAAAAATAATACTAGATTAATGGCAGATAATCTCTTTTCATTCACAAAAGTAAAATATTTGCAACAAGATTGATTTTTAAAATTCGCATCAATTTACGAGTAGTAAATGCGAATAGGAATTAGGAGCTGACTACTTATAGGTGGTCCCCAATGAATTTCGTCATCATCAGATACATTTATACAGCACAACATGCATACGATATTATTTATTTATTTGGATAATCTTTGTAAACATGTTAAAATCACTTGGAAGATGATGTGCTACACAAGAATTCAATTAATCATCAATTTTCCTTTTAATTAATTATGTACATTGAAACAGAAAGAATCATATTTCACGGGAAAAAATGAAACGTGTTCAATAATTATCGGGGTTTTTATTTTCATGATAAAATGATTTAGAATATTATCAATATGTAAGGAACCTCTCAGCCAGGAATCGTTTAGAATGTAGGTACTATCAGCTCTAATCAACCGGTTCAGCAGCTCCACTCATCCCGCCACTCACAGCCTTCCCCATTTACACAGTTTCCGATCAGCTTTGTATTAGCCCAGTTTACAGATGCAAATTGGGTAACGCCCATATGGGCGAGGAGGAAGCTCAGGCAACAAGGATATCTAGATGGCTTAGAAAAACATGAAGAGGGGGGAAAAAAGAAAGGAAATAAGAAGCTAAGGGCAAAGGATTCGCAGGGTGAATCGACAAACTTCATCCACCTCTCTTCCCTTGCAAGGCATTAGGATAAGGGAATGAAGAAAGGGCAGATAGAAGGAGATTGGAGTTGGGAGGAGACAAAACAAATGCATGGGGGTGAGCAGTGAGGAAGAAAGAGCTACGTTTAACTACTTATCTTCCGCCCGAACAGAGAGCGTTCGGACGACAGATTAGAATTTCTGGGTCTGATTTCGAAAGTGGAAATCTAATTCACCTGGCCGCACACCATGAATAGCCAGAAAGAAAGGCAGTACAAACGAAAGAAGTTCCAGTCATGCAGCATGACCGTATGATCGAATTTCTCGAAATTCTTTGTTTGTTTGTTACATTGTATTGAAATTTGAGCAGCGAGTACAAGAAATAGGCTTAAAACCAATTTTATGGCAAAAACACTTGTACTAAAAGAAATTCGGCGTTTCAAAAAAGGTTTTGTGTAGATTTTTTGCAGTTTCAGCGAGGATTTGTAGAAAATGAAGCTATTGCAATGGACCGATTAAAATTTTTGATAAATTTCTTCATTGAAAATTCGCTAAATGGATCCACTATATGTATAAATTAGAACCGTGTTATTATTCGTAATACTAGTTGTGTTCATCCAACTTTAAAATTGTACACCCCCGGAAATTTCGAATGAAAAAAATCCGTCTGTTCGCCGTGTGTTCAGGCAATAAGTTCCAACGGCGCACAGTGATCCGAAAATGGCAAAGAAGCGGCAAAAACCTCTAAACCAATTCAATGCACCTAGAATTTCGCATACAGGATTCAATTGGGTTCCAGTTGGTTCTCACATCTCGCCAACCCGATAACCTTATTGCCCATTCCCATATGGGCGAAATATGGGTACAGAAATGGGTGTTTCCGGAGTTTTGGTATCCCATTGATGTGGGGTGTCATTTTAGCGAATGTTTGTAGAAAATGAAGCTATTGCAATGGCTCCAAAAATGTATAAATCAAAATTGTAGAAAAATGTCTTCATTGAAATCCGTTTTCAGACTCGGATCCGTTTTGTTTTTTTTTGTAAATACATACAGGGTGTTCGCGAGTTAATGCTCCACCCTTTTTTATCTCCGTTGTTTGGAGGGGTAGAAAAAAACCTAAATCGACAACCCCCTTACTTTTTTGCGGGGAATTCAACTATCACACTTTCGCGCACCGTGCTCGTGCACAAATGCGCGAAACGCGCGCTAACTTCGTTATTTCAAATGAAAAACCCCATATAGTATTACAGTTTTGACTTCTACGTGAACTTTCATGAATAAATTACCCATCACTTGATTTTTATGGTGAGCGCGAACGGGCACGATTCCGCTCTAAAAGTGCAAAAATTGTGAAATGCCGGCTGCCGGACGAAAAGGACTGAGCTGGAGGTCACGGCATTGTGTATGGATGATGGAGGACTCACAGAGGGACTGCAAGATACTGTAAGGTTATCAGCTCTAGTGATAATAGATACATGTGTTCCTTCGGTGACAGTTCCTCAATCAGGACATCATGATCGGATGCAGCAGGAGGCAGTGAGCTATGCTGGGGAGGATGATCATCCCCTTATACAACAGGCTGAGGTTAGAGCGGTTGTGTTTGGGTTTGCTGGTGGAAGGTCTCTTAGGGAGGACGGCATCACTTCTGAAATTTCCTGTAAGGTATTTACAGATTTGCCAAACACTTTTACGGGAATGTATTCGAAGTGAGTGAGGCGGGGAATCTTTCCCCAGAGATGGAAGCACTCGAATTTAATTTTAATCACCAAACGGGACAGGAAAGAAGCCAAGATCCTACTAAATATCGGCCAATAAGCCTACTTTCACTTTATGCCAATGTGTTGGAGAAGCTCTTAATTGGAAGAGTGATGCGCAGCCTTCATTGTCGCGGGATTATCTCGGAAACGCAGTATGGGTTTTTGCCCCAGAAAAGTACAATTAATGCAGAAGGTGAAAGAGTGTGCTCGTGGTGCACTGGATAGAAACGAGTACGCGTTGGCTGCCTCATAGGATGTCTAGGGGGCATTTAATGGAGCATGATGGCCAGCTATATTGAAGAACTTAGCAGGCATGGGATGTCCACGGAGCCCTTATAGATTGGCTCAGGCATATTTCTCTCGTCGTAGTGCAGTATTACAAACAAAATCAACCGATATAATAAAGGAACAGGAGATAGGGTGTCTCCAGGGATTGTGTTCGGGTCCTGGGGTTTGGATTATTTTATGCCTTCTTATTTTACCCTTTCTTTCTATTTTCTACACTTTCTTTATATATTCTTTCTATTTTTCTATTTTACATATTCTACAATACCCTTCTGAAGCTATTCTTTGGAGCAGGGGTGGAGGTATTTGCATACGCGCATGATCTCCTCCTGGCATGTTCAGCTAAAACTGAATATGAGCTTGAATGGCGAACAAATACTGCTCTTTATAGAAAAGTGAGTATAATCCTCATAAGACCCAAGTTCTGCGCATCGCACGAAGAAGAACAAGTCGGAATATAGAAGTTTATCTGCTGGGTGAACGAATCCAGTTTGTTGATCGTTTGAAGTAACTGGGAGTGATATTTGACCGGAATTTGCGGTGGACCAACCATTTGAAATATGTGTTTGGGTAGGCATTGCAGCTGATCAACATGCTGTCCCGATCTGCTAAGATGTACTGGGGTTTTGGTTCGGAGGCCTTAAAGGACATATACCTGAGCGCCATTGTGTCAATCATTACCTATGCTGTACCTGTATGGGGAGAGGCTTTGGCAGTGCGACAGAACATCAACTCGCTCCGAAGAGTCCAATGTCTGATGCTCCTTCGAATGATCAAGGGAGTGAGGAGGGTATCCTTCCAGACCTTTTGCGTAATTTCTGGTGAAAAGCCAATTGAAATTGAGGCACGTGAGATTGCTCATGAGAGACTTATGGATGATTCAGCTGAGAAGCCGTTGCCACCCAATGCAAGGCAATGATGGTCGAAGTGGGAGTAGATAATGACATTGAGAATGGTGATCAGGTGACTGTCAGTATCTACTCAGATGGCAGTAATATGGGGAATGGCAGAGTAGGCTGCGCTTTTGCAGTTTACTCTGGTGCTGGTAGCCTGACTCCCCGGCAGTTATTCAGGCTGGGTGGGTTGTGTTCTAACAACAAGGTTGAGGAGTTCGCTATAATGAAGGCACTTGAATGGCTGTCACGGCAAGCAATACGAGTACCATTCCGTAAGGCTGCTGTTTACACGTATAATGCTCGTAGACCGTGGAAATCACCTTCCGACTGTAGAGCGCATTAGGGAGCTCCTGTGGGAACTTTGAAACCATGCAGGAAGGAGTGTTGTAGTGGAATATACCGCCCAGGCTCATATAGGCACTGTGGACGAAGAAGCCGATTCCTGTGCCAGGAGGGCCGCTACGAGTGAGGACCTCCCGATTTCCTTTTTGTTGGTGCCCAAGTCAGGAGTGAAATGAGACTGTAGGGCTCAGAGCATCCAAAGGTGGGAGCAGTTGAGGAGGGAAACTGATGACCATAGAACGAAGGCTTCCTTTCTGATGATAGCAGAGCGTCTTTGTATCGACCTGCCTTTGACATGGAGACTTACACTATTGTACAGCGCATGGGAGAATTCGGGAGTAATTAAGAAAAATCCATCTCACTGAAGACTCGTCGTGCCTGTGTTCAGGTGGAGAGCAGAATCGGGAACGCACATAGTTCCCCTGCAGCCATTTTGAGGGGCAGCGTACCCGTCTTGAGCGACGCCGGCGGTGTACCCTTCAGAGCAACATGTGGCCAATGCCGATGGAGGAAATGATTAGAAATCACCTGAGAGATTTTCCTAAACTCTATAAATATGGCGTTACTGTGAAAGTGATGTGGTTTTACTGACTGTTAAACGTGAATTATAATGTAGGCACAGCAATAATATGGACAAGGAACTTTTTCAAAATGTTATCTAGCTTAAGGAATGAAATATCTAGCTATAAATATCTATTATGTAAAGCAAATTTGTAATTAATTGATAAGCTTGTAATCTTAATGGGAGCAGACTGTATAATAAACTCCCTTCCTGCAGGGTTACTGTGTGATAGAAAAAAAAAGAAAAAAAAACACGCACACACACACACACACACACGTATATATATATATATATATATATATATATATATATATATATATATATATATATATATATATATATATGAAAAATCGTTAAACTCCTCGATTTTTCAGAATGTCTCAAAACGGATTTCAATGAAGACAATTTTTATTTAAAATTTTTTGGAGCCATTGCAATACCTTAATTTTTTACGAAAATTCGCTAAAAGTTTGAATGTTTTTAAGAAAAAACTATGTCATTTCCTTGTATGCCTAACATAAGGTCACATAATTTGGCAAATAACGGTTGTCAATTGCGTCAGGGTAGGGAAGAAAACTGATAGGAAAAGTTGGATCTTGAATAGGAGCGTGTAGTCCTAACTTTGTTCTAGTGATCTGAGCTTGAATGACTAGCCTTAGGTATTTTAGGATGATTAGTAAATAAAGAGACTTCTCCCTGTATTGATTGTTTTTTTATTTCAGTAGTCAGAAGTTGTTGGCTCTTCAATGATCCTCAACCTTCTCTCTGATTTAGCAGCTCAATCATACAGTCATGACACGCAGACGAAGTGTGAGGGAGAAAAAATTAGGCGAAAAGTCACAACAAATTTACGCAGTTTCCCAAAAAGGGTTGAGCAACCGGAAAAGCCCGTATAACCGGGTTTGATTCGAAATGGAAGAGAACGCGAATGTATGGGTAGTGCGGCGGTCATCCGTCAGACAGATAGGGAGAATAACCGAAACAAAAGTTTACATTGCTCGAGTTTGGAGGTCTGGAGTGATGGTAAAACGCCATAAATCAAACTTTATCAAGGGGAAAAGGGAGTTGATTGTTGGCAGTGGCTGGGGAAATATGTACTCTTTGACGACTGCGGGAGATGAAGGTTTGCCTTACAGCTTTCTCAACCGATTCAGACGGGGCCTTCATAGAATTATTCTGAACAGTAATCTAACATTGAGAGAGCAAGTAGTAGGCGATAGTACTCGTAGTGATGTAAAATACCCGGATATTTATGTTTGCGGATAAATACCGTGGATAAATATCCGGTTTGTGTATTTATGCGAATATTTATACTTTTAACTAACTTTTTGTTTAGAAAATGAACGAGTATTAATTCAGCGCTTGAGTAGCATTGTGATTCAATTTCGATAAATTTCACTCCCTCGGACCCAATATTACGACGCAGATGACAAAGAGCGTTATTTTTCAGCTTAGCAACCCACGTACCTTTGTCGATTAATTTTTAGATAAATGCATAAATATTGGGAATTTTTCTCATCCTGAACAAGCAGTGGTGATTATTGTATGAAAACGACACTATAATCATAATAATAATTAGGAGGGGGAATCAGTGTCACACAAACATGTGAATTTATGGCTTTACTCGTACTGGATAAATTAAAATTGTTTTAAACAGATGCAAGTGTACCTACTAACTCGATCGTCAGAGATTTCTGAGGTGTCCTGGGCACACTTCCTTGCTTCTTCAGGTTCATTAGAAAGACGTCAGTTGTGAGCAATATATTTTCCCAACCCTTGCGGTTGTCAGTCTGTTCCGTTACTTGCTGTAGATTCAGCTAAACGTGTTGAAAGGGTCTTTCTGTGGAAGAAGACGTCACTGGTGCTCCTAAAATCCGGGGTACTCACTCTTGGGAGGGGGGGGGGGGGTGGCAGATCTCTTTTAAGTCTTTGTGATTCTTCTTTTGTGATCCCATTTATAAGTCTCACGTGCCTAGGTAGTTAATATAAGGATAGATTCATACCCGTCCCATCACCAACATCCCTTCTTAATTTGATTCAAAATCATAAATACCCTCTTTTTGGATATTTATGAGGGAAAATGATAAATATCGGTTGAATATCAAGTTCGTAAATATCATATCCTCCGGATGTTTATCTGACTTTCATCACGAGTGCTTTATTCAAGAATTGCAAACTAAATATCTCTTCTTATGCATTTCTCTAAACTCCGTTACGGATCGGACTTAAGTTAGTATGGAATGGATGTTGTTAAACCTTTGAACGATTTGCCTTCATATTGTTTTATTTAAATTACCTACTCCTTGGAAAAACAAAGAGTACAAAGAACAGAAAGGATACACTCACCTTCTGAATGGAAAAAACCGAACCCCTCTCAAAACTGGTTTCAAAATATGTAATTTGCAAAAAAAGGGGGAAAAAAACCCGTTAGTTCGCCTTCAACTATTTAAAGCTTTTCTCCGAAACTATTGAACCAAAGATAACAACAGTTGTGTATTATAGTATTTGTAGGCTCAAAAATTGTAAATTAGTCGGATAGAACCTTGAGCATTTTCAATCAACCCCTAGAGGTAACTTTAAAGGTAAAATGTACAAAAATCAATATTTAAAATGTGCAACGAGGAATATAAGTTGATCACATTAATGGGGAAATTTTCCTAATATTTAATTGTGTAGTAGATGAATAGTACCTAAAGTGGATATAGATGGATACATTTTAAAAATTTCCAGACATGCAGCATGTTCGTTTGAGCGAATGTTAGTAAATTGTCGCATCATAATTATGTCATATTTGTTTTAAAATCTAAGCTCTTTGAGACCAAAGAAATTGGTAACTTCCAATTTTATGGAAAACAACTCGTTCTAAATAATATTCTGCGATTTTTTTGGCAAATACTAATGATATTTTAGTACATTTTTCATCACAAATTCGCGTTTTTTTAAACTTTCTTTGTAAAGTCGATAGTCTGATCGCTAGAGATTGCTCTAACTTGATTTAAATTAGAAAAAAAAATTGCAAAACACATAATTTGGCAAGAAATTAAGTTATTTAAAAATTTTGGAACCATTGTTGGTAATACCTTTTTTTTACGAAAATTTTACGAATTTTAAAGAAATTCGCTAAATTGGCAAAAGTCAACGATGGTGATTTTTGAATATTAGTCATGAGGTTGTTGATGAAAGACGTAATTATGGTATACCGGGCAAATGTGTACCCTAATATGTTGGAGTGGGGTTCTGTACCTACTGTCTCAAAAGAGTCCCCAGGACCGTTTTTGTGAAATTATACTTAATGAGTATAGTGAAAGTCCTCGGCCCAAACGAGCGATTAGGTAAGGAGACGGAGAAAGGGGATCAGTAGTTCTGAGTGGCGGGAAGACATACCGGTGATTTCCCCAGGGTCGGCCCCTGGGTGAGGGGTCACACAATAACGCTCGTCCCTTCCTAAGGATTTCCCGCTAAATAATTTTAGGATCAAATCCGCCCTTCCCGCGCCTACTCCATTAAGATTTGATTCCCATTTCCTTCATGAAAGCACAACTGAAACGCTGCGAGTGACCCATTAAATTTTACGATTTTCATTTTTGCTTTTCGCAACGTTCCCGTGTTTGGTTTCTTCGCTTATCACCCTATTAGTGAATTTTCGTAGAAAATGGAGCTATTGAAATGGCTCCGAAAATTTTAGTATAAAAGTGAATAAATTGAATATAAAATTTAATATTAAAATCCGTTTTGTGGATTTCTGAAACGATTCCTGAATTTTATACTTTTTTCGTGTGTGTGTGTGTCCTGGATGTCCAGGTTGTCAGTGGCACCGTGGACATAGAGCAGACCTGGCGTTCTAAGAAAAGTAAATATGATAGAAATGATCTGCTACAAGCGATATCTGAGCTAAAAGGAGTGGCACCTAATAACATCAAGGTCATGGTGACATGTAGGGAATGTTGCTCGTTTCGCTCGCAAAGTGTGGCATGTAGGGAATGTTGCTTGCTTCGCTCGCAAACGGTAGATCCCTAAGGGTAGGTTTAACGTGTGTAGGGAATGTTGCTCTCTTCGCTCGCTCGGTATGGCTGTATAAGTGTAGGAAAAACCCTGGACCCCCCCCCCCCCCCATTAAGTTGCTCGCTTCGCTCGCAAGGTGTAGCTGTACACATGTGATGTACTACAACTGAAACATGTAGGGGATGTTGCTCGCTTCGCACGCAAACGGTAGATCTCTAAGGGTAGGTTTAACTTCTGTAGGGGATGCTGCTCGCATCGCTCGCTTGAGGAAGTAATACTGCCCACCCAACTTGGCAGACGTTTTTTTCTGTTGGAAATTCTTACAAACAAATTAAATCTTATAAAACTACGTGGAACCACAAAAAAGTTTATTTGGGAATGTTGCTTGCTTCGCTCGCAAGTTATTGCTGTATATGTGTAGGAAAAAACCCGTATTTATTCTGTTGAAATGTCTGCTCACAACATTGTGAAACGGCGGCGGGCTCGATTAACTTGTCATTTTAATCGCTTCCCCTCGCATTTTGACCGACTTCCCGTCACTTTTTTCGATATCCGATTTCGGATTCATATTTGGCGGGACCAAACCTTTATTTCGCCCGCAAAAACCGTTCCAAAAACGTACTTTTATGGGGTATTTTAATCGGAAAAAACCAAGTTGTTTGTCAGACTTTTTGAGAAAACGGGTCCGTACTCTTGCATTTTTTTGACGCATTTCCCGATACTTTTTTCGCGATCCGATCGCGCCGTCGTCTTCCTCGTTCAAAAACCTACGAAACCGGTATTTTCCCGGAATTTTCGACGGCCGTTTAGAGGGGTAGAGGAAGCGGGGAAGTCGAAAAAGCGCGCATTAATCCTTACTTCGACCCCCCTCCCGCCCTACGGCCCATGGTTCGGGTGGGATTAGAAAATTTTAAATTCGCTTATACACCCTATCGGAAAATCCCAAGAAGATCCCCCCACTCACACTCCCCCCCACTCAGCCATTTGGCCGTGCATAGACACTACAAACAAACAAACAGATTGAGTTTCATTCTTATAAATAGTATAGATAGAGATGTGCATTTCATACCAGCCTCTGTTCATGAAAAAATGTGCACATTAAGCCAAGTGAGGACCTGCTTGTTTTCTGGACAATCTTTGAAATTTTTAATCCATTTCTAGAGTAAACTTTAAAGAAAATTAAATTGACTTCAGGAGAGGAAGAGAGGACGTACACGTGATTCTGAACCTCATTCACTCCGTACCTGATGGGTTTGATGCGAAAGTTTTGTTTGACATCCCTTTCGGGTCCCTCAAAGCGTTTCGATTACATATCCCACGCACTTACCTCTAATAGAGAACGTAGGAAAACATAGCTAGGGTCCTCGGTTCTCCTCTTTAATGGTATCACTTGGATAACAGGATTCAGACAGTCCGAAACACACTTTCAATGACACAAAACTCCCCGATTTTTCGTATTTTCAGCGATCATTCACTGTCCTGAAAATCTGTACATTCTATTTGATTCGCGTATTTTCTCAATCGTGAGAAAGTATCGTATAGGGGTAGTGAACATTTCACACAATACAGGGCACCGAATGATTTCATAATTTTGGTGTTAATTGTTGCAATATTCAATATCCAATGAGCATGTTGAATACATTTTCTCTTTTTGGTGTTTCCCTCAACCCAGATTTCGATTCTGTTATTTTTTTTTAATTGGATTTTTGATACCTATGGGCAGTATTCATATATGAGAATTGAGTCTGAGTGTATCCATAAGGGGATTCACGCACTCAGCGCGATACATAGACGTGATTTGAGGGCGACCCTAAGGGCGCTCTGAATGGGCATTCCAAATGAACAATCAGCTGGATTCATAAACAAAAAATGGGGTTAAGTTGAGTACCACCCTCAGCTCAACGGTACAATATACTGCGTGGCAGCAGGAGGTCACTTAAGTGTGTCAAATGATAACTTTTATTATTATTCCCGTAGGTACTGGTAATATTGTAAAGATACGTCGTTGATTTTGTCGGGAGTTTTTTTTTATTGTTTAAATTAATTGTTGGGTTTGGAAAATTTGAATGAATGGTTGGCAATGGATGAAGTAGCGAAAACATACAAATCACATTGAAGTACAGCGGCACATGAAAGTAAGTACCAACAGATGCCATCCAAATGTTGTACAATCAACAACGAAATATTTCGAAGAATATTCCGATTCGGGCAAGAGACGGTTTTGCATAACTATCCTGAAGAAGCCTAAAATAAATGAAGAGGTTTTATAATCATAACAGCTGAAAGTGCTGATCGATCTTTGATTTTATACAATCTCTTCTTATCAAGTTTGAAGTACATGTTTTTTTCGATTCATCTTGGTTTTGTGGAATGGCTGGTGGTAGATACCTATCTTCCATTCATCAGGATAGCGCAATCAATGAGAATTCTAAGAAAATGTGATTGCTTGATGCTCTTCCAAAACCTTACTTCTTGTTTTTTTTTCCAACAGTCTCATTATAGCTATCCCTCTTCTTATTTTCAGCTACAGCTAAGTTCTCCAAAACTAACTGAAGAATCTTTGGCTTCTCATTTTCTCACTTATTTCCCTCACAACTATATACACAAATTTCCAGCACGACAACGACAGGAGTTCACTGGGGAACTTTCGTGTGTTGGAATGTCACACTTTTGACCTCAGATTTGGATTTATCGCACTTGAAAACCACAATGTACCGATTTTCAGCTCAAACGCCCATTTAGTCTGGCCAATAAACGTTTAGCAAGATCCTGCGTGACGTAGTAGTGCAATGGCGTCATCGTGCAAATGAATTTCAAGAGCCGCATAACTGGTCTCATACCCATCATATGGCACCTTTTTGGAAAGCTCTCTTTCAGATCTTTTTATTGAGCAAATAAAAAATAAACGTGAGAATTCCCCGACCGATCCGGCCGGGAGGACCATTTACTTTTGTCTTTGCCTTCGTCTTTACATTGTTTCAGAATCATTTCAGAATTCCTCAAAACGGATTTCCATGAAGAAAGTTTTGGGAAATTTCGATTTTAAAGTTTTTGTAGACATTGCAATAGCTTCATTTTCTAAAAAAATTAGCGAATGCTTTCTCCATTCCATTCGGAATTTGGAATTTAGCAAAAACTCACTTTCATCTTTTCATCAATCTCCTGAAAGTGAAATCAATGCTACAAAATACGTTATCATAATATTTTCCTGTGCTGAATATTTAATTGATAATAATCCATATTTTCGATCTTTGAAGCTTTTTGGAGAATAACTATTACTTCCACTGTAACAAGAGGACTTCATTAAGGTGAATTCAGAAAACTCATCGACACAAAACTTCCGGAGTGGGATGTGTAACTTTTCCCCACAAACGATTTGCCTGTTAAAAACGCAGCAAATTATTTAACAAAGGTTTATTATTTTTTCAATTGAGTATGATCGTAGTTTTAGTTGGCTTGCGTACGTCATAAGGCCCGTCCAGACTCCTCGGCGTGTCCTATTTCGAGTTGCCACAAGCTACACTTCTATAATTATATACGCATGTTTATATTTGTCGATTTGAGCTCCTATCTATTCAAATAGTTATTGCCTTAATAATATCATTATCTAAGTACGTACGAAAAGTCGAGAGGATATGTTATTAAATATGCGTAGGAAAAGCATTGGTATTAACACAAAAATATGACCTAGAAAAAACATATATTCATGCCTCGAAGGAACGCCGTACCCATCTCATGGTGCCGCAGTGTATTATATGGGTATAACACGTAAAAGTAATAAATATCCATTCTCCTACACCCCTCTGCTACGCCCCTGGTCACCCCAGACACCACAAGGTGCCGCTGCGCCTCCTCTCACTCCCCCCCCGCTCGTCCCCCCCACCCCCGCACCGCCAACCGTGACCCCCTGCCAAGCGTGCCAGGCGTGCGTGCGTGCGTAAGTCTAACACTCAAAGTCTCGAAAAAGACACTTTTTCGCCCGTTTTTGGCCCATAGCATCTATGCGAGTAAAGCGATCGGGATGGTTAAACGTTAGGATCAACTAGACCCCAAATGGAGTCTATGTGCGAAAGAACGGGTTTTTAAAGTCAATTCTTAGGCCTTTTATGGCCCGGACGGCGGACGGACATTTCAAATTTGGATTCTACGCACCTTGAAACGTAAAGTGACAAAGTTTGAGGGGGGGTTATAAAATTTTTTTGCTACACGATCACATAGGCTTATTATTGGAAATAATAAACCAAAAAGCTTCTGTAATGGTTTTACATCACATAATTTATACCTACAAGAATGTTGGCCGAGAGTTTTAATTCCACAAAAATTGTTAACTACTTGTCAGGATGCCCTCGCTTTATATTATCAAACGTAATCACAATGTGTTCGCGAAACCCTAATTCATATTCCGGTGAAACTCAAGTTATTTTGGTCCGTTCATGAAGTTACGTGAGTATAGATTTGCTATTACAAGGCTTGTTGATATTAAAATAATTTTTTTGTTGTATAAATTGTTTTAAAATGTGATCGCGAGCATTGACCTCCGGAATGGGTATCCAAACCCAAAATATGCTTCCATGTTTTCTTTCAGACAACAAAACTATTATGAGTATATCGTAATTCTAATTAATGAAAATTAGGAACCTTCTGAATGGCTTTTTTGAGCTCGACGTTGTCTTTCCACCATGTGAGAGTAGCAGGCGGGCGGCTCCCTGACGTTTGGCACTCTAGGAAGTATTCTTTGAAGGCAGAAAGCGGGCTCGGTCTACTCAGTATCGAGACAGTCAGCGGTTTCACTGGAACAGACATACACAAATCATGAATATATTGATGACAAATTTCAGTATAAATGATTCTACCTTAATCAGAATGCTTATATATTTTCTGATGTACAAATTCGAAGAGGATTGACAATATAAACTAGGGTTTCCGTAGTTATTCTATATACTAACTAGTTATTAGAATAGCTACGGCTACATTACAACTACTACATGAGTCAAGCCACTCATCCGCCATGTTGTAATGTCATTCCGTCAGTTGTATACACAATAATTGTAATGTTGTTTATATTTCCTAGTTGATAGGAACCATTGTTTCTATTTTCTGTTAGCATTTTACAATGCATAGGTATCATAAGTAACTACCTACCAGTCAATATATACACATGAATAGGGCTCAGATTCAGAGCCGAAACGTCGTTGTAATTATGGAACAATAAAAAACTACATCCACCAACCACAAGACTAGCTTGGTCACTACCTCAAAAAACCCTCGTTTATATCGAATTTTCCTACTAGTCAACAAGATTTTCCTGAATTATATATATATATATATATATATATATATATATATATATATGTGTGTGTGTGTGTGTGTGTGTGTGTGTGTGTGTGTGTGTGTGTGTGTGTGTTTGTGTGTGTGTGTGTGTGTTTGTGTGTGTGTGTGTCATTCCAGTCCAGACGATAACTCTCCTTAGGATTGAGATAATGAGAAAAAACGCTGCAAATTATTTCACAAAGGTTTATTATTTTTTCAATTGAGTATGATCATAGTTTTAGTTGGCTAGCGTACGTCATAAGGCCCGTCCAGACTCCTCGGCGTATCCTATTTCGAGTTGCCACAACCTATACTTCTATAATTATATACGCATGTTTATATTTCTCGATTTGAGCTCCAATCTATTCAAATAGTTATTGCCTTAATAATATCATTATCTAAGCACGTACGAAAAGTCGAGAGGATATGTTATTAAATATGCGTAGGAAAAGCTTTGGTATTAACACACAAATATGTCCTTGAAAAAACATAATATTCATGCCTCGAAGGAACGCCGGCGCCGTACCCACCACAAGGTGCCGCGGCGCCGGCGCCTCCTCTCACTCCACCGCCCGCTCACCCCCCTCACCACCCACCGTGACCCCCTGCCAAGCGTGCCAGGCGTGCGCGCGTAGAAAAACACACTTTTTCGCCCGTTTTTGGCCCATAGCATCTATGCGAGTAAAGCGATCAGGATGGTTAAACGTTAGGACCAACTAGACCCCAAATGGAGTCTATGTGCGAAAGAAGGGGTTTTTTAAGTCAATTCTTAGGCCTTTTATGGCCCGGACGGCGGACGGCGGACGGCGAACGACGGACGGCGGACGGTGGACGGACATTTCAAATTTGGATTCTACGCACCTTGAAACGTAAAGTGACAAAGTTTGAGGGGGGGTTATAAAAATTTTTTGCTACACGATCACATAGGCTTATTATTGGAAATAATAAACCAAAATCCGTTGTTGTACCAAAAAATCGAGCATTCCAAACGAAAGGAATAGTTCGTTGGTCAGCCCTTTTTTAGCACATTTAATTGATCAAATTTCAAAAAAAATGTGCTAAAATAAATCACTACAAATAGCAAAAAGCAGCTCAAATTTGTTAAATGTATATATTTTGTCAGAATATTGCCCAAATAAAGTTTATTAACTCTAAAATAGAACATTCAAAAATTTATGTACACAATTTTTTTGAAAAATATACTTAAATTTAATTAAAATTTGCTAAAAAATTTATATAAACTGCAAAAAACAGATAAAAATTCAAAACCTCTATTTGGATAGTAGATTATTATCTAGAATACGTTTTTGGCATACAATTAATAGTTATCAATTACCTTGCACTCAAAAAGCTCAAAATTAAATACAAAATAACATTATACAATAGGTACGATAATTTACGAAAATTCTCTCTTACGATCATGCCGTATTACTGGAACATTTTTTCTATTTTCTACAACTTTGCTACGTATACGAATTTTTGTAGGATGTGCGGTTTAGGGGTTATTAGAGAAAAAATGTAAAATGGGTAAATTAAGCCACATTTATGAGGCCGCCATTTTGTATTACACCAATTTCGAGATGGCAGACGAAAATTTCTCACTCAAAACGGACTAATTTTTCATAATCTAATCTCAAACCTCCTCCTTAAATTACTGACTATTTTCGGCCTTGGCTTTTGGACTATAAAATCAAATGCCACCAGCTCAATAGCTCAAAGCAGTTAATCAGTGTTGGTACGCCAATTGTCATGAGCACAAGGTACCTTTGGTGAGGTAATGACTTTATCCGTCTCGGTCCATGTTTTGATTACTAGCATCAGACCACAAGTCAAACCTCATAGAAGATACCGACAATTAAAAATAAGTTGAGCAGATTTACAAAAAATCAGATTATGAATCAAGATCAGAATCAAGATTATGACAGACAACGATATTTGAGGTAGGTACATATCAGAAATGAAATAACAGTAGATAGGAGGCACAATTAAAAAGTCGACTCAGATATAATAAAATTGATGGCTCCAAGAGAGGTACATCGTATGTTTTTATCTTTAAAATCTGATACAAATTAACCAAAGGGTAGGATTTTAGGGTTCGACTAACACAGTTGCCTAACCACCATATCAAAGTTTCCAGTAATAAATTTATAACTATACACATTTGGGATTATTAGAGAAATGATGATTTGAGTAATCCCCTTATTTCGGGAAAAAATATTATTGTTTCAAGTCAACTGCTTGAATCTTGATCTATCAATGTTCCAGAAAACAATGAGTTCTTCGAGGTTCAATTTTAGAGGGCAATTATCGTGAAATGCGGTACCGATGTTATTATATATAGTATACTATGTTACAAAGATAAACTGCTCTCCATTAGCGTTTAATGTTCTCCAAGAAATTAAAATGAAATGCCTGTAACCAAAGTTGCGTTCTACTCCAACAACTTCTCCTTTTTGTTCCTGAAAAGAGAGAGAAAATTAAAAATAAACTCAGAATAAATTTGTCGTAAGTTTTTGTTAATTTGACTCTACCCTTAATTTCCATTCTCTCAACTCAAGAATTAACCTCACAAGTTTCCTGTGCTTCGAACCCCCTTCAGGAAGACTACTTTAAAGCTTAAAAGCAAGAACGCTAATGAAATAAGAATCACAAAGTTACAGGGGCCAAAAGAAAACTAACGATGGAAATAAGTTGGTGCTCATTCCATAAAGTGTACTACGCGGGGCTCGCTAATTTTTTCCGTGGACTGAGAAAGCAGCGTTGGTGGGGAAATTTAGGACCCGCAAACTTGGCTACTCTGTGGTTTTAAGCGAAACATTCGCTTTTCTCACTGAAGTGAAGAAATGAAGAATAGTTGCGGAGATTTTCAAATTAAGAACAAAAAAGAGGACACAACGAGATCTACAACGTGATCTACGGTTGGTCCGTATCACGAGTTGTGGTATTTCTCGAGTGGATCGTTTTTTACTTCTGGGCGTTGGATTTAACTCATAACCGACTACTGGTTTGGAGTGACATTAAAAATACAATTCTCTCAAGTTGCAATTTTGTGGATTATGAGCCCTCGGTCACGTCAAGACTAGTGACTCCATTATCAGAACAAGAAGTCTAAAGTGAAGTATATTAGATCTTAAGAAAATGTATAATAATTTATCACATGAATGTTGCTTATGAAATGTTATTACTTGGAAAAAAAATCTATGACGATCTTAGATGTTGAAGAACGAAAATGGTGAGTCAACTATCATCACCGTGCAGCAATTTAAAATAACAGTTAGGTTTGTTGCCTTATCCTTATGTAGGTTGGGTTGATTGAGGGTGAGATATTTCAGGCATTTCATAGTAAGAAAGTTTATTGGTCTATTGCTGAGCGCTTTCTCCTTGAATGCTTTCATCAGAGCTATGTAGACTAGCTGAGTGTTGAAGATGGTGTGATACGGGGTTGATGTACCCCTCGTCCCTGCTTTCTCGATGCAGTAATTCATAACGGTTAGGTTTGTAACCTATGGTTTTTTACAGATTCGGTCATAGAATAGTAGAAAATGGATTTTTATTCCGTTATTTTTTCTATCACGCACCAATTTTCCCACAACAACTTAGATTGCTCAATTTTTATTGTGGGACACACATACACGGACATAAACGTATGTTTTATTTGCCGATTCTGTCAGAGAAATATCGCAGACTATTTTTCCGTCGCGCTTGGGTCAATGCCGTGGGTCGATTTTAATAGGCGATCCCTCTTACAGACGAAGCCTTGCCTACATGACCTAGCTTCCGAGGGACGTCGTAAGTGTTCGCAATAAGGGTAATTGTTTGCTATCACTTTATCACCTCTAACTTTTAGAGAATTTTCAAAGAAAAATTGAGCTATTTAGATGGCTTCAAAAATTGAAAAGTAGGAGGGAAGGGGCGGGGACCCCCTGTAAATCCGTTTCATACATCAAAGAAATCAATCCTAGATGTTGACGTCGTATAATTTAATTATAGGGTGTATTTCCAGACTGCCTTAAAAGATGTCGTGAAAAATTCGTTTCAACGCAGAAAAATCCGTCTTGGCAAAAGACAGGTCAAGTTTGTTGGCCAGTCCGATCGCTCCAGAATTTCAGGTTCAAATTTGCAATTTAGTGTAAAAAAAAATGCTAAACAAATCTTTTCTTTTGCAACAGGGCTCGTGGGGTGTCACAGCCGAAGTATTTTTCAGCTCTGAGTCGAATGCGACCGCTCCCAGATTCATAAAAAGAGGGGAAAATAGATTTTGGTTTATTATTTCCAATAATAAGCCTATGTGATGGTATAGCAAAACATTTTTATAACCCCCCCCCCCCCCCCCCCCCCTCAAACTTTGTCACTTTACGTTTCAAGGTGCGTAGAATCCAAATTTAAAATGTCCGTCCGCCGTCCGCCGTTCGGGCCATAAAAGGCCTAAGAATTGACTTGAAAAACCCGTTCTTTCGCACATAGACTTCATTTGGGGTCTAGTTGGTCCTAACGTTTAACCATCCCAATCGCTTTACTCGCATAGATGCTATGGGCCAAAAACGGGCGAAAAAGTGTCTTTTTCGAGGCTTTGAGTGTTAGACTTATGCACGCGTGCACGCCTGGCACGCTTGGCAGGGGGTCACGGTGGGTGGTGAGGGGGGTCGAGCGGGGGGTGAGCGTGGGTGGAGTGAGAGGAGGCGCCGCGGCCCCTTGTGGCGGCTGGGGTGACCAGGGGCACAGCAGAGGGGTGTAGGAGAACGGATATTTATTACGTAAAAGTGTTATACCCATATAATACGCCGCGCCAACCTGGGGGGGTACGGCATTCGGGGCATAGTGGAACGGAACCTGGGGAGTAGCCAAAAGGCGTCCAGGGCTTATCGGAACGGATATAATATATATTTTATTACTTTTACCCATTGAACCTACCTTGAAAACACTAGTATATTTAGTATATTATATCATACTATAGTATGTTACAAAAATAATTGATCCAGCCCATCTAAAATCCTTTGTTCTTCTTCTTCCCAAAATCTTCTCAGATAGTTCGAAGCAAATCGTTTTTAAATTAAAATTGCATTACATGGGCAGGTTGGAGTCTGAACCCTCTGGACGAATAGCTGTTTACTTATATTTCTGCCATAGGTAAGTGGGGTGTCGTCACCCAAGTAATTTCGGACGCAGAATCGACTGGGATAGGTCCCAGATGCTTTTGGAATCCAGTGTACCTACGGTTTTAGTTTGATTCCTATAGAAATGAGCTCCATGAGATTGAATGAGACCACTCGGGTGGCTGTGCGATCATCCAATTGCTCCCCATCGGGAGCGCAGCCTGTAACGCGAGAGCAGAGGTGGATACTAGAAAATAGACTGTCGAAAGCCCCAGAGCATGCTGCTTACTATAGCTGGCTATCTGATTCAGAAATAATAAACCATTATGTAATAATTTGCAGCGTTTTTAGGTGAAATACGCCAGTAATTGACTGAATTTTGACAATAGGGCTAGCGAGATGTCACAGTCAAAGTATTTTAGCGAATTTTAAAGGAAAGTATGAGTTTTACCGCTGAGTCGATTCCGACCACTCAAAGATCTGAGGTAGGATTCGTATATAAGTGAGAAAAATCGATTTGCAGGCGAAAAATGCCCACAACTGACCAAATTTATGAATTCGGTTGCGTATGCTAAAATTTTCTTCGCGATCTCGTCACACGGCTGTCCCCTAGGATTTTATTAACAACTTTTCTTTAACAATTCGCTGTAATTGCCATGCTACATGACTGCATATGTTTTATACTAATTTTTTATTTATACAGGTTATCAACAATGGACTACAAACGAAAGACAAACATGTTTATAGGCCCGGAACAACATGATAATGGCCTGGAACATGATTACCTGGGCTCAAAGTAGGTACCTTTTGAAGTTACCTTTAGATATCGAATTACCAATCAATTGTTCATCAAACTAGTTTTAACTCGTCGCACCAGGATACTCATGTATATGTCCAACTAACATGAATTTTTACTAAGAGATTGATTACTTAATGTTATGTATTTTTAAGATGCGAGCGAAGCGAGCATTCAGATCGCTGATTTAAGGAAAAATCTGATCTGCGTAAAATCCCTAAGATCTCTGTAACTGACATTATCATGTTGTTCCGGGCCTTTAAGCATGTTTATTTCTCGTGTGTAGTCCATTGTTGATAACATATCAAAATACGAAAAAAATTAGAGGTGACAAAGTAATATTAAACAATTACCAGTTCAAGGTCCGATTCAGGCTGGCTTAAAACTAGGTTCGTATGTATAAATCGCATTTCAAACTTTTAGGCTCATCGTAAATCATTTTGAACATTCACTAGAAAACAATAGTAGGCATAACAGGTGTCCAGCATCCTCTTGCGAGGGCAACGCGTTGATCAATATTCATCTAATGTGAACGTTAAGAGGGAAGCAAACTGAATTTTCGCCCAAGAGTTTAGGTAAAGGTATTAGTAATTATGTTGGCCGCAGGATTCCCAAGCTGTTTTGTATGCTGCATAGAATAACACACGCTCGCAATGGCGAAGCGGCCCCGTGATTTGCATAAACCGCAATACCTCTAAGCCCGTCCCCAATCTACATGAGTTTTAACGTAGGTTGTATCGGGCCGTGGTCTAATTCCCCTCAACACCGCCGCGACCGCCCTGATACAGTCGCCTAATACAGGATCCGTATTTATATATTTTATATGCTGCATAATTTCCTCCGCCGATCTTCTGGTCCGAGCCGTGTGAAACGGTGAAATACGGTGGAAACAATAATAGCCACAGGATATGCGGACTATTCTCAACCGGAAACCGAAGCTTTTTCATTATGCAAATGCGTGATATTATATGTCATCGATGTTCTGGTTCGCTGTTCCTGAGGATGAATCTCTGTAATCGAACAATAAGGTTCCAATCATACAGCATGATTATATGAACTAGTTTTCATAATGTTCCACATTGTATTTATGTTAAGTTGTATTGAACTTTTAGCAATTTTAGGCAAGGCGCAGATAGAAACGCAGGTTGGTGAGGGTGACGAGACGTTCAAGACCCGACATGAGCAACACCCACTCCATCCTGTTCCTCACCAGAAAGCAACCCCTCAGCGTTGCCAACCTTTGTAAATATCCGTAATTGTAGGGAGTTACTTACTGTCAAATGTACAAACAAAATATACTGAATCGAACTTGAACGCCTGTATTTTAAAGCTATTTCATCTCTTTTTAAATCAAGTAGTCAATCCCTTAGTAAAAATTCAGATTAGTTGGACAAATAAATCAAAATGATTTGCATAGTTTGATGGTCTGGATGCTCGCAAGCTCGCATCTCAAAAATACGTAACATCAAGAAGTCAATCCATTAGCAAAATACAGATTAGTTAGACGAACAGATCAAAATGGCGTTCTAAAATATCGCTTAAAATAATTACGTTTAAAAATTTGTTTCGGAGGTGAATTCAAATGCAAAAGTCCAGTCATGCAGCATGACCCCATGAGCGAATTTTTGAAGAAATCTTCGACATTTCAGTCGCTATTGATCTTGTAGAGAAATTTACAACTATCGAACGGCATTAAGTATTTCGATTTTTGACTGATTTTTCAACTTTGAAATTTTTGAAAACGATACATATTCTTATAGGAAATTTTACGCTGATTCCGAATATACCACATGTTAGTATGCTGAAAAAATTATTTCGCACAACAAATCGCAAAAAACAGGTTATTTTGAAATTTTTGACTACATTTTTGAAAATTTCAACCCGAAGATGTAATCCAATCATGCTGGCCAACGAACTTGAACTTTCGTTTTGTGCCCTTAACATTTTAAAATTTGTTTGAAGTTTCTAGCACAATTCTACGGACAGTTATCGTCTGGAATGACACATACATATATACATATATACATACATACATATATACATACATACATAAAAAAATGCGTTAAACTTCAGAATGTGATTCAGAATAGCCTGAAACGGATTTCTGCATAAAAGTTTTTCAAAAATTCACATTCTACAAATTTTGAGGCGTGAGCAATAGCTTAATTTTCTTCAAAAATTCGCTAAAATCGATCTTCGGTCCTTTGACTCAGTAGTCTGTTGTGCTATATATACACTAGTCTACAGAGGACTACAAGAACCAGTGAACAATTAGCCGGTCAGACTGTGATTTCCTCAGTATCCGCAACAAGCGCTAGTTTCGCGCGGCCGTAGATGGCAGGCTTGAGACAATCTTATGTTGGCCCTCCACTGGAAGCGTATTCAAGCGACAAGGCGATTACAGGCGACTTCCGCGAGGCGACTGGGACGCGACTGAGCTCCTCCATTGGAGGCGACTTAGTCGCGTGAAGTCTGTGGTGGTATGTAGTGGACTGCATTTATTTTTGGTGAAGTACAACACAATGGACGACATAGATAGTTATTATTTGTTGGATAATGCTCTCGTAAATTTCCTTCGGATGAGAAGGAAATTACGAATGTTCTGGATGAATCCAATATTGACAAGGAGGCTAGGTCATATTCTTCCTCCTTGGATGTTTATGCTTCCTCATTGAAGAAGGTATGGGGGAAAAAAACAAATGAAAAAGTTCCAGTCATGCAGTATGAAAGTGTGAGCGAATTTTCGTAAAATCGTATCATATTATGTTACATTGTTTTGAAAATTGAGGACTGAGTGATAGGAAATTGTTTACTACCAATTTTATGACAAAAAACTCGTTCTAAATACTAATCTGCTATTCAACAAGAGATTTTCAATTTTTAACTTGTTTGTAGTTTTTATCGATTTTTTAAAGCACATTTTAATGAAATTCAAGTAGGTACACTTTTCAGCATAATTTTTTATATAAAATTTTCGAATGTTCTATTTTTTAGTTATTCAACTTTATTTGAGCAGTATTCTGCTAAAAAATATAAATTAAACGGTTTTTAGCAGTTTTTTGCTATTTTTAGAGATTCATTCAGCACTTTCTTTTATATTTGACCAATTTATGTGCTCAAACATGGGAGGGGGAAGCCAGGTCGTTCAAAGACAGGCGATCGATCCCATCCGGATGGGATCAGTCGCTCGTCGCCTCAAAACGCGCGAGTCGCGTCGCTCATGTAGCTTGCAGTGGAGGACCTCTAATACGTTTTAAGCTTATGGGATTTAGTGGTCCACGCTTCCAGTGGAGGACCACCCTTAAACGGAGGGGAAAAGACAGTGGAGTGAAAAGTGCTTGCGTCGGGTCTGGAACGCAGGTTGGTGAGGGTGATGCAACTCACGGAAGACCTGCTTGCAGGTACCGAGCGGAAATACAAACAAATGCAGGTTCAGTTGGTGACTCACTCCTGTGAACGCCCCTGTCAATCGTTGAACGAGATCTCACTCATAAACCATTTTTGGTTTGCTTTAAATAGGATTGAGGCAAAAATGATCCATTTGGCTAAAAATTGTTAAATTAATATTTTTCAGCTGAATTTTAGTAAGAAAAAAATTTATCAACAATGAACTAGAACATTAAAAAAATTATGCACGAAATTTTGCGGAAAGATATACTTAAATATCATTATTATTAGCTGAAAAATCGGTAAAATTCTGATAATATTAATCTTTTGCCTTTTTTTTCAAACGAGTTAACATATTTTAGTATTTATCAATATACTGAGATAAAGTCATGTTAAAGGGTTGCCTTTTTTTAAACCGCTAACAGTTTTTCCTTCCTTCTCACTGATGCAAGCAAGCTATTTGTAATCCATGGCTTAAGGTTTTTGAGTTTGTGGGATATTTCTCTAGATTTAGTAGGTACACTTATTTGTATAAGTAGTAAGTAAATTTATAAATTTATTGCAGCTTGAATTGACGTCGTGTAATTCGTATACCTACAACCGGTTTTCACTCTCCAATTCTTTCTCTATTTACCATAATCTATTTGCGTGATAAGATGCAGGCTTGAATGCCTAGTTGGCTCGCCTATTTTATCGGTCAAGAAGAGTGGGTACTGAATCAGGATCGAGAACTGATCAGTTATATTAGAACAGTATATTACACAAACAATATCTTAGAATTGGTAAATGCATGGGTCCACGCATGAAATTTCCCCTGTAGGACCTCCACAAGTTCATAAAATGGATTATGCTACATTGTTTTGAAGTTTGAGCATTTTTTATGGCAAAAAAAGAAACTCGTTTAAATAATATCTTGCGATTAAAAAAAGATGCTTTCCTAGAGCCTTAAGATAAAAATTTATGAGTCCATTATATGGCCGATAGTGACGTATGGTGCGGACTGTTGGGTGTTAGCAGTTCGTGATATGCGGTTATTGGAGATATGGAAGAGAAAAATCTTGAGAAGAATCTTCGGTCTAGTTTGTGAGGGGGGGGGGGGGGGGGGGGGGGGGGATGGGGAATAAATACAAATAGGGAATCGCAACACCTTGACGGACACCCAGGTGGACGCAGGCTCCGTGGAAGGCCGCGAATTACGTGGATGCAGGACGTGAAGGGCGATTTAAACGTTTAGGCTGTGGCGGAAAAAGACACAGGACAGACCAGTCTGGGTACAGATTTGCGAGCAGGTCAAGGCCCTAAATGGGCTGTAGTGCATCAAGATGAAGATCACAAAAATAGTAGAGGTTTTAGATTTGTTTGGCGCTTTTTACCGATTTTTCAGCTCATAATAATGGTATTTAAGTACATCTTTCAGCAAAATTTCATGCATAATTTTTTTAATTTTCTAGTTCATTGCTGATAAATTTTTTCTGACTAAAATTCAGATGGAAATATTTGTTTAACAATTTTTTCCCAAAAGTACTATTTTTGCCTCAATCCCATTTAAATCAAACCATAAAAATGGTTCATGATTGAAATCTCGTTCAACGATTGACAGGGGCGTTCACAGGAGTGAGTCACCAACTGAACCTGCGTTTCTTATTTCCGCTCGGTACCTACGAGCAGGTCTTCCGTGAGGTGCATCTCTTGTAAATCTGCGAAAACCACGATTTTGTCAGTTTTTAGGCAAAAGACATATCAAGGAGGCATTCCAGACCAATCATATGTGGTATAGGCGTGATCAGCGTTAAATTTCCAACAAGAAAGAGCCTTTTTAATTGAAAAAGAAAAAAAAAATAACCTGGAATTTAAGAGTTTTTCAAAAATCTGATGTCCCTCGAAAATTAGATGTCTAGGTGAAAAACGGGCTTCGGGTTCGGATGAAGCATCCTCGAAAACCCCCAGGATCAGTACCAGTTTCGTAAGGGCACGACTCTTGACTTATTTTTTGTTGGGCAGTGTTATATATTTAAATTATATAGGTTTAAATTACATCTGAGTCCGTCATATACTATAGTCTGCCAGGTATTTGTAAATGAATTTCCCTCTCAAAACGTCACCAAAAATATGCAGAAAATAACGATAGAATTCATTCTGGCAATATGCATCCCACACCAAGCAAGCGAAGCGAGCGAGACAACTAGGCTATTCATCAATAAAATACCCTGTGGGATGCCCGACTAGATGGAAATGTGTGAAGACAGGACACCCCTCAGTCGAAAGATCAGTCGGCGATTGTAGAGGTAGCTCCTCATCCACTCCAAGAAAGGTCCGTAAACACCCTGGGAGCTCAGTAGTGAAAGAAGGTGGCAATGAGAGAGTTTGTCAAAGGCAAGACTGTGTAGTCAGTAGAAATTACATCAGTCTGAAATCCTTTCGGGAAAGCATCCAATACAAAGTTTAGAAATTCCAGCCAATTGGTTGTAGTTGACCGGCCATGTAAAAATCCGTGTTGCTCTGCGGCGAATAGAGGTGAAAAAATCAGAGATGCTCAACAACGAGTTTTTCCAGTAGCTTCGGGATCGTGGACAATGAGCAGATTGCACGGTAGTGTGTATAGAACCCCCAGCTTTATGAACTGGAGTAACATAGGCAACTTTCTATCTGTCTGGGAAATTTCCTGAATCCAACGATCAGTTGAAGAGAGAAGTAAGTGGCTCAACCAAACTGTTCGAAAAATATTTCACCAATATAGGGGGAACACCATCGGGAACTATACCTTTGTTAATTAAATGTCGAGATCTGCAAATCCATGTGATACGCTGTCTCGAGAGATGAGTAGGGACCCAAAAGATATGTCGGCAAATAATCGGCTGGAGGCCAAAACATTGACGAGAAATCTCTCAAAAATAGGTAGATCCACTATTTTTTGTCGATCCAAAGCCTGGATTTCACCCAGGAACATACAGTTTAATAGTTTAATTAGGATTGATATTAATGATCAGATGATCAGAATGTGATCTCGTTCTACACTGCTGAGGTCATCCTATTTGGGCTCCACAGCCAATGAAAGGATCGTCAGCACAGGCCCTCTGCAGATGATAATTGTATGGTATTAATCCACCAACGGCACGTAATTTGGGTGAGTTTCAAACAAGATAGCGAGCATTACATTCACCCCACCTCCAAAGTTTGGGTCGACGAGAATTATTGAGTGTAATGACCGCACTAACAGTGAAGGCCCAGGGACTGAGGAAGAGAGTAAATGGGCCTGGCCCGGGGATGAAACAGCTGACGAGATTGGGAAGGGTAGGTGATGATGGGCAATGGGCGAAGGGGGTGAAACTCGGAAGGGGTGGCGACGGGGTTAAAGAGAATCTGCTAAGTTCCTATTTAACTTTTGGTCACTTGTCCTCACACCCCGGGCCCGCTCCTTCAATCTCCTTACATCCAACTTTTACTTCTAATTTAATTAAGCCAAGTATAATGAACGTATAGTGGAGTTTCTCTTCAGAGTTATAACAAGGGAGCAGGGGGTAAAAAGGCTGCAAAAGCGCTGGAAGATGGCTGTGTAGGGGCGGAGGGGGCAAGGGTTTTTTACTGCCCCTTTTAAACGCTTTATGTTCCCCAGTGGTTACACTGAAAATCCATTGAACGAAAAAAAAGAGAGATAAAGAGAACTTCGGGTAGGGAAAAAAGAAGTTGGCTGGGCGAAATATTAATTTTTATTAACTCGGTTTCCACAAAGTTATTTCTTCAACATTTCAATCCGCTGGTGATTACGAACCCGGGATCATATACCCAAGCCCAGTGGAATACGAGGGACTTATCAAATGAAACTGGTGCTTATTATTAAAACTCAAAGGTTTCCGTTAAAAAATCTGGCAATACTGTTTATGTTCACCAACCACAGAATTGAATCGGGGTCCTGGGGTGCAAAGGGGTCCCAAATGGCTAAACACGGGACAAATCTAAAATTCCCTGAAGAACTATTACACCTTAGAAGTTCACTCTTTTCTTGCACCTAAATATTTAGCTGAAAAAAAAAAAAAAAAAAAAAAAAAACAATAAATGGCTAAGCAATCCCCCCCCCCCCCCCTCCCCCAATCACAGTATTCAAATATTGTTCCAACCTTTAATATATTAAGTAGATGATTCCACGGTAATTTCTTAATTCCCAAACTATTGCAGAAATGCTAAAGTACACTAATACTTGACTAGAAAAATAAATTATCGGCAGGTGATATCATTGAAATATCTTCACTAATATAAAGATACCCCCATCGGTGTGATATAAAGATTAAAATTTTCAAAAATGCATATAGATACGTACCACAAAGGGTATTTTAGCGGATTTATACATCTTCCAACTTGGAACTTCTGCATAGGTACCGACTTCGCATCCAATCAATAAGAGCTCCTAAATAACAACGTAACTTGCAATACCATAAAACGAATAAATACTATATGTATTAACTACCAAGGTACTGAACTTTCTAGAACACTTGCCACCGTTTTTCCAAGCCATTATAATAACGACTACCAAATAACATCCCACTAACTATAAAATATTACTAACAGTAACTAGGACAATGTATTTGTCTGTACAATACAAAAACTCAATAAAACAATATTTTCTCAACTTTATCTAATGTTCCGTATAATTGAATTCTTCAACCAAACATTTTCTATAAGTCCCAGTTTTTCTCAGATACTGTACCAGTCCTGGCAGAAACTCATTTCCATTTAATATATAAATCAACTCTTGCCTTGACCGCCTTGAGCTTTTCAGGTGTATCAAACGGAACTCGCTTAATACCGGACAGACTGCCAAATAATGGAATGGAGTCTCCAACTCTTCCAAATTTCATAGCAAGCATTTGTTGAGCAATCCTTCCCTCCACCATCTATAATTCAGAGTCAGCATTTCAGAGCTCGCCTTGTACACCGCGCGTACGGGGATGAACTTGTTGCTAAGTGCCTCCTACCACCCTCCGCCGAGAAAAAAATCATTATTTTTGAAATGCGTGTTTTGACTTGGGAATGGTTTCATTCGATTCACAATACGAAAATACAATAGAAAAGTATGTTTTCTGAAGTTTAAAATTATTATTTTAGCACTAAATCTTGTGACTTTTGAAAAAAATTAAAGTTAATAAAAGTGGGAAAGGGTGTGAAAAATTTACTGTGATCATTTACCAACTTTTCGTAGAAAAAGTTGTCTTTTTAGTTTCAGAGGTCGTGGAATACGGTGATAATGGTTGTTTGAATTAAGGTTTCTTTATAAATATGTATGTAGGTATATTATATAGGTAGGTTTTAGCTTCGGCAAAGTGCGTTACTGATCACCGAGATTCGGTCAGGTGATTGAGTAAATTTTGTTCCCTACCCTTCGACGGTTTATTCCATCATTTTCAGGGGGTCTACAGACAGACTTTACCGTTTTAAATACTGTATAAAAAATAATTAATTAATGTTAAGCGATTAAACTTCTACAAAATCAATAATTCCTTAGCTTCCTCACTTAATGGAAGAATCTTTGGAAGTACAAGTCATATTGGCTAGACCTTGAAAAGGTGAACTTTCGACCCATTTTTTACCGTTCTTGCATCTTGAAAAGATATTGATTCTCTTAGTTGAATTTCCGATTTGAGTTGAGTTGATTGTCGTAATTTCGTGACCGATTTTCGTAACACGAATTCGTGATGTTCAGGCGAAATGATAGCTTCGTCGTCAATTCCAAAGAAGGAGCGAAAAAGTGCCAATCATGCATCATGATCATACGAGCTAATTTTCGTAAATTATTGTATTGTATAATGTTAAATTCTTTTAAAATTTGAGCTTTTTGAGTGTAAAGAAATTGTTGGCTATTAGTCTTATTAGTCTTTATGGCAAAAAACGAATTCAAAATTATAATCTGTTATTCAAAAAAAACTTTGGATTTTTTTTTTTTTCAGTTTTTATAGATTTTTTTTTTTAACAAATTTATAGGAAATTTAATTAAATCTTTCAGCATAATTTTGAACGTAAAATTTTCAATTTTATAGTTAATAAACTTTATTTGAGCAATATTCCACTAATAAATATAAATTCAATAAATTTCAATGAAATTTGTACAGCTTCTTGATAATGGTTAGAACTTCAAGAAAAAAATGAGCCGAACCAGAGGAAGGCGAAGCTCGTTTTTTCCATGCCTCTCAAGCTGCATTTCGCTCTAAAAACCCAAGCCTGGAGCCAATGTTCAAGCCATAATATTTTGAAAAAATAATTAGTATTTCTTAGCGATACTACATGAATATATTGCCAACATTATACCATTTAGGATTTTTTTCAATCACATAGAATGCGGTAGGCAATTTTCAAATTACACTCTCAAAAAGCTTAAAATCTCGAAATATCATGTTTCAGCCTCAATTTGGTAGTGAAAACAATTTTTAGCCACCGAAGGTCTTTCACTCCCTTATTATACAGGTAATAAACTTTGAGAAAACCACATTACATCCATTTTTGAGTCACTTTGCAAAAATGGATTTTTTTCCACCTTGGCCCCACTGTGCGCCGACCTGCCCAACTGCGTATTCAGCGTATGATGGCTGCGATTCAACCACCGCCTGATTTAATTCCAGTTTCCATCCCTCAAAGAACCTATCTTTCAGAATTCGAAAACCCAGCCTGGACCGTCCGTCGAGAGACAGGCCGCACTCCAGCGCGCGTTCATAAGCCTTGAATTATGAAACTTCGCACCTCACCACCTCATCTGATGCGATTTGCGGGTACCTATGAGCCGGAAGCTCCAGTGTGCGTGAAACATAATCTTGCTGTAATTTTGCGAAGTAGAATTCAAGCGCTCCAACTCTACTCTCCGCATACGAGATGTAATTAGGAGTGTTCTGAGGCAAAGCGAAAACTTTTTTGAAGTAATATCTATTGAATATTTCCAGTTGTTCGAAGCTTTTCCACCCCCATTCCTGAGCCCCATATCCAATGAGTAAACGAGTTGTGTCCAGTTATACTTTATGTTTAACTTCAACGGTTACATTTCGTTTTCTAATGAGTTCCCCCCCACACATTATCAACTCCATACTTAGCTTGATCACACTTATTATTGAGGCGTTACCCAGATCCAAACTTGGAGTTCCAACAACGCCGAGATATTTATATTCATTTGTAATAATAAAAGGTTCACCCTGTACAAAAATTTATTACGTCCTGCCCGCCTGCCACCACCTCCACCACAGATCATAACCATAGACTTCTCTTTGCTGAGTACCAGGTTCCATAGATGTAAATACTCCTCCAATTTTCAAATCATGATCTTCTGCGATGTTGCATTTTCATAACAGTAGCAAATTTTCGTTGAAAATGAAGCTACTGCAATGGCTCCAAAAATTTTAAAATCAAGATTTTCGAAAATTTTCTTCAATGAAATCCGTTTGGAGACATGTTGAAACGAATCCTAGAATTTAAAATTTTTTCACACACACACACACACACACACACACACACACACACACACACACACACACACACACACACACACACACACACACACACACACACACACACACACACACACACACACACACACACACACACACACACACACACACACACACACACACACACACACACACACACACACACACATTTTTTTTTTTTTTTTTTTTTTAAAGAAACCTCCCCTCAAAGACGGAGGGGGCACGCCATTAAATTGAAAAATAAACAAATAAAATAAAAAAGTGGGGAGGACGCCCAGGTTTACCCGACGCCGGCTCTAGGGATAAGGGAAGTTGCAGGACGAGGAGGAAGAATGGGATGAAAGGAAGTGCCCCTATAGAATGACCACCAATTAAGGTAAGAGCCCCGAAGGACGCGGGTGGTGATACCACGGAGCACTCCTGCCGAGATGCCCAACTCGAGAAGCTCCGTGGCACTTTTCCCGCACCACACCCCGCGCCATGAGACGGTCGTGGCCATGACCTTGATGTTATTAGGCACCACTCCTTTTAGCTCAGATATCGCTTGTCGCAGATCACTTCTATCATATTTACTTTTCTTAGCCCGCCAGGTCTGCTCCATGTCCACGCTGCCACTGACAACCTGGACATCCAGGATTATGGCAGACCCATCGGGCTTGATCGCAACGATATCTGGCTTCTTGCCCCGGTCACTCGGCATGTGGTATAGTCTCTCCCTTTCGACATCCCAACCGCTAGATGACAAAGCACCTGCTATATGCTTGGCAACCGCATCGTGACGTAAAATGCGGCCAACATGAGTACGAGGACACTGCTGCACTACATGATAAAGATTCTCATTTTTACCCCAACAGGCACGGCAAAGGGTGTCTACTGTCCCGCGACTACTCCTCGAACACCTCACCGAGGTGGCTAACGTAGCCACCCGGACGGCGTGAAAATGGCGATAGTCGCGGGCCCCAATGCCCTCTGAAGCCCATTCCACCCACTGGGTAGAAATGGGGGATTCAGAGCACTGTCGGAGTTCTTTACCATCTACTGACTCATGCAGTGCAGCAGCGAACTCAGCAGATGAGCTGGGTTTTGGAGCAGTTGGTGTTGCCCCCATCGCACCACAACAACTGCTGCCGGACAAAGTCCAGGTCAGCAGCAGTGCGGGCGACCTCCCAGCTCGAGCCCCTAAGGGCAAGCAGGCGCTGGCGGCGTAAAGATGGGATGCTGGCAGAAAGAGAGACAATACCGAGCCCACCGGCCTTGACCGGTGCGTGGATGTAAGCACTTGGGACACCAGGTGGAAAGCCTAGCCAAGAGCGCACAGCAGAGCGAACTTCACGATCTAACTCAAGCAGCCTCCCCGCAGTAAGCCTGCCAAAGACTAACCCATAGGTTAGCTTTGGCAGTAAGTACGTGCGAAGGAGGCGCAGCTTCTGCTGTGGCTTCAATGGAGCCTTGGTGACACGAGCTAATGCTCCACCAAGGTCCACACGGCTTGCAGCTGTAGTGGCCACACCCATGAAGTCGACCCCAAGGTACCGCCAGACCTCCAACACGGATCGGGCAGGGATGGAAGTTTGTCCTAAGACAAAACACTCCTCATCCACTACCTTCACCTTATGCTGGCGACCCGACGGGACCAAGGAGACCGACCCACACTTAGCTGGGTTGACCACCAAACCACACCTGGCTAGCTGCTCAGCAAATGCATTGAGGGAGATCTGCAAGCCCTCACGGGTTTCTGCGAGTAGGATGACATCATCAGCAAAAGCTAATGCACCTACTCGCACCCCAGGGGCGAGATCGAACCCTATTTCAGCTGGCAGCTTACCCAAGGCCGTATCCACGACCAGGTTGAAGAGGAGTGGCGACAGAGGATCCCCCTGGCGTACCCCGCGCCCAATAACAACATCCCCTGACATCTCACCTCGTGCCTCGAGGACCGTCACGCCTTCGTGGTACAGACAGGCAACATACTCAATTAAACGAGCAGGTGCCCCGACACCACGAAGACAATCGGTCAGGGCAAAGTGACTAACTGTGTCAAAGGCCTTAGCGACGTCCAGAGCGGCAAGATGGAGCTGCCGTTTCTTGATACGGGCCAGCGAAATGACAGTTTGGAGAACTGTTAGATTCTCCGCTGTGCCATCCGCTGGCCGAAATGCTCTCTGGACGTCACCTATGACACCAGCCACTTGGAGGCGAGATGCCAGAACTTTTTGGAAGTGGCGGAAGACCACCGACGAAATAGAAATTGGACGATAGCCTCCAGGCCCACTTCCCCCTTTCTTTGGGATGAAAACTGTCCGGGCACGGGTCAACACTTTCGGGGGTCTTCCAGATAGTAGCAACAGGTTGAGGATGAGCAGCCTAACATTCTTTAGAGCTTTATTCCAGCGTCGGGCGGAAATACCATCGGGTCCAGCAGAAGTGGAGTTTTTGACACGGCACTTATGTGCCTCGTCATGAAGCACCGGTGTGCACATGATGCTGCGTAAGGAGTCCCTGGTGGGAGCCTGGTGGGGGTACTACTGGCTCACCAGAGTTGTGGCTGGGAGCACTCATAAGTGGCTCCCAGTAATCCACAAACTCCTGGAGGGGGGGCATAACTTGTTCTTCCCCAGCTCCCTCCAGTACCTCCGCAGCTGCACGAGCCGGATGCTTCCTCCACAATCTCTGGACACGCTGATATTCCCGCCTCCTCGCTTGCTTAGCTGCTCTGCGACCTCCACGAGGCACCACATTAGGGGGAACTTCTCCCTGGTGCCTCGCCACGGTCGCTTCCTCAACCTGCGGGAAGATCCTCTGCACATAGGCCGCGACCTCGTCCTCCAAGCCATTTGGCCCCTCAACAGCCCGCCTCGCCAGATCCTGCAGGTAGGCACTCTCATAACCAACAATATTGCCTACCTGCTCCCCGAGCCTCAATACTTCAGTCTTCAAGTCTGAAAGAAGACCGGAGGTCACGGGGGAGGATTGCTGAATGGTGGGCTGTTGTCCCACGTCTGCCGGAGATGCGGGAGAGACCCCACTGCTATTTGCCAGGATTGCATCCTGGACAAGCTGCTTGTAGTGGGGCCTCAGGCGAAGAGATTGAATGGCAGAAAGCGTGCGCATGGGAAAACGTTGCTGCAAATAAACATTAATTCGACGTACCCCATTGCGCACAGCCTCTGCCTCTTCTGCTGCCATTCGCCGCAAATCCTCAGAAGCATACCTGGGCCGGTCTCGCTCTATACTAATTGCTGCGTTGGCCTCTACAGGATGCTTCTGCCAGACGTGGGCCCCCAGGCCACGCTTGGTGCTAAAGGCTCTTTCACAATGGGCACATTGGTGGGCATTAATTGGGGCTGTGGAAGACGAGGAGGGATAGGATGAAGATGAAGATGATGAGGGAGAGGATGGCCGACGCCCCGGCCTGGAGCGCCCCCGAGCGCCTCCCCTAAGACCCCGTGTGCCAATGGGCATGCGGGGGTTATGAGGCTCATTATTTTTGCTGTCCATAACGGGGGAGACACAGTAAGAAGGGTCGGGAGACCCGTTGACACAAGCCTCCCCCCTAATCGCCAGTGGGTCATTTTGCCACCCTCTGTTCACCCAGAGGGCGCCCGGGTTGCACGACGGGGACGTATGACCATGACTTGGGTAGGGATTTGAAGGAGCTCCGAAGAGATAAAAACACCAACAGTTACCCTACCCCAGCAACACACACACACACACACACACACACACACACACACACACACACACACACACACACACACACACACACACACACACACACACACACACACACACACACACACACACACACACACACACACTGTGTGTGTGTGTGTGTGTGTGTGTGTGTGTGTGTGTGTGTGTGTGTGTGTTTGTGTGTGTCCTTCCAGACGATAACTCACCTTAAGATAGAGATAAAAATTCCGTTCTTGCGACAATAAATCAAGCATTCCAAACGAAAAGGACGAGTTCGTTGGCCAGCATTTTTTTGAGCACATTAGATTGGTCAAATTTCAAAAATTGTGCTAAAAAATCATTAAAAATGGCTAAAAATTCGTTAAATTTAAATTATTTACAGAATTTTATCCGAAATAAGTTTATTAACGATGAACTAGAACATTAAACAATTTATGCACAAATTTGTGCTGAAAAATATAGGTACTTCAATTTCATTAATATTTGCAAACGAATTAGATAAAAAGTGTAAAACCATGTTAAAAACCTAAAATTTATTTGAATCGCAAAACACTATTTAGAACGAGTTGTTTGCCATAAAATTGGTAGTTAACAATTTCTTTTCACTCAGAGTCCTCAATTTTTAAAACAATATAAAATAATATAGCACGATAATTTACAAAAATTCGCTCATACGATCATGCTGCACGACTGTAACTTTTTCATATATCTTTTATAGTTTTTCCACAATGAACCGAACAATAGAAGCCAAATTTTTTCCTAATTATTTCACTTCTTGAATTTTGAAACTTTGTTACATTCATAGTGTGGAGCGATCACTGCATTTTTTTGGATGCGAATTATTATTTAAAATTCAACAATATTATTGAAAACTTAGGGAGCTGATGAAATTCCAGTTTAAAACTGGCTCGCCCTATCTGTACATATTAATAAATCATTGGTAGGCACTGCATTACCGGAAGATTCCTAGTCATACTTTGATCAGACCTGTTTTTAAAGTAGATGCCTGGACTTCGTTAATTTTCCTCGAGTAATCCTCCCTTCTGTTCATTGAAGCTGCATTAAAGTTATTCCAAAAGATTGAAATAGCGGTACAATGGGTAGGAATGATCTCGAACATTAGGGTAATAGGGCTGTTAGGAAAGAATTCCCTGTTAGCAAACGAAGGAAACCCCGAAAACGACGTATATTTGGGAAGTTACCACCGGCAGAGTCTGCTAGATTATTGCGCCCTGCAGCTCCCTTCTCTTCTATTTCTTCGCTGTTCGTTTCAGTTACATCTACATACACAAGAGCGTATCAATTTACACACAAAAGTACTTTTTTCTCGATTTTCTCTCCAACTTAATTGAAAGTTTTCTCGTCCCCCTCTCCCCATCACCCCTCACTTTTCTAATCTTATCCGAGGAGCTGGGGTTCCAATGAGATATACTTCGCCCCCCCTCTCCTCCCACCCCTTCACCCCAAAGAGGGTATTGTTCTTGGGTTACCGTCATTGAATTTACAACTTTCCCTCTCCCCCACGCTCTCAATGTAAAGAAGGTTAAAAAAAGGGAATGAGGAAATTGTATTCACTCACTTTACGTTCTCTTATCGATAAGAGGCTCATACATTTTTGCTTCCGTGTACCGGACGAATGAGGGGGCGGAGACATGGCGAAACTGAAATCCAATCTTGGAGTATCTCCTTGGCAAAGGTGCTTTACATCACTACCGGTCTACCGCGTCACGGAAAATAGAGCTGCGTGAATGAGTGTAAAATGACCACCTAATAACCGACCAGATATTAGAGAGTTTCTAAAGCGATAGGGAGATAGAGATGAGGCGCCTTATCGTGAACGGAAAACCCTACTGCGCATGTGCGGGCAGATGAGGTACCTCATCTCCAATAAGACAAATTTATTTCACCTAAACATAAGACGCTTTATCACGAACCAACTTATCTCATCTCTTCCTCCCTATCGCAAAGTAACCTTACACATCGATAACAGTGATATTAATTTCTTGTTGGTATTCATATTTTATTATTATCGTTTTCCGGCATGGAGGGCGGCCGGCTCGGATGGAAAAGTGGACTTATCAGGGCTAGAAAATCGAAGTAGTGAATAAGTTCAAATACTTAGGTATGACAAGTATTTTCACTCATTCCTAACTTGACCGCCCTTGAGCGCCCATTTCCACAACTGAAAACTCAAAAAGTTCCTACTTTTATAATGAACTAGCCGCTCCGGCTCGCTACGCTCGCCTCCACGTCCAGCCGGGGGGCAAGCCCCCCGGACCCCCCATTAAATTGCTCGCTTCGCTCGCAAAGTGTGGCATGTATTGAATGTTGCTCGCGTCGCTCGCAAACAAAAACCCTGGACTCCCCATTAAGTTGCTCGCTTCGCTCGCAAGGTGTGGCTGTACACATGCGATGTATTACAAATGAAACATGTAGAGGATGTTGCTCGCTTCGCTCGCAAACGGTAGATCTCTAAGGGTAGGTTTAACTTCTGTAGGGGATGCTGCTCGCTTCGCTCGCAAACGGTAGATCTCTAAGGGAAGGTTTAACTTCTGTAGGGGATGCTGCTCGCTTCGCTCGCTTGAGGAAGTTATACTGCCCACCCAACTTGGCAGACGTTTTTTTCTGTTGGAAATTCTTACAAACAAATTAAATCTTATAAAACTACGTGGAACCACAAAAAGTTTATTCGGGGATGTTGCTCGCTTCGCTCGCAAGGTATTGGTGTATATTTGTAGGAAAAAATCCGAATTTATTCTGTTGACATGGCTCTCGCTTCGCTCGCAAGGTATACCTGTACACCCTTCAAGACTAAGTGCGTAGGCCAGGCTCGCAACCTATGTGTACCTGCTCGCAACCCGTTCCCGTCAGGTGCAAGCCCTGCCTCATCGAACCCCTTCACGTCAATTCTTGAGCCTTCTCTCGTCCACGGCACAATCATTTTAATCGCTTTGCTCGCTTCCGCTCGCAATTTGACCGAGTTCTCGTCACTTTTTTCGATATCCGATTTCGGATTCAGATTCGGCGGGATCAACCTTTATTTCGCCCGCGAAAACCGTTCCGAAAAACGTACCTTTATGGGGTATATTTTAATTTTAAAAAACCAAGTTTTTCGTCGGAATTTTCGAGAAAACGGGTCCGTACTCTCGCATTTTTTTGACGCATTTCCCGATACTTTTTTCGCGATCCGATCGCGCCGTCGTCTTCCTCGTAGAAAAACCTCCGAAACCGGTATTTTTCCGGAATTTTCAACGGCCGTTTAGAGGGGTAGAGGAAGCGGGGAAGTCCAAAAAGCGCACATTAATTCTTACTTCGACCCCCCTCCCGCCCTACGGCCCATGGTTCGGCTGGGATTAGACAATTTTAAATTCGCTCGCTCCCCCTTTCGGAAAATCCCAAGAAGATCCCCCCACTCGTAGACTCCCCCCACTCAGCCGTTTGGCCGTGCATAGCATGGACAGACAGACAAACAGACAAACAGACGGAGTTTCATTCTTATAAATAATAGAGATGTTTCCAAGACAGTAATATAACAAAAATGACGCCAACAACAACCCTAAATGATAACCTCCCAAGATGGACAACCTTCCATATGTAAACATTTGCTTCCACCTGGAACTTGTATAACTTTTAGCATCTCTCTTCCATCTCTGGACAAAAAAACTATTATCTAAACCATTTCTAATAGCTACAAGTGACTAAAAGGTGCCACCATCACAGAACAGTGCAACAAATATCAATGTGAGTCTTTAAAATAACTCCAATGCGCAGTTCATTTATGTACCTACTCAAGTCAGGTAGGTAGTTACCTCCAACCATAGATCTTATTTTCAAACCTACTTTTCACTCATTCCTAACTTGATATTACCACACAGGAAATAATGGGGAACAACCTAACTCAGTTTTGTCCATGGTGCAGACCCATACTTCAACAAAACCTGTTTTGTGATGGTCACCTCACGCAAAATATACCTACCATACAGTGATGTAAGTAAAGTGTAGTATGCATATATATTCACGAATCTTGTTCATTCTGCATAGAATGAGTAGTGCAAACATCTTATGTATAAATAGTTTTATAATTAATTATTATCATATTTTTCTCCATGTATCCATTATAATGTCCCTATTAGAGCTCACCTCTTCGAGGGAGCCTGTTCTCTAGTTTTAGTGTCTTCAATTATGTGATACCATATTGTGTCTGTGTTATACTCAAGTAAACACGTTCACTCGCTGAGCTTGACAAGGGTGACCATCATCGGCACCGAAACGTCGCTCAAAATGTTCACTTTTGAACCAACTGTAGCTGTAAGGACTACAATGTAGCTCTCAATATACATCTACGCCCAACGACTGGACTGGTCTTTCAACCCGAATTCACTTAGGTATGACGATAACTCCATCTCTCTCTTTCGCAGCTCACATCTAGGACAGAGTTGCATCTGCCAAACTTGCGATTGGTTGTATGTGGAGGGCATTCCTCTCGCATAGCCATATACCTTTCCTTGACAAGAAGAAGTTTTTTGAGGCGGTGGTCAGGTCCATCCTCTGTTACGGTGCACAGGTATGGGGGTATTTGTACAGTGATGAAATTGAATTTGTGCAGCGCTCTTTTCTCAAAATGGTATTTTCTCTTCCACGTAGTACCCCGAACTATTTTCTCTATCTTGAAACCAAGATAGAACCTGTTTATGTGCACACATTGAGGTTACACTTCAATTACATTTTGAAGGCTTTAAGTATGTCGGAACATCGTTTGCCTCGCATGCTTGCTGAAAAATGCTTGAGTCTTAATGTATTTTGGGTTGGGGATTGGTCGAAGTTAAAAAATCGTTATAGCATTCCATTTGGGGAAAGGGGGATTTATGGGCAGCGAAAATGGAACAATCCCTCGAAATTATCATGGTGAGCATTGGGAGGGAGTATGAACATAGGGCTTCGCAGTCAACTAGACATGTCCAATACCGGGATCTACGGTCGGGAATGGCTGAAGTCAAACCAGCCTTAGAAATTAGGAATTTCATAGCGTGTAGGTGGATCATCAAGTTGAGGGGGGATCTTTTGGCACTAAAGCATAGGAATGTTGATGATCAAAATTGTCCACTATGCAGCGCCCGTGAAATCGAGGATGCATTTCATTTCGTAGGCAGGTGCACAGCATTAACTAGCGTAAGGTTAAAAATTTTTAGTGTTAGAGAAATGTCGCGAGTCTATTGCTTCCGAGACTGCAAGGCAGCGGAAGCTTTGTTTTCACTTTCGAAATGAAAAAAATTGTTTGCTCCAAAATCAAAATTTCCACTCGCATTTTGCGTTTCAGAGCCTCCTGAACAAATTTGGTTCCGTGTCTGTCTGTCTGTCTGTCCGTCCACATTTCCTTGTAACAGCTATAACTTCCACAATTTTGATCCGATTTTAACCAAATTTTCAGGGATCGTGCGGGTTAAGCTCTAGATGGTCCCCTATCAACTTCATTATGATCGAATCAACGGTAGCCTCTGCGCAGGCGCAAACAAAATTTTCTTGTTTTGGTCATAACTCAGGCAATTGTGAACGGATTTCGGTCAGATTTTCAGGGATGATGCGGGCAAGGTTTCTTGAGGTCCCGTATCACATTCTTCGCGATCATCAGCAGCGGTACGCTAGGCGCATGCGCGAAAGTGATGTTTTTGTTACGGTCACAGCTTAGTTAATTTTATCGGATTTTGTTCAAATGTTCAGAGATGATCCCGGTAGAGTCCCTTGAGGAGCCATACGTATCGGTACTACCAGAGATTGTGCCCATCATGCCGGGAATTTATTTGCCGGCCGTTTCTAGTTTTCTGGAATTTAATGGTGACGTACTGTGAAGGTCACGAGGAAGCTCATGTGCCATTTCCTTGGCAGTGTATTTTGAAGAGTTATTGAGACAGGCTGACCCCTTACTGGTAAGATTTTGTGCCGTAGCTTGGCCCCTAAGATATAAGGCTGTCAGGGAGTACAATCTCATTTAAATTTCGGTGGCATGATAAGATAGTATTGGCTTAGGAACTTATTTTACAAGAAAAATAGTGAGCACATCGAGAATGTTTACCCTAATTTCGGACGGATTACAAGCACCTTATACTTTGTATATAGATATCTATATTTTTACTCATTGTTATCATTATTATAAGTAAAAGTGATTAAATTGCAATAATATTTGGATATTTCAATAGTTTGGATGTTTGTATTATTGGAGGCGCGAACTCGCCTGACGTTCCTTATATAGGAACATGGCTATTGCATAGCTCCTGGTAATTTATGTAATATGTTTATTATTGTTAATAAAAGCATGCTTTCTCTCTCTCTCTCTCTCTCTCATGATTCATGAAAAAAACATTCATTTTCTTGTTCATATATTTTCAAAATCTGCCATTGCGAAACCTTTTTGTGAATAACAAAAGAACTAGGAAACGTAGAAATGGTGGAAACTAAACACATGGGATAGGCGGGAAAATCCTCTTGGTGGTTCAGCGTTACTTGAAGATTAGTAGCGTCACTCTAAGATGAAATGCTAATTCGAACCTCTTGACTTTATCAGGTTTCGAAGGTCTTGACTTTACCTTTTGACTTTACCATCCGCTGTGGCTCGCCCCAGATGATAAAATCCCCAAGCGCCTTATCTCAATTGACTTATCGTTTAGGAACTCTCTATTAACGTTGACTCCCTTGTATGATTAGTAAATAACTTTCGCGTTAGCCTTTCACTTTGTTCTCTATTAGGTATATATCCGTGAGTTTGTTTTCATGTGCAAACTTTGTTCATGACCGTTACCCACGTATTCATGTAATATTTATAGATGAAGATCGATTCCATCCTCGGAAGTTTCACACCAATCACACTCTGTTTCGATAAGTAGTTTTCTTCCTGTGATTTTTCGTGGTTTCTTGAGGGAGAGACGTACACAGGGCAGCGGGTTCCACCCAGACTAGAGGGGTCCTTTGACCTCACCACCGCTCGAAACTTTGAAAATAAGAAAAACTACTAAGAAAACGTTCAATGAAAATTAGGTACTTACCGTACGATATAATGGTTGGTGCTCAATTTCATAGGATGAAATCTACTTCAGTTTAAAAATTGTAAAGCACCCATGAAACCCACGGGTCTTGTGCCTCATTAGTGCACTTTTCAACATAACATAAAATATGTTATTCAACTTACATGGCATCAGCTAGTGTGTTTTGACTTTCTATACCATAAAAACTACTGTTTTCAAAGATTGTATCGTCTTTTCAATGGAAGGGGTGAGTCAAATTATTAAACTCCGGATGAACCTTTGGGAATCTTAGAAGCTGATTTCATGGGAGTGTTTTGTTCCTGAGTACAAAAACCCAACCGCAAAACAAGAATATTTACTGTTCCCACGCCTGAACGGCTAAGAGGAAGGAAAGCTGTTGGCCTGCTGAACGTTTTCCGGGACTTGAGCTACTCTTGGATCTGAAAACACATCTTTACGGTTCAGAGAAATGTATGTGTATTTGCAGTTCAGTCACTCTGCATTGTTATGATCGTGTCTAGGGGTGCAAATGTTTTATTATAATTATTATTATTATATATCCAGAAATGGGCGTTCACCCTCGGAAGGCCGCCATGGTGGGTTGGGTCCGGGCTTAGCCGGGACGCCCCGGCCAAGCCACCTTTTGGGTGATTACGGACTACTTATTTGGTCTACAGCCGACATCTTAGTTTTCCTATTTATTTATTTTTTATATGACTTTTTAAATAAAGTTCTTCCATAAAATTGTATGGCTGCATATATAAATTTGTGCTAATTTGATCATTTGGATGTTGTTGAATTTGTATTTGTTATTTGGCTTTTTTGTGTTTTGCACATATGTGTCAAATAAAACTATCTATCTATCTATCATGTAGGTACCTTTGTCGGCAGGTGGACAGAAATTCGACCACTTGAAATGACATTGAACAATAATTTCCAGTTTCGTGATTAATTTTGTGTACGTAACAGCACTGAAGGGTGAAAAGGTTTTTTTTTTTTTTTTTTATTTTTTATATTTTTTTAAGTGAATTTTTGAAGAAAATTAAGTTACCAAGATTCACCTCTCATGACTCATGAATTCAAGCATCAAAAATGATCTAATGTTCCAGTCATGCAGCATTATCGTTGAGTGAATTTGCGTAAATTATCGCGTATCATGTTACATTGTTTTGAAATTTGATCATTTTGAGAGCGGAGAAATTGTCGACTACTAATTTTATTGCGAAAAAAACAAAAAAAAACTCCCAAATCTCGCGATTAAAACTGAATAGAAATTTCAAGCTTTTTTTATTTTTTTTTTTTAAATCGATTTTTGGCAAATATTATTGAAATTTAAGTACTCTTCCAGCACAATTGTAAACATATTTTTTAAATGTTCGATTCTATTGGTGGTAAACGTTTTTGACTGATATTCTGCTGGATTCGTTTCAGAATGCCTCTATACGGATTTCAATGAAGAACATATTCAAAAACGTTTATTTTAAAATTTTTGGAGCCACTGCAACAGTTTCACATTTTACAAAAATTCACTAAAAATTGTTAGTTGAATTGTAAAACTCGGTTATAACGGAGTCGGGAATTATGGAAATTTTACCATTTGATTCAACGTGGAAAATTACACACTGATCAACCTCATTGGTACGTAGAGAATAGGTACTTTTTTTTTAAACCCTGGTTTCGATGGATTTTTTCAGTACCTATATTTTTGTGCGCTACAATTTTCAAAAACTATTTCAGGCATCTAACTTCTTATTTTTAATAATTCTGCTAAATGTTGTAATCAAGATGTTGCTTACCGCATTTTGCGTCAGTTTTAGCTATTTGGCTTTCGCAAATGTTTTTACAATAAGCTGGTAGGAAAATACACAAGGTTTATTTCGATTTCAAGGATAGACACATGCAAATGTAAATACCACAGCTCGTTCACATACACACGTCACATATACTGTAACTTTTTTTATAAGATAAAAAGTTAAATGTTTTGATCCGATTCTGAGAGCCTTAAAACAAATTTCTATTGAACATTTCTAAAGAAAAGCTTGAATTTTTTAGACCCCATAAATGTTTTACTAAAATTAAAAAATCCGTTACAGGACTGAAATATAATAACTTTAGTTCTCCATGAACGTTACGTAAGCTGCCAGACTTTTTTCTGGAACTTTCTTCAATACGTGAGTCAGGAATCAATTTGACAACGAATCTAAATAAATAAATGAATATTTGTTCAACAAGTGTGGTTCTGAGTTTTCTGGCCGTTACGGACAACATAATAAATCACTTCATAGGATTGAGTTTCTTTTATTGAATGGGGTTTGCTGACGAAAAATCATTATTTGTAATTCAAAATGGAAAGACGAAATAGAATAGACGAAAAGTTTCGGTTTGACTGGTTATGTTGATGAAACTTACACGAGTTACTCCATATATGGATGGAAATGATATCTAATGCCCCTCATTTTTGTCATCAAACAATGGACATACTAGAAATTTCTTTCTAAATGAAAATTTTCCAGATTGTACATAAAGGACACATGAATTTTGAATACATCATTGGAAAGTTAGAGTGAACCATCGCACCCAGTAATTTCCTTTCATTTCAGAATAGTTTCCCCGAGTTCAGAATAAGCATGAGGTCGGACTTTATTTGACTATTCATCGAACGGTTATGAACTTCGCAGTTTCCTGTCCCGTTTAAGCAGTCAAAAGGTTCATACGCCGAGAAAAGAGCCTGCGTAAGTTGAACGAGGCAAAAGTTGTGCACGCATGGGAGCCATTAGGAAGTAACTGGGCTATTCTCGAAGGAACCCCGAGGGCGGAGATCCTTGAAAGCAATGACGAGAAAGTAGTATCAGGTAAGATGGCTTCCCATAATACGACAAAATAAAACCAATGCCGTAATGCCAAGAGCCTGAGACAGAAGGCAGGGAATAGTCCCATGGAAGGCGAGCCCACGCGTTCCTCCGAAACAAGATTTCTCGGAGTGATTCTTCATTAAGAATTGAAGGGCTGGACAAGATGGGAATCTTAACAAGAATTTTTATATCATGTAGTAAAATCCTTGACGGTCGGGAACAATGATACAAGAACTAGGTCAGAAGCCCTGGTAGGTGAGTTGATCGTATAAAAATGATGCGACGACCGAATATTGAGATAATAATCAACTTCAGATCAGATTGATCAGCAAAATATAAATATAATAGTTCAACCATTTCTAGTTGCAGTGATAACTCCAAGAGTTCAAAATCACATTTACCATTTATGTCTCCCTAACTACCCACATTTCAATTATTTTCTATCGTTCAACTTTGTTTAATAATACTATTTGAATCTGGATTTTGATTCGCCACTATTCTATAACAATTTACTAAACCTAAATTTCTAATATTTTAATAGCGTTCGCGAGTAGGTACCTTATCTTCTAGACTAAATATAAAAATACTTTCGGCCTGAGCGCCTTTCCTTGGACCCGAATGAATCACTAGCTTAAAACGTCACTGGACTAGGAATGTTCAATACTACTCGTAAAAGTACTTGAATCAAAATATCGATACCATACTAGTATCGAATCGCAAGTACACTTGTATCGATACAATATTATCATTAGCAAAATGTGAGAAAGAAAATCAGTTTACTAACTACAATATGATACAGGTATACTACACTAGTACTAATAAAATATTATTCAGTAGTACTGATACTAACGAATAAGAAGATTATTAACAGAAAGGTATTGTAGGTACCTACTGATGATAAGATAATAAAAATTTAAAATATGTTAAAGGAACTGAACAGGCAAGAAAGTAAAACACCATTTAATCAACCACCACCGCTTTTAATTATTTAAAAAACGCAGCAAATTATTTCACAGTTTATTATTTTTTTCAATTGAGTATGATCGTAGTTTTAGGTGGCTTGCGTGCGTCATAAGGCCCGTCCAGACTCCTAAACGTGTCCTATTTCGAGTTGCCACAACCTATACTTCTATAATTATATACGCATGTTCATATTTCTCGATTTGAGCTCCTATCTATTCAAATAGTTATTGCCTTAATAATATCATTATCTAAGTACGTACGAAAAGTCGAGAGGATATGTTATTAAATATGCGTAGGAAAAGCATTGGTATTAACACACAAATATGACCTAGAAAAAAACATACATTCATGCCTCGAAGGAACGCCGTACCCACCTCATGGTGCCGCGGTGTATTATATGGGTATAATACGTAAAAGTAATAAATATCCATTCTCCTACACCCCTCTGCTACGCCCCTGGTCACCCCAGACACCACAAGGTGCCGCGGCGCCTCCTCTCACTCCACCCCCCGCTCACCCCCCTCACCACCAACCGTGACCCCCTGCCAAGCGTGCCAGGCGTGCGTGCGTGCGTAAGTCTAACACTCAAAGCCTCGAAAAAGACACTTTTTCGCCCATTTTTGGCCCATAGCATCTATGCGAGTAAAGCGATCGAGATGGTTAAACGTTAGGACCAACTAGATCGCAAATAGAGTCTATGTGCGAAAGAACGGGTTTTTTAAAGTCAATTCTTAGGCCTTTTATGGCCCGGACGGCGGACGGCGAACGGCGGACGGACATTTCAAATTTGGATTCTACGCACCTTGAAACGTAACGTGACATTGTTTGAGGGGGGGGGGGGGGGGGGGGTTATAAAAATTTTTTGCTACACGATCACATAGGCTTATTATTGGAAATAATAAACCAAAATGAACATACAACAATTTTTACAAAGTTTGATTGGTTTTACCCCTTCAAACCCCAAATTTGTTTCACCATACCGCTCAGAAACACCAGTTCATTGAGGTGTCTTAGGGACAGGCGGCTTCGTGATTGATTCAAAATTATCCCTGTCTTCAAGAATAGTCTCTCACTTGGAACAGAAGTTGCGATCAGCATCAGCCGGGCTTGCTGATAGAGCCCAGGATATATCGTCCTCATGACCTTCCACTCTGTTAGTGGGTCTGCCTTCAATTACAACACATCTCATCATCAGCGTTTTTACCTGAACGTTTTTATCTAATCCTAATCTATCTTCCTTTACCAACCTATCTTTCTCCAACAATCTATTTTTTACAATAAGTTGATGATTAATTTCTATTTGAGTATTTCTTACAATTCTTGAATTTTCCGATACCAGGACTAGTGTCAAAAGGAAAGTATCAATGCCAAAATAGTTGGTATCGAAAGAAAAGTACCGATACCGTACTAGGTTCTCCACTGTGCCATCTGCTTGCCAAAATGCTCTTTGGACGTCACCTATGACACCAGCCACTTGGAAGCGAGATGCCAGAATCTATTGAAAGTGGCAGAAGGCTACACACTACAGTGGCATGATATTGAAATCGGATGGCAGCCTCCAGGCCCACTTCCTCCTTTCTTTGGGATGAAGATGGTTCGGGCACGGGTCAACGCTTTCGGGGGCCTTCCCGATAGATGTAACAGGTTGAGGATGAGCAGCTTGATATTTTTCGGGGCTTTATTCCAGCGTTGGGCAGAAATACCATCGGGTCCAGTGGATGTAGAGTTTTTGACACGGCTCTTGTGTGCATTGTCATGAAGCACTGGCGTGCACATAATGCCGCGTAAGGAATCCCTGATGGAAGTTGGAGGAACCACCGGCTCACCTGGGTTGTGGCTGGAAGCAATCAAGAGTGGCTCCCAAAATTCCACAAACTCCTGGAGATGGGGCAAAACTTGTTCTTCCCCAGCCCCCTCCAGTACCTCCGCTGCTACACGAGCCGGATGCTTCCTCCACAACCTCTGAACCCGCTGGTATTCCCATCTCCTTGCTTGCTTAGCTGCTTTGGGACCTCCACGGGGCACCAACACATTAGGATGTTCTCCCTGATGCCCCGCCATGGTCGCATCCCCAACCTGTGGGAAGATCCTCTGTACATAAGCTGCGACCTCGTCTTCCAAGCCAACAGGCCTCTCAAAAGCCCGCCTCATCAGTTCCTGCAGGTAGGCGCTCTCATAGCCTTCAGTACCGCCTACCTGCTCCCCAAGCTTTGATACTTCAGTCTTCAAATCCTCAAGAAGACCGGAGGTCCTGGCTGAGGATTGCTGAACGGTGGGCTGCTGTCCCACGCCTGTACGAGATGTGGGGGAGGCACCAATGCTATTTGCCAGGATTGCATCCTGGACAAGCTGCTTATAGTGGGGCCTCAGGCGAGGAGATTGGATGGCAGAAAGCGTGCCCATTACGAACAGCTTCTGCCTCCTCTGCTGCCATTCGCTGCAAATCCTCAGAAGCATACCTGGGCCGCTCTCGCTCTATATAAATTGCAGCGTTGGCCTGTACAGGATGCTTCTGCCAGACGTGGGTGCTGAGGCCACGCTTGGAACTGAAGGCTCTCTCACAGTGGGCACACTGGTGGACATCTACAGGGGCAGTGGAACAGGAAGAAAAGTAGGAAGAGGAGGACGAAGAAGAGGGAGAGGAAGACCAACGCCCCTGCCTGGGGCGTTCCCGAGCTACTCCCCTAGAACCCCTCGTGCCAATGGGCCGGCGGGGGTTATGAGGCTCTCTAGTTTGTTGGTCCATAACTGGGGAAGCGTTGTTAAGGGTCGGGAGACCCGCTGACACGAGCCTCCCCCCTAAACGCCAGTGGGTCATACTGCCACCTTCTGGTAAACCAGAGGGTGCCCGGTCGCACGATGGGGATGTATGACCATGTCTTGGGTAGGGATATGGAGGAGCTCCGAAGAGATAAAAAACACCTCCGGTTACCCTACCCCAGCAAGCCCAAGCAACTCCAACAACCCCACATACATCCACTCACACACACACGGAACCAAAGTTGTTCAGAATGGTATATTCTAGCGCATATCTGGGAAGCTACAACTGCATGCAACAACAACCACTACTATGTTGAGTGCAGTACCTAAATTCTGACGGCATTCTTACATGAAGCGATAAAACTTTGATATTGCAACTGCCGAGACAACTAATTACTTACTACTGCTCACTGACGTAATTCATATTAATATGTAATGCTAAATTAGGTAGGTATATCTTGTAGCCTTTTAAAATTATTATGTCAGTATCCAAAGAATTTTATGAAAGAATCACTAGATGGAACACCATGAATTGTTGCTGACATCCAAATATACCTTGGGTCTAGTTCTGGGATTGCGAGAGGCAGGCGTTTTTCGACGTAAGATTAATCAATTCTGACGCCGCATCTTACCTTCCCAGTCCTGGGGCGATGTTGCTGAACGGGCCGCCCAAGAAAAGCGTTAGAACTTTGATAGGACCGCTGAAGACTTGAGGGGCTCATTTTCACCCCTAGTCACGTCTTGCGAGGGAGTTCTCCATAGAGAGTTTAATGTGTTCTTGAAGAGGATGGCTGAAAAACTGTCAGATAAGTGGACAAAGCCCTTCTCCCAGGTTCTCGAAAGGGTGAGGGTAAAAGTGCAGTATTCGACAATAAGAGCCGTGTCACACCGAGGGACAAGGACAAGAGTGAGGATTCTCGGCTTAGAAGATGGTGCAGCAACAATTCTACTAACATGAAGAAGAGTGTTCCCTCGATCGTGTCATGGAAAATGAATATCCCTGAACTGTTGATAGTAGTACATATATATATATATATATATATATATATATATATATATATATATATATATATATATATATATATATATATATATATATATATATATATATTCCTTGAGAATTTCCTGAAGACAGGGAGGGAGAGACAAATTACGGTAAATCATCGTATTATATTGTTACTTCGTTTTGAAATTTAAGCACTCAGCACTCTTAGTGCTACCAAATTGTTAACTACACTTAACAACAACTGTCGAAAAAATATTGAGTTAGCTGGTTAAATAGAAAAGTTAGCTTGAGTACTTTTATAAAATTCTTAGGAAATAACCAATATTTCCGTGATGGATTAGTTGAGAATAATTGTTGTTAAGTGTAGTTGACAATTTATTAGGTAGCTCTCAAAACGCTCAAATTTCAAAACGACGTAACATAATATAATACGATAATTTATTGTAATTTATCTCTCACCCACTCTCTCCCTCCCTCCTTCCGCTCTCTCTCTCTCTCTTTCTCTTGATTTCTTTCTTTCTCTCTCACACTCACTCTCTCCTTCCCTCTCTTCATTGCTTTTGGACCTAAACGAGAAATTTCACTGGAAGTTCATATGTGCCAGCCCAATCAATAGTGAAAGGTCCGTCCTATTTATTATCGTGCCAGCTGTAGCTACAGTTCTGTCCACAAGACAAGTCTTTCATTAAACACGTCACGCAATATGGAGTTGACAGTTGGGACTGATATTCCACCAAAAAGATCAAATACTCATTATGCCCTTCAGAAAGTGTGAAGAATTGTGACAACGAGGTGACTGAAATAAAGTAGTTCCCCCTTCTAAGGGTAAGGCGATAAACCTGCTGCACTCAGAGGATACACTGAAGGCTGAATAGTCCAGTTGCAGCGATTTCAAGAATCGAGAAGGAGGAAGTACCCATATCCATCACAGTATGTGGTAAAATATATAAGTTATACTTTTCGTGAGGAGGGGACGGTTATTCAATCCGGAATGTCTCATTTTCCCTTAAACCGTTCCCAGTATGGATATAGCACTTAGAAATTTGTTACAGATTGGATTCCTTCGAATGTAATGATTCTAGCAACTATTAGGTGAGATCGTATTCATCCAAAGTTTTATTTTGCAGGCTGGAAATGTGATGCGATAACAGAGCGTTATCATCTGATGATCACCAAAGCGCGTTAACTACGTTACATACAACTGCAATTTTTTTCTTTTAGTGATGAGGGGGATCATCAAGAATGACTAGTTCATGGTCATAACGATTAAAATTAATAAATAAAAAATAGAATAAAACGAAAATCAGTTTATACTAGAATAGATATAACTTCCGTATTGGGCGGTGGGGCGTTCTGGTCTATCTCCCCTTGGCTAGCTCCCCCTCCATACGATTCCAATACGGAAGTTGTATCTATTCAAGTATAGAATAGTTAAAATATCATGATTTATTACTATTACCCCCTCCGTTCACCTTCTTCCATAATGAAATTTGAACCTCCTGATATACGTTCCAAAACTAGTCCGAATCCATAGTTGAACAACAAAAGAATCTCGGATCGGTCGAGATTTGTAGCTTGGGCAACGCTTGAATGAATCGGTAATTATCCCCTCCACCCCACAACACGACAGCGAATTTGAAATTCCCAAGGTTTGTTGCACAACTAGACTAAAATTGGAAACGAACAAAACAAGAATCACTAAAATCGGTTGAGCATTGTAGCCTGGGTGGTCGGCCAAATTTTTCGAAATAACTACGTTTTTCGGCTTTACCCCATCCATTTCCCCTCTTCCATCATGAAATTCAAAATTTCTGGGGTTTGGGACACAAATAGACTAAAATTGGGATCAAAAAACTTCGTGAATCATCATTCATCATATTGTATTTTGTTAAATTATTTTGAAATTTGAGCTTTCAGAGTGCAAAGAAATGATCAACTATTAATTTTATGGCCAAAAACGTATTCTAAATAACAACCTACCATTCAAAAAGAGATTATTTAGAGAAATAGTCTGAAACGGATTCGTATGCGGTTATCATTTTTTTCTCATGCTTGGGTTGTCCCAAACCCCCTGGATCAATTCCAGTAAGTCGTCCTTCTATTGACGAAGCCTAGGTTCAGAGGGATGTCCTAAAAACCAATTAAAAAAGAAAAATCTTGCTTATTTCCTATCAACCAGACTCGTGACTTTAATACTCATGAAGGTGGGCCGACTAATTGTTGAATGTGGCCATCACAGAATTGTGTTCTCAAGGGCCGAAAACGGCTCCCGAGGCCTTGGCACAGCTCCAGTAGGCTTTCAACTTTTCACTTCCCCTTTAGCCAGGAGAGGTGGTGACAAATCGCTCTCAGCCAAGTTATTTTTCATATTACCCCGCGTTCTTTAACGCCAAAACAGCGATCCCCAGAGAAAGGGCGGGACAGAATGGGAGTCCGGGACTCGAGCCGACAGTTGACAATGCAATAGGAAAAATGCACGATGAGATACGGACGAGGGGAAGCTTTTGAATTGAATTTCAACAATGACTCTTGGAGCGGCTGGAAATTTCCGGTCGGCAAGGGACCCTCGATACTGTCGATGACAGTGGTGAAGTAAATCGCCTCAACCCTGTACCTACTCTGGAAATCCTTTTGGTTATAACATTAGAGCTACCGTTCACGTGGCAACTGAATATTACAGGTATTTCCCTACTACATAGAACTTTGAAAGTCCCAGTCGAGCAGCATGATCCTATGAGCCGATTTTCGAAAATTATCGTATTATATCAATCTTGAATCGTTTTGAAATTGGAATACTTTGAATACAACGAGATTGTTACTCAATAATTCTATGCCCCCCCCCCCCTCCTCAATGCCTAAATAATATTCTGTTATTCAAAACAACGATTTTGCAGTTTTAGCATTTTTGTAGTTTTTAATGATTTTTTAGCTCCACTCAAGTACATTTTTCAGTATTACTTCTATAACTCCTGTGTAGTCATTGCTCATGACGTGCAAAGGCTCACAGCAATAGTGACCTCAGAGTATACTGGTAAAGCGCTAGCATTTTGTTTCTGTCAACACTTGTATCAAACAGTGAGTGAAGAATCGACTCGGTTATTACAAAAGTACTCATGGCACCGTCCTCACTGAGTCCAAGGATGTGGGCGAAAAATCCCTAAAAAATTCAGCTCGGGTTTGGAAATAAAATGTCAAAGAAAAAAAATTAAACATTTCTACCCTTGCATCCTGGGTTATTCATGGTAACAGTTGACGATATAAGTACTGATAAAAATGGTGCAGATCAAGAAAACGTGAGATCCTTGATTCATCGATTCCAAGGTTCAAACGGGACTATAATATCTGTTTAATTGTGCGTTACATGAAAAGCTACGAACATGAACATTATTTCACGCATATTTTAAATAGGTATTCAACTTTTGTAGAAGTCCCGTTTCGTATTTGGCTGTGTGTGAACGTGATTCATTACCATTCACAGAACTCCCTATTTTCTTGTAATGTAGTAATTAATTTGAGGTTTCAATAATGATTCTTGGGTTAAGACTTGTAGGCATGTGAACGTAAAATATAACAAAGTTGAGAATGGTGTATGGTCTGTATACCTCCACATTTGCACTTTTTGATTTAGAATGGCTTGCGTGCTTAATTGCCACGTTGGAAAATAGAACCCCAGGAAGAAGATTCGTCCTCCTTTTTAGCACGGTACTCTTCAAGAATACAGAGACTTCCCCAAGAAATTAACCCAATTCCTATTCTCTAACAGATGATGAGATTTTTACAGAATCAATAATCGGTGGTGTACGAACTAAAACACTCGCAACGAAGTTGTGGAAACCCATTACAAAACGGAAGTTAGTGAAAAACGTTGTCTATTTCCACGAAAAAAAAAAAAAATAATAATAATAAAATAAAAGTAAAAATAAATAAAGAGTTACAATGTTAAATCGATTTCGACGGTTAGGCCATCATCAGTAACAATCAATAATCGGTGGTGTGTTGGTCTCCTTGAATCAATAGCATATAAACCAATAGAGCCTTTTAGAGTGGACTACAAAACCACACCTGGCAAAAGCCAATGCACCTATCACCCACGAGATCAAACCTTATTTCAGCCGGCAGCTTACCCAAGGCTGTATCCACTACCAGGTTGGAGGAATGGTAGCAGAGGATTCTCAGGGCTTACCCAACACCCAATGACAACATCCCCTAACATCTTGTTCCTCGCCTCGAGGACCCTCACGACTTCATGGTACAGCCATGCAACATGCTCAATTAATTGAGCAGGAGCCACAACACCTCGAAGACAATCGGTCAGGGCAAAATGGCATACGGTGTCAAAGCCTTGTAACATCCAGAGCAGCAAGATGGAGCTGACGTTTCTTGTTACGAGCAAGTGAAATTATAGTTTGGAGTACTGTTAACTTCTCCCCTGTGCCATCCGCTGGCTGAAGTGCTCTCTGAATATCACCTATGATCCCAGTCTCTTGGGAGTGAGATGCCAGAATCTTTTGGAAGTGACAAAAAACTAAGACATATAGAGAGCGGTGGTAGCCTTCAGGCCTACTTCCTCCTTTCTTTGGTATGAAAATTGTCTGGGCAAGGGTCAACTTTTTTGAGGTGTTCCCAGGAGATGCAACTTGTTGAGAATGAGCAGTTTAATACTCTTTGGGCTTCATTCCAGCGTCAGGCAGGAATACCATCAGGTGCGCAGAAGTGGAGTTTTTGACACAGCACAGTTTATGTGCCTCGACTTGAAGCACTGTTTTGCACATAATGATGCGTAAGGGTAAAAACACAGAGGAACCAGGCTGTTTGTCCCTTATAAAACTGCGAAGGAATGGGTAAACAATTAGTAGGCAAGTGCGAGTTGGACCATCCCCCCTTACCACTATGTAAACATTCGGCTTGACAATTATCTGATCTCAGCAGCATTTTGGAGAATTGCGGTTCCTGATATTTATATACTTGGCCTAGGCGACAAATAACCTAGGATTTTAAAGAACTAGAAACTAAGATTTCAAGGATCAAGCTTGGCAAGTTGTAAATTAATTACCATTTCGAGATAATCATTTCGAAAATGACTTGATGATATCGGATTCTAGGTTCCAAAGCCTTATGAAACTAGAGATGTTGTTAGTAATATATAAGTATATTTGTTGTGATAAGCGTGATCCCTCCTCCATTCCCACATTCTTTTTCCCTCTCACCATCGCTAAGTATTTAGCTGGGGGGGGGGGGGGGGGTAAGAGTGCGTGCCAAGAACCCAAGAGGATATCAATTTCCTACTACTAGACAGAGCAAGCATGGATAAGCCTCACATGCACTTTGGTGGAGTAGTGTCGAAGCATTGAGAAGAAAATTAAGCAAGTCTGTTTTTAACTTTTTTATCCAATTTTTCTCCTATTGTAGGGGATTGCTGTGTGAAGGCAATCAGAGCTAGTGGTTTTGTCCACGTCGCAGTAAAAAGGAGAGGCTCTCAGCTTTTTAATTCTCACTGAGCTTCCCCGAAGACCAAACTGCGGTCACATGAAGACCAGTTAAGCTTGCCAAAAGGGAAAAATTAAGATTTAGGGAAAGAGAACGAAGCAGAATGAGGCAAAAGCCCGGAATTCCACCATACTTTTACAAAGCGTACTTATAACCAAGTTCTCTTGCCGCACAGCATGGGGCAAAAGTACCGATTTTAAAGGCTCGGTAAAATCGCTATACCTTCTTGCTAATACAACTAGGAAATTACTGTTCGACTAAATGTAAGACTAGATGTCTCGCTGAACGTTTAATTCCTAAAAGCCCGAATTCTTATCATAAATATATCCCCATAGTACAGAAAAAACAGCGACACCTCAAGTTACCCTATATAATATCCATACTTATTTTATTGAAGCTAGATTTAATTAATTAAAAGAACTAATGGAAAATTCTTCCTTTATACTATAACATATTGGTAAGCAATACAAGCATTATAGGGACGACCCTATGAATGGATTTTACATAATTTTGGTGAGAGTTAAAAAAAGAGAAAAAACAAATATATCATGTCTTCTCGGATCCCTCCCCATTAACATTAAATCCCTCCACCGACAGCAAATTCCTATCACAAGTATGAAATTTGTAACTCCTGACATTATTTCCAAAACTAGACCAAATTGATAATTGAATTTTTTAAAAATGATCACGAAAATCTGACGAGAATAGTTAAAACATCATGATTTATTACTACTACCCCCTCCATTCACCTTCTCCCATAATGAAATTTGAAACTCTAGGTATCGAAACTAGACCGAATTCCCAGTTGAACAAAAAAAGAACCATACAAATCTAACGATATTAGTTAAAACACTATGATCTATTACTATTACCCCCACCATTCACCCCTTTTCACAATTCAATGTGAAGTTCCTGTTATGCGATCCAAAACTAGACGCCTCCACCACCACCACAACAGTAAACCCGGAATTCCTAAAGTTTGTGGAAACTAGACTAAAATTGGAATCGAACCAAATAAGAATCACGAAAATCGGTTGAGAATTGTAGCCTGGGCGACGTCGACAAAATTAGTCGAAAAAAATCACATTTTTCGGCTTTACCCCCTCAATTCTCCCTCTTCCATCACTGAGTTCAAAATTTCCGAGGTTTGTATAAAATTGGGATCGAACCAAGAGGGAATCTTGAAAATCGATTCAGAATTGTGGCCTGGGCAGCATCGACAAAATTTGTCAGACACACACACGCGCGCATTCACATTTTTCTCACGGATTCGGTCTTGGAATGGTCTGAAACGGATTTGTTTGTGGTTTTTTTTCTCTCATGCTTGGGCTGTCCCCCACCCCCTGGATCAATTCCAATAGGTCGTACCTCTTGAATAAGAAGCCTTGCATGTATGACCTAGCTTCTGAGGGACGTCCTATACAAGGATCATTAAACGTTAAAGCTCACATTTTGTAATCAATAATAGGATACCAGAGAAAAACTGATACAAACACCAATTTCCATCATTACAACGGACCTGACGGATGAACGATTTCTCTCAGTCTAGAAAGGAAAAAGTGAGAAAACTCGGAGAGACAAATCGGGCGAGCTGGTTGGTGATTAATGTCTGATACCCATTGTTAAAGCTGTTCTACTTGGGACCCGTTCAACTGTGATTGATTGGAGCAACATGGAAGGTACTCCGGTACCCTTTTCGGCTCCAATCGCTTTGTAAATATCCCATTCTTGAATAACAAACGCCAGTTTCACTCTCGTAAACTCGACAGGCAGTCATTTGAACAAAATTTCTTCATACAACTTTCTGTGACATCTATTATTACCAATCAACTCATTTTTGAATACGCGTGCTTTCCATATGTTCATACGTTGAATATTGAATAAAGTTCATTGTGTGTTTGTATGTTTGAGAAATGAGAAAACGTGTATTCTCCAAAAATAATATTAAGTACTGGTTAAAGACAGATCAACTATAACACTAGGTACATTTACATAATTCCACTGTTCGTACTTCATCAGCTTCAACTGCAACACGCAAACAATGAGATTTGTTTTGACTTGATTTGAGATTAGTCGTCCGACATCGTCGACAGTTGTTGACAATAATATCGTCGTTCCATCGAATCAGATTCAACACAAATTGTTTCATCGGAATCGATTCTAAACACGTATTTATGGGGTGTTCCGTTCGACGTCAACGACGATCCCACCATACAGGATCGCTACCAAAAACCATTACAGCACATTTTGGGTACCTCCCTACCGAATTAGACTGACACACATACTGAGAATTGCTGGCTGAGGGACTCACTTCGTTTATCCATAAGGAGGTGAGTGAATTCTTGAGAATCGGCTGCGAATAAAGACGATGCTCTTGGCCGACGTATCGAATTATCTTTTTCAGGGCAGAGTGATTGTAATATTGGTTATTTCGTGCTTATTCTGTTAACCATCTCTCACACATCTTGCGAGCGAAATTTCTGTAATTCAGTAGTCAAACAGGAAATATAGAAGAACAAATATTGAAACAAGTCATACCTAGTCAGACCTACTGATTTTACGAACACGTCTTTGGATACTATAGCTGGTGGGATGTGATTCCTTGTGAGTTAATCAGGCTTTGTGTATGTTGCTACGACACATAATATGTTTTGGGATTTCCATTTAAGTTATGAGGGTGAACTCATGGGAATCAAGAATGAAGAGTACCTACTCATGCGTATTGTTTGCATCCATTGATCAGAGTGAGCCGGGGAGGAACATGAACAATTGTAGAACATTTAATTAAATTTTGAATCTATATTCGTAGCGGCCAAGGCCCTCCTTTTCAGACATTTACTGCTGTCCTTACCTCCAAAAGTCACGTAAATCCTGAAGAAATATGACTAGAATGGTCTTGACAAAGATGTTACTCGTTATACATATCAGTATGATTCCTTCAAACGGTAGCTGGCGTCTTTGATCACGGAGGGTGGTTCAGCAGGGGTAAATCCCACTAAGAGCTGAGGTCTCCGTGTACCGAGTCATCTGAGAGTAGGTGGGTCCTAGGGCGAAATGCGGAGTAGTTCTCTCGCAGGCTCAAAGCACTTGTTATCAAGCTGGGACGGGATGAGAGAACAGCTGAAGAGGGGAAATATCCCTTCAGACGGGGGGATTTATACTGCAATTAAGTCACCCACTCCTCAACCAACTACTTCTCTCAAAGTTGTTTTCACGATGTCACATGGAAGTACATCATCCTAGCTCTTCGGGGTATCGGAGACCCAAGAACAAATCCTTGTAACTAAGGATGCGTGATTGAATATATAGTTTCTTAACATGGGCATTCTTACAAAGAACACGAACTAAATCACCAGCGACGAAGTTGAAGAAACCAATTTCAATTAAAAAAAGTCCAGTCATACAGCATGACCCCATGAGCGAATTTTTGAAGAAATCTTCGACATTTCATTCGCTATTGATCGTGTAGAGAAATTTTAGTTTATGATTTTGATAGACAAACATGGAATCAAATTATTAAAAATAATTAGGAGGTACTCATACTTTATTATTAATAAACTAATCTTGTAGATTTCAACCTTGAGATTAACGTTACTGACGGCCGAGCGGAGCGAGGCCTTGGGTCTGCGTGCTAGTACGTACATAAAAAGAACTTCTTCATAATTTCATGGCTAATATTTTCTAAGCCACAGTCCGTATTAAAGCTACATCAAGTCCTAAAACCGTTGAGCGTAAAACATTAAAGAGAGCGACCGAGAAAATCGGAGGACGGAATATTTCACAGGTGATTACTTTTTTTCTTTTTTTTTTAACAAGTACGTGCTACCTACGTTTTAAACAGCATGGTTCTAGAATTGGTTATACAGGGATACTTCCATAAGAGTAGTTCAATCTGAATTTGGACAATGTTTCATGCAAATATTACCGATTTTTACAACTAGCGAACGACATTATTTCGATTTTAGACTGATTTTTCAACTTTGAAATTTTTGAAAACTTGATACATATTCTTATAGGAAATTTTACGCTGATTCCGAATATACCACATGTTAGTATGCTGAACAAATTATTTTGCACAACAAATCGCAAAAAACAGGTTATTTTGAAATTTTTGACTACATTCTTGAAAGTTTCAACCCGAAGTTGTAATCCGATCATGCTGGCCAACGAACTTGAACTTTCGTTTTGTGTCCTTAACATTTTAAAATTTGTTTGAAGTTTCTTGCACAATTCTACGGACAGTTGTCGTCTGGAATGACACATACATATATACATACATACATACATACATACATACATACATACGTATACATAAAAAAATGCGTTAAACTTCAGAATATGATTCAGAATAGCCTGAAACGGATTTCTGCATAAATGTTTTTCAAAAATTCACATTCTACAAATTTTGAGGCGAGAGCAATAGCATAATTTTCTTCAAAAATTCGCTAAAAGAAGTTGAAAAAGAACGTTGTCTAATTCCACCAGTAACAATAAAAAACTTATTGTTATTGTTACTATACGTATTGCTATTGTTTGTACTGATGATGACCTAACCACTGAAATCGACCTAACATTGTAACTCTTTATTTTCGTGGAATTAGACAACGTTCTTCATTAACTTCCGTTTTTTATCCATACTGAGAAATTCCGTGAACGGGCAACATTCGTTCGTTGGGATTTCTCTCTCTTGCTCTCTCTCTCTTTTCGTTCAATTAAAGAATAGGATTTTGCATCCTTGAAAACCCTTATTGCAAATTGTCAGCTCGAGATTCCTAAGTTAGGATTGAAAAACCGATAGAAAGAAAATTAACTGACGTCAAAAGTGGACGATGTTGAGGTGAGGTATTTCCCCCATGACGTCATTCGGATTCTTTTTCACTAATACATTCCATATTAAACCGTTTTGGAAAGCTCTTGTTGAGATCTCTCAGCTGGTTTGATAATATAAAATACTTGAAATCGTCCGTTGGGGAACTAACTACGTGCCAACAGGTGAACTTATCAGAGTCTAGTCTAGACTCTCTCTCACAATATTCCCCATTGTTCATCACCCAGTTTCTGTTCTAATATATTGTTCTACAACACGTGAATACTTATTAGCTACATTTCCGTCAATCAGAAAACTACCAGAAAGAAACTGAGCGGATCAGAATTCTTTTGACTTCAAGGTGGCCCTCAGTAAGAAATGCCATATTAGTGGCATTTCTTGTAGTTTTTCTAGCGAAAAACCTTGTTAGTTCGTAACATCTATTCATACTAATATAAACTTCGAAATTGAATATGATACATGATGACTATTGAATATGGTGATGACCACATCACCATAGGTCGGAAATCGCCTTCCAACCCACTTCCGCGCTGAAAGTTGGAAGAAGCTGACTCGGCTCTTTATAAGGAGCAGATGAGGCAGGTATCGCCTAATGAACAGAAAAATCTTAGTTTTCCAAAACTTCTAACCACATTCGTTTAAAGTGCGAAATTGTGTAAAAACGTGGTTTTTTCGTTTGAAGAGAGGGGTTTTTGCGAACTTCTTCCAATTGCTAAATTAAATTGTGGAAAAATTTTCCCGAGACCATCCGCGTTTTAAATTGGAATCCTACCAATTTAAAACGCAATGGTCGGCCTGTCAGGCCACAATGGCGGGGGTTGACAGGCGAAGCTTGCAAGGGGGTGGCTCTCAAGTTCTATAAATGCCTCGATTAACTAACCTTGTACCTGGAGGGAGGCTGTAATTGTCCCTCAGCACATAGAGGGCAAAGACCCTTGTGAGGCTGCTAGTTACAGACCCATCTCCCTTACTTACTACTTGAGCAAGATGCTGGAAGCTATGGCCTATTACCGCCTGGAATGGTTCCTTGAGAGCAACTGCCTCATCAGCCAATATCAGGCTGGTTTTCGCAATCGCTTCTCAGCAGTTGACCAACTTCTCACAATTTGATAATTATATCCAGGACGCCTTTTTGGTCAGGGAGCTTGCCATTGGAATGTTCTTTGATCTTGCTAAAGCCTATGACACCACTTGGTTTCATAACATCTTACAAAGGATTAGTCGGTGAGGAGTGGGAGGGCCCATGCTGGGGTTCCTTCACAGCTTTCTTTCCCACCGAAAATTCAGAGTGTGCCTTGGGACTGTCTTCTCCGATCTCCACCCTCAGGAGAATGGCATCCCACAGGTTGTGCTTAGTTGCGCCCTGTTTATGTTCGCTATAAATGGTCTCGCTAATAATATCCCAGAGGAAATTCGGGTGTAGTTCCGTATGTGCCCCCACATTCAAACTAATGTAAATCTATCATTAACCAATCAAAAAATGAATTTGAGGACTGCTCAGGGAACCTCCGAATCTCCTCTTTCCTATAGATTCGTGGGAAATTAACTTTCTCCTTCGCGTACGTGAGAAAAAGGGAATTGAAAAAAGTCGGGAGACATACGGAACTATTTGACTAGTCAAAAAGTTCCGCAAGTGTCCCCACGCTAATCGTTGAGCAATGAACCCTAAAACCCTTTTGTTGTTGATCTATAAATATACAAAGTTGATGTTTATATTGTCTAGGATGATACAGACTCTTGAAAAAACATGTATCTTAACATTAAGGTATCTCAACATGTATCTACCATTAGACTTGGGACCCCCGACGGAGAGTCGGGCTCACCTGAACTGGGAACCAGCGGCAACTGAACCACCTGAACTGGGCCATTCCAAATCTTAGGCTAGGCAGGGTCCGCTCCAGAATTTTTACTGAGTGATGACAAATTGATGTTATGTATTTTTGAGGTGCGAGCTAGCGATCATCTAGACCACCAAACTATATACATCATTCTGACCTATGTGCCCAACTAGTCTGAATTTTTACTAAGGGATCGACTACTTTATGTTATGTATTTTTGAGATGCGAGCATCCATACCACTAAACTATATCATCCTCCTAATGTATTTACACGCTAGATGGATATGAAGATGGATGATGATAGTTCCGTATGTGTTCCCACTTTTTTCAATTCTATATTTCTCATGTACGCTAAAGAGAAAGTTAATCTATCATGAAAACATGGGAAAGACGAGATTTCGAGGTTTCCGAAACAGTCGTCAAATTATTTTTCTAATAGGATAATGACAGATTAACACAGGTTTGCAAATGGGGACACATACGGAACTATACCCGGATATTCGACCTTAACTGTTTGTAGACGACCTAACTGTCCTCCTGGGATGATCAGAGAAATGTGAGTGAAAATTGCAATGTGCTATTGATACCATCTATCAAACAGAACGGATACAGGGTTTTAGTTTTTACCTGCACAAACTACATCCATTTTTGCAGAAAGCGCAAAATACATGATGAGTATCCACTCACAATTGGTGGAGCCACAATACCTTACTCCACTCACACACATTTTCTTGGACTCATAGATGACCGCCAGCTGCGGTGGGCTCAACATATTGAGTACTTCTGGACCTTTGGTTGAACCTTTCGTGGCCCACCTTCCAAGGAGGGACCGAATAGCGGTCAATCGGGTAGCCAGTGGTCAACCAGTCTTACTCACAGACACCTGCATGTAGATCTAGTAGCTCGAGATATTGTCTGTGGGAGATGTGGGGGTGATTTGTCCATCAGTCACGTTTTGGAGGATCGTCCAGCCCCCATGGACCTCAGGGACCAGCTTGCACTCCCTCAGTGGGTGGATCTTCTGTCCGGACCAGACAAGGTCCAGTCCCTGTTGGTGTACCTGAGAGCCACTGAGCTTTACAACAAAATGTGATAACTGATCTGTGATATATTTATTTATGTACATCTAGTCGTACCTTTATTAAACTAAGATTTATAGCGTTTATCATTATATGTTTATCAGTAGTATTTATGTAATTTAGTAAGCATAATCTAACCGTAGTTAAGTTTTTATCACGGGATATTTTATTCCGCTGTAGGGGTTACAAAATGTTAATCGCTGTATCCCTTGAGGCAGAGTGCGGCGATACCTCGCTTTGCGGGTTGTTATTATTATTATTATTATTTCTCCCCTTATGATCTGCCAGTGGAGTCTGTGATGGCGATCCGTTTAGTGACGGGCGGTCAGCATGGCTCCTCTTAGATCGTGCCCTTTGACACCTTGTCGAATGCCGCCTATGTTCCTTCTGGTTAGGACCCGGCTTAAATTTTTTAAAAGAAAAAAAAATTGATTTTGGATAAAGTGGAGTAATTACGGCTTACAATAAAAATTAAAAAATAGATAAACATCAGTTTGTTTTTCTCACGCCCGAAAACGGTGAAGAATTCATTCCTTCGTAAACAATGACATTGGTGATTGTATAATTTTATAATCTAGTCCGTAGTTATCAGAGATGTAATTAGAGATCTAGAAAATTGTGGACTATGGAGATGAAATGAAGTATTATTTTCAATAGTAAAGTGGAACCCTCGGTGTGCCAAAGATTCAAATGGAATACAGTTTTGTTGAAGCCAATAAACACCGAAAAGGAGGGCCGGTTGAGGCAAGATTTTGATTTACACAGGAACAGGGATTTAAGTGATGGGAACGTTACGGCCTATACACTGAATACAAATTTCGAGGGGAGAGCCGTGAGAAAAGACATTTGCGGTTCAATCTCGAAAAAAATCCTCTCCATCATAGTCATAATATTATACTTCTTACTTACAAAAGAGTTTTATAAATTCAGGTTTTTTAAAGAGTTAGAGAGTAGAATTATTAAGGCGAGTCACACTTCCCGTATTACAGAGACAGCACCGAATTTATTCAAACCACCAAAACTTTATACTCATGTTGAATAATTCAGTCAAATATTAATAAAAATGCATAAATATTCCATTTCGTAACTTATCTTTATTTTCAGCAGAAATTATTTAAACCGATTAAAATATTTTGCATTTCACAACACACACACGCACGCACGCAAGCACACACGTACGCAAGCAGGGCCGCGCACACACACACGGTTCTAAGAGATAGAAGGCCTAGCTGAACGTCATGGCTGCACATTTCATGGGAATCTGGAGATGTTGGGTGAGTAGCCGAAGCAGCTGGAGGTGCTGGTGTAGGCAGCTCAGTGGAAAAAACGGAAGTTAGTGAAAAAACGTTGTCTATTTCCACGAAAAAATAAAGATTTACAATGTTGAATTGATTTCAACGACTAGGCCATCATCAGTAACAAACAATAACTGAACACACATTAGAAAGAACACAGCTTATATAGTCACAGGTGAAGGGAGAATGAATCCCATTGGTCGAGAGAAAGGAAAGGGCGCTGGAGGAACAACCAATTAAGTGCAAGCTAAGTGAAGGGGGATTATAGCTAATGAAGTGAAAGGACTGGGTTTGTCTGGAGTGGGTGCTGGGGCATAAATGTATTACTGGTAACGAAAAGGCGGATGAGCTCGCAAGAAGGGGCTCCCAAACCCCTTTCGTAGGGCCTGAGCCAGCAGTTGGCCTACCAAAAACTACCTTCAGAAGGATAATAAACATGTGGGTTGACCAACAAACCACAACATGATGGTCCAATATTGAGGGACATGTCCACAGCAAACTCATGGTGGCTGAACCTAACACCAAACTTACTGAGGTACTACTTAGGATAAACCGTAGGGGAAAAAAAAACAATAGTCGGCTTTATAACCGGCTTTGCAGCCCTACGTTTACTCCAAAGTCACGCAAAGTTCAACCCTGTGCAGACTATGTGAGGAGACAGACGAAACAGCATCCCACATAATCTTCGAGTGCCTGCACTAACCTACCGCAGATTTGAACTCTTTGGGGCGCAAACCCCAATGAGGTCTATTCGAAGCGAACAATTAATCAAGGGGCTCACATCCCTCACCAGAGGGCTGAATCTCTTTGTTTAAACACAAAACTCTCAGAAAAGTACAATAAGCCACCAGGCTTCCGTGCTTGGGGCCCAAAATAACCCCACCCTGAGAGTTTTCGTATATATCTACATACACCCTGATGTGTACATAATTCACTCCTCCTTTGTTCAGCAGTTGACCAGTAAAAATCCCAACACCCCTGTGTTTCTAATGGGTGACTATAAACTCCCTCGCGATGATATCCGTGGTGATCCAGAAGTTTGGATAGCTATCTCAACGCAAGGCATTACAGTGGTTAAGGACATCAGTTTCCTTAACCTGCGACCTCACCCCGAGCTGCGTCGGCTCAATTCCGAACCTCATCTTCATAAATCTTACTGACTGTGAGGAGCATACAGTGGTTGATTACGATGGGGCACTGGTTGATTGTGGCTGTTGTCACTCATCCATATCAGTGCTATTGGACATCGAGAAAGTTGCCCAAGAACATAATAATGTATCTCCATCGTTCAATTTCAAGAAAGCAGATTTTTTGTAAATTGCAGTCGCATCTGAAACACATAGATTCCTGTTTGTATGGTCTTGAACTTAATGATGCCTTAGAAGTTTTTTATTCTGTTCTCTTTTTTGATCTTCTAGAATGTGTACCTACGGTTCCAGATTCAACTTACTATTTCCTCCGTAACTCCGTAAATTAATTAAGATGAAGTGCATTGCACATGCGGAGTACAAAGTTTTGGTGATCTTCATCGCTACGCAAGATTTTCAGAACTAAGGCGCAAATGCAGATAGCTGGCTAAAGAGTGTCATCGACTTAATATAAGTTATGTTGAATTTGTCATTGACTTTAACTCTTTGAAGCCCTTTTGGTCTTTTGAAAGCTCTCAAACGTGACCCAGGTTTGCCCAATGCAATGGAACTAGACGGTATAATACTTGATACCCCTACTGATATCGATAATGCATTTGCTCATTATTTCTCAAGAGTATACAAAAACCTTCGAATAGACCTTACTGATATCAAACCTGCATGGAAGATGGGATTTATAGTATAATACCTGTGTTCAAATCTGGTCGAAGGAGCCTCATCACAAATTGTAGACCCATATGCAAGTTATTAGCGATTCCTAAATTATTTGAAGCATTAGTTATTGACATCTTGACTCCCCCAATAACGTCAGCCTTAACTCCTCACCAGCACGGCTTTCTGGGAAGAAGATCGGTCACCACAAATTTAATGGAATTTTATGCATTTGTGATCATTGAGTTCTGGCATGGAGTGCAGGTTGATGCGATTCTCACGGATTTTCGTAAGGCCTTCGATAGAGTAAATTTAGACCTTTGTGAATTTGGGATTGCTGGGCCAATGCTAAGCTAGCTGTCTTCTTATGTTCGTGATCGTTCTCAGATGGTTTCGGTTGGTGAAGCTTTGTCATATTCCTTCGCCCCAACATCTGGTGTTCCACAAGGTTCCCACTTAGGGCCTCTGCTCTTCTTAATCTTTAAATATGATGTATCCACTATATTTCTGAGGTTAGATACCTTCAGTTCGCTGACGAGATTAAGATTTTTACAGCAATATCTAATGTGGATGATGTCAAAACACTTCAGTCAAATATTAACTCCCTTTTTGAATACTGCTGCAAAAATTGCCATGGAACTAAATGTTGCTCGATTTCTTTCTCGAAGGCCAAAACAACTGACAAACTATCTACAATATAAATGGAACATCTCTGTCAGTTTAAACCAAAGTTCGGGATCTTGGGGTGATTTTTGATGCGGGCCTTTCTTTGTCTGCACATTGCTCTCAGCTCGTTTCTGCAGCGTCAAGGCAGCTTGGCTTTCTGACGAGAACTACTCGCATGTTCACCAATGTTCGCAGCCTAAAGCTATTATATGTATCTCACGTGAGAACCCGATTGGAATTTGCTTCCTGTATATGGAACCCCTTTTACGTTGTGTATAGTGATGCGGTGGAGCGGACCCAACACAAGTTTCTCAAGTACGCGCACTTGAGGTCTCGGGGTGGTGGAGTTAGGTTCAGTGACGATGTGATGCGGGCGTCTCTTAAGCTTGTCTCCTTGAAAGATAGGAGGATAATAGCTGACGTGATTTTTCCTAGTAAAACTGTTGAATGACACGTACGGCTCACCCTTCAAACTCAACCTTATAAACATAAGGGTACCATCTTATTCAACGAGATCGATGGACACCTTCTCACAGTCATTTGAGGGAACAAACTATGATATGAATAGCCCTCTGACACGACTTCAGCGAGCAGCGAACGATTTACCTGTTGATGTGGATCCTTTCTTCGGTGGTGTGGGGTGCATTAAGTCCAAATTATCGCTATTTTACCTTACCTAGTTTTATTAATACTAACGTTAACCCTGCATTCCTCCCTCCTCACTCATTCACACACACACACACACACACACACACACACACACACACACACACACACACACACACACACGACACACACACACACACACACACACACACACACACACACACACACACACACACACACACACACACACACACACACACACACACACACACACACACTCTCTCTCTCTCTCTCTCTCTCTCTCTCTCTCTCTCTCTCTCTCTCTCTCTCTCTGCAGTGTGTGTGTATGTATGTGTGAAAGGTTTCGTCGACGTCTATCACAGGCTACAATTCCTCTGATCCCACTCTTAGTTGTGAGACAAAACTCGGAAATTTTGAATTTCATGACCGAAGGAAGAAGATGGAGGGGAGATACTGAAAAAACTTTTTTTGAACAAAATATTGTCAACGCTCCCCAACGGCACCATTTCTTATCCCATTATCTTTCACTCTCAGAGTGCTCGGTGAAATACTTGTTTTGCTCTACATCCACGATAAATGAAAAGAACAAAAATTTAAATTCAACCGTTGGTGCACGTAAATACAACAGTTGGCTTAAACTCAGATTTCATAAATCCTGTCCTAGATGGAAGAGGAACTAGGAAAAAATAAAAAAAATGGATGCTTATGGAAGAACCCGCTGGTGGACGGTGTGACTTTTCCCCCCTGATAAACAACGCAACATTCGAGCTGGAGATAAATATGAAGACGATCTTGGCGGTTCTAGTGAACAGGCGGGGGTTAACAGAGCTAATTCGATTTTTTTTTTTATGTTCAAAACATCTCTAAAAGAGCCAACAACTTTTACCATGGATGTGTCTTTTACAAATGATTACACAAAGGTTTATTATTTCTGTATTAGATTGCCTTCTACGCAGATCAGTGGCCTACTAATATCAAACGTATTACATGGCATATTATCGAAATATAAGTGAATTGACTTAGGGGAGAAATTGATTCAATTAAATTAAACAGTAACATTTTACTAGTCCTTCTGTAAGAACTAAATCACTCGCGTCGAAGTTGTGAAAACCCATTTCAATAAAGAACGGTAGTTAAAGAAGAACGTTGGCTAAGTTACTATGTTAGATCGATTTCGACGGTTAGGTCATCATCGGTAACAAAAAATAACTTCAGTTATTGCTTGTTAACTTGTTTGCAATGGTTAAGTTATTGTTTGTCACTGATGATGACCTAACCGTCGAAATCAATCTAACAATCAATCTTTTCTTCTTGTACCAAACTTGTAATTCTTCTTCAACTTCCGTTTTAGCGAATATTTGTAACAAATGAAGCTATTGCAGTGGCTCCAAAAATTTCATAATAATATTTTTTTCCTTCAATTCCTTCAAGGAAATCCACTAATCCTGAAGTTTCCGCTTTTTCATATGAATATATACATCGCGTAGCCACCCGGACGGCGGGCGTGAATATGGCGATAGTCGCGGGTTCCAATGCCCTCTGAAGCCCATTCTAACCATTGGGAAGAAAACAGGGATTCAGAGCACTGTCGGAGTATCAGAAAGTGCTGTTTTAGTTGCGAAAATCAGGATAATATTCAGCTTGAATAGCAAAGAGAATGAACTTCAGGTTGTTGCGTCGAACCTTCCTGCACTGTGCATTTCACTGCAAAATACAAGAACGTCTAACAAATAATGCAGTCTAAGGATTATAATACATGCTTTCGGTAGGTACTTATGAAATAAGCATGTAAGGCTGATGATTCTTTCACAATCTACAAATCCGAAATTCAAAATCCTGTAGCTACACGATGGCTGAGTGACAACGGTTATCTGCAGGGGGATTTATTAGCAGAATTTATCTCATGTTCAGCCTAAGATGCTAAAATTTGAGGAGAGGAAATTGCTGAAATTTGCAACTGAGTAACAATGACGAGGTGCGAACCACCTCGATGGATATGTCAGATATTTATGTGTTTAATGCATCATTAGGAAAAATACCGTTAGTAATTCGTACATTATGCATCAACTCCTCCCCACAGCTCAAGACTCTTCTTCAATTGGGGTGTAGCATTTATAATAACACATTATTTCTGTAAAATTATTTTTCTAAATAAATTCGCTTAGAGAAAAAAAAAACTTATGTCACCTCATAGCTTTGAATAACCTAGAAATTTATGAATATTTGCATATATTTATTCAATATATCAATCGGAGTATTTAAGCTCAATATTATCTAAAACTTTAATTTCTTAGAACCTGAATATTATTAGCCTGATTTATTATAATGATATCATTTGGTTTATTGCATTTGAAATTGTATAATTTGATTTTACTATTGTAATCACTCAAATATGACATGGCTGTATAGTTTTCTTTGCTAATGCCAAATAAAATAAAAGAAAAAAGTTCAAGGCTATAAAATAGAACGGGGTTGTTATTCGTAAAATTTGAATACTCTCCTGTTCATTGATTCGAATGAGTCCTTCCAGGTTGCCCCGACCTGCCCTACGCACCGCTAGTTCTACCATGATTTTCTATTGTTTCTATGTCTCCACATAGAATATGCTAGTCCATTGAATCGCTTGGCTATAACCTACGGGTGTTGAATTCAAGATTGGAAGGTACTCACAGTCCATGGAAATCGTGATTTTGGTGGATACAGGTTGACTGATGTTATTGTTAGAAGCTTCGCAAGTGAAGACGGAGTTCAGATGCGATCTGTTTAGTCGCTCAATCACGAGCTGGTTGTTCCGAACGTTGTCGAATCCGGCACTCGTATCACTTGAGTCAAGGAGGCCTCCGTCTCTCCACCATTTCACCCACGGCTCAGGGCGACCTGAAATGGACATAAATGAAAGTTAGAAATTCTTAAGACCAGAATAAAAATTGATCAAAAAAATAGTAGCTAAACAAAATAAATTCTGAGTACAAGGTGATACATTTTTTGACGTTCACAGGCCAGGAACTGATTCTAGAGCTAATTTCTGATCGAAAGTTCCTGTTGGGGATTTTGCTTCCTCACTACCGGGGTAGCTCGTGGCTTTGTGTTCGTGATTGAAGTCGAAAAAAATGTTGTCCTCCAAAATCAAAATTTCCACTTGGTTTTTACGTTTCAGAACGTGCTGATCAATCTTGGTTCCATGTCTGTCTGTCTGTTTGTGGTAAATCCTTGTCACTCCCAAAACTGTACCAAGTTTTAGTGCGATTCCCATGAAACTTCCAGGAATCGTGCGGGTTAGTTCGTAAACAATCCCTTATAATTTTCATTGTCATCGAATCAAAATTAGTCTGTGCGCATGCGCAAACGTGAATTTCTTATAACGTCGATTTTTTATTATCTTTCGGTCCGATTTCGTTCAAAGTTGGTAAGTGGTTGGGTATCTGTTCTAGACGAATTCCCTATACATTATATTGCGATGGTTGGAGTAATAAACACTGCGCATGCGCGAAACGAATATCGATTTACACAGGAAAAACTCCGAGTCTAATGGATCGATTTTGATGAAATTTTCAGGGATAGTGCAGGTTAGATTCTAGATGGTAGCCTATACATTTCATGGCCGTTGGATGAATAGTAGCATTAATTTCTTATAACGTCGATTTCTGGTTATCTGTTGGTCCGATTTCGTTCAAACGAGAGGTTGTTGGGTCCAGGGTGATGCCCTTTGTATTTTATCGCGTTTGCTTGAATAATAGGTAACTATTGCGCATGCGCAAAACCAATATTGGATGACACTCCGAGAATAATGAATCGATTTTGATGAAATTTTCAATTATTGTGTGGGTAAACCTTTAGACCATTTCCGCACATGCAAACATGAATTATAGCTCTAATTTGCATTCTAGCATGTATACACATGAATTAGATACTGTTATATTTTGCATTCAATCATTTCGACTCGGACTTTGTTCTTCAACTTATTCTATAGGTACGCCCATGTTACAACGTGTGAGGAAGGTACACTGCCCACCCAACTTGGCAAACGTTTTAAGTTAGTTTTTTAGATTTTTTCGTTTTTTCAACTCTATGCCATTAAAACGGCCATAAGTCCCTCAACATACATGTAAATTACTCAAATCTAATTACAACTTTGGAAAGAGCGTAAAATTTCCTACCCCCTGACGGAAACCCATATATTTTTGAATCAGCGAAACGGGTGAAAAATTAACATGAAAAGAAAAATGTTCAAATCTTAGAAATCTCCACTTTTTTCAAACGCTCGTAGTAGGTTCCTGTAATCCGGCAGGTATTTTTACTGCTTTAATTTGTTCCATTAGCTGAAAGATGAAGCTGTTTTCAAAAAAGATGCAATGGATGGTATCTGATTATTGGAAGTGACCAACACTTCTTCTATCGGCGGCTTATTCTTTCAATCGGCTTTTTGTCTATGTTTTGAGCTAAAAATGTACAGTCGGGGATTATCAAGAGCGCAGAATCCGATTCTTAGATCAAAAATGATAAATTCCAACACACGAAATTTTCCGTTACACCTATATCATTGCAATGGACTATATACAACTATATACAATGCCTACTATTTCTACATAATGAGTGGCTGTTTTAATCAATGTGTATAATTTTTCATCTTTCAAACTTTTTGTACACATTGACTAGGCAATGACTAAACGTTTTTTACAATGGCTACGACGAAAAACGGAATGAAATAGGTAATAGAAATGGTTTATTATTGTTCTTCAAATTGTATTCCCATATAGCTTAGTGCAACAACGTCTACGACCACTCTTCGAGACATTTTACACCGACCAGTTTTTTGGCTTAGATCAGTGTTATGGATACATTCTGCGCTCGCATCTCAAAAATACATAACATCAATTAGTCAATCCCTTAATAAAAATTCAGATTGGTTGGATACATAAGTAGAGCAATATCCTGTTGTGACTAGTTAAAACTAGTTTTGCCGAATTCATGAGGAAAGTGGAATGACATTTCACACATTGACCAAAATGATTTAGTCAATATACAGGGTGAACTGCTCGTAGTTGCAAAAAATTTATTGCGTTAAACAACATAAAAAATGGAGTAAAATACCAGTAACCGCATATTTTTACCTAAATCCGTTCTCGAGGCGTGATTGTTTAACCGGTTTTTAAGGAAACCCGCGTGTTTTTCCCCCCTCCTAAACTTTAATTTCTCCACTTAAATTATTTTAATTTTAACTTTTGTGCAAATTTTGGAACTAGCGTTAAATTGTCTGTGATGCTCTGTGATGCTCTCTGATTCAGGAAAATTCCCATCTCCAGACCACAACGGCAGCTCAAAAATTGAAAAATTTGAACTACAATTTCTGAAATTTTTAAAAACGTTATAACGTTTAAAAATTTACGTCTAAAAATAATTAGCGTTAAATTTAGCGTTAAGTGTTTTGCAAGTGTTTTGAGGGGAAATACTAGTTGAATAAAGTGGAAACCTCGGTTATGTCGGAGTTCGAGAGATCTGAAAATGTTTCTACTATTCAGCGTGAAAAATTCGTAGAAACCGACCCCAAACTCGTAGGTTCATAGAGGCTCATGTTTCCAAAAAACCATCGATTTCATTGGAGGAAAAAACCTCGTTTTTTAAACATTTAAACAAATTTTTCTCCCCTAAATAGCAAAGTAAAAGTAAAATTTACTATACCGTTGGAATGAGTCTTAAATGAAGCAGTTTTCATGAGATTTGCCAGTTTCCTGGATTTATTATTATTTATTTATTTTTGGAAGATTAAGTTTTTGGAATCAACGTTTCAAAGATTTTCAGAAAATTCATTTATTTATTTTTTTTCAACTTTTTCTATGTTTGAGCTGCTGCTGTGGTCTGTAGATGAGAATTTTCCGCAAAAGTGCATTGCGCATATAGTACATTTTACGCTGATTCCAAAAATGTGGCCAAAACTCAAAATTAAATTAATTAAAGTGGAGGAATTCAAGTTTAAGGGGGAAAAAAACATGACCTTCCTTAAAAAACCGTTAAAAAATCTTATCTCGAGAACGGATTTAGATAAAAATACATATACGGTTGGTGGCATTTCACTCATTTTTTTACGTAGTTTTACGCAAAAAAATTTTTTGTATCTATGAGCAGTTCACCCTGTGTATAATGACAAGTTAATGTCTGAAATACTCGAATTAGACAAATTCGCGGGACTTTTAAGCATTATAAACAATGCCTCGTCATTATACACTATGCCTAATTTCACACATCAATTATGACAGATAGGTGCACCAGAAGATGAGTTAACAGAAACATATGTCCTCATTATAATCAAACCCGTGACTTGTACAAAAAACAAATCTTTGTCGATTGGGACTAGTCCCGAGAATTGGCTAATGCTAGGTGCAAAGTAACAATATAACTAAACTTGACTAATATAGACTATTAGTAATATGGTTTGAAATGTGGCATCGATAGTTATAAATACGGTTAGCGACGCTTCAATCTTTGACTCTGCCGTTGACAGGAAAAGTTCCATCCGCTTCCACATGAGCTCCATCACGCAATCGCAGTGAACAAAACTCTCGACCACAACAATTTGATTTCATTGCAATATATTTCCGATTTGAGACCACTAACAACTACGAGATCTTCATCGAATTACAACCAAGCACAGATTTGATATCCCTTCCGCGCCTCATAAACCTTGGAGCTTACGTAACCTTGAATGTCAAGTGTAGCAACCCTCGCGCGCTAAAAGTCGCGGCAAAGCGAAGAGGGGAATTGAACACAAAAATGGTTGAACTAGATCTAATTTCTAAAACCAAATTGACTTTTCGATAAGTTAAGTAAATTATCCATTTCGATACATGATCGCTAACAAGTGAGGAGGGAAAGGATATAATGCCATTATGGGGTATCACTCCAGTAACTCTTGTGGAAATATACCACACAAATTTGAATTAGATTTGGAACGCAGGACTATTAAAATTGAGGAACAAGTAGAATGATATTGAATTAGAATAAAAAAGATTTTTAAATTAGAACAAATTACTCGAACGAGATCTGAGAAGCGAATAATTTTTTATTGTTTGAATATCCCTAGTTACCAGTATGACGGCATGGTCACTGGTTGTAATTAGATGATGAAATCAAAAACTGAAGAATAAAATAATAATAAATATTGGTTGATCTTGCTGTAGGTAGGTCCCCACAGCCATAATAGACCTCAATCCACTTAATATAAGCAGCTTAGTTGCGTTCAATCTTACTTCTAGCTCCAGAAATGCCAATTGTTGAAAACTCAAGAAATTCGCTTTACTTTTATTGATACTATTATTACTAAATCGCATCCAAGTCAACCGAAGATAAGGTAAATATTAACCTAGCCTGCTCCATTCCATAGCGATTCCAAGAACAAGTTAGTAAAGAAGTTCCAGTCATGCAGCATGATCGTATGAGCGAATTTTCATAATTATCGTATTATATTATGTTATATAGCTTTGAAACATGAGCACTTTGAATGAGAATAAATTGTTAACTGCCAACTTAGTGACAAAAACACTAGTTCGATATAATATTCTGCAATTTAACAAATATTTTTTGGAGTTGAAGGTTTATTTATGGCAAGTTTTATAGATTTTTCTACAAATATTAATGAAATTTAAGCTCATTTTTCAGCATAATTTCGTAAATAACTTTTTTATTGTTCTAGTTTAACGTTGATCAACTTTTTTTTGACGAAGTGTCTGCTAAAAAAACATAAATATTACAATTTTTAGCAATGTTCAGTGATTTTTTCAGGACATTTTTTGAAATTTGACCACTTCTTTAAAAAAAAAAAAAAAATAAAAATAAAAAAATAAATAAAAAAATAAATAAAAAATCAAAGGTTCTCAAAGTGCTTCCCTCCTTCCTGTATGCGTTGGTGGCATCTCTTCCTCGCGGATAGTGTGACGTTACGTAAGGTATGTGCATTCTGCATACAGGAAAGAGGGAGACACTTTGAAAACCTGTTTTTTTTTTTTTTTAAAGAAGTAATCATTATTTTTTTACAACACAACAGCATTTTCATTGGTAATCCACTCCGTATTATTAGGTACCCACTCAAATGAAAGATAAGTATCCGAGGAATAATTTTGAAGCACAATTGACTGAGGTAGACGATCGTATTATCGTATCTTTCCGCCTGCCCCTCCGATAATTATCTAATTTTGCTCAAGTAGATGAGGCAGGTGGAAGATGAGTTAGGTAGAGCCAACATTATTTAATATTATTTTTTTGGCTTATTATCGTCGAATACAGCTGTGCATAATGAAATAAAAATAAAATAAAAAAAATAAAATACTTGAAAAAAAAAAAAAAAAAAAAAAAATGAAACGTCGATTTTGACCGACAAAATCACGTTTTTTGTCATTCAAACGCTATTTTCTCCCGAAACTTCCCTATAAAAAAATTTTTTTTTAGTAAACCGTTGGAAAGCTGACAGATTAAGAAAGTTTTTCCCAAAGAGCGCTTGCTGAAAAACTTCCACACTGAGGAGCAGAAAAACGAAGAAAAATCGACAATTTTTACATTTTTTTCAAATGTTAAACTTTGGCAATTTTTTTTAACTAATTAGAACTAATTAAAAAAATTGGAATTTACATTAGAAAGATGAACAATTTAACACTCTTTCCAACGGTATCCTTAGTTTTGAGAAAATCCGAAAAATAAGGGAGTTAGATCTGTTTTTGTGACGTAAGGTTGAAAACACGAAAAAAATCTTAAAAAAGAAATAACTTGGAAACGAAGCCTCTAAAAGAAAAAGTCTAAAGGCACTTTTTGTTGCAGATTACTTGTAGAATTTATCCCTGAAGTCTTACCTACTTAAGTCGAGACACCCTGTATATACCCTAAATCATGAACTTCACAATCTTTTATCGAACGTGAAAATTCAAGAATGGGAAACGAATTTCTTCGATTGTCAGGCGGTCGAAACTCTTTCCACCAGTACAAAAAGAATCTGTTAATATAAACATTTTTTTGGCCTTGGTCCATAATTGTTTTAAGGGAATGCCTGACCTTTTTCTAAGCTAATAATCAACCTACGCCTGATTCCTTAGAGTCAGGAAAGTAAAAATACTACCGCAGATGCAGGTTAAACATGAAATTCCCATGACACCTGTGTCTGTAAGCTTCATACTACTTCCATTAATTAATAAAAACAGTTTGTTTCAGTGACCGATCCTTGCTACAATACTGCGTGATTTTTCGGCTCCGAAAGGTCATTAAACTTTGAACTGGTAAAGGATGGGTAAGCGAAGGTTTGAAGAAGGTGGTAGCATTGAAATACCCTCCCACGTATTTTCTTACATCTGTGTCATCTTTTCATTGTAAAAAAAAAAATAAAAATAAAAATAAATAAATCGATGAAGTTGTCAGGGGCTGTGCCTTAAGCTGAAAACAGACTACGCTGACGTGACGTGGGATGACGCAGGATGGCGTAGTATGACGGGGGACCACGTGTGAAGACAAAATGTAAACAAAGGATTCGGACGATCATCAACAGATTGCTCTGACGTGACGTGGTAATGCGTGGGATGATGCCGTCTAGCGTATCCTACGCCTTAACACGCCATCTACGCGTCAGGTCAAAGTCAAAAGATTTGGATTTTCGTCAGGCGTGTGAAGACATCAGCCGGCGTCAGGTCGTCTAGATAATTAAGTTGTACTCACCTCAAGCAAACTGCCAGTCTGATCTCCACTGGTATGCTCTCTCGTAGTTGAGTCGAGCGTTTCTCAATTTTCGGACCAACTAATTTCAAAAAATGATAGAACTCAATTTTCGTCATGCGGAAAAACATGACGAAACGCTCTTCGTCCTCCACCAATTCGGGCATCAAAGTTGAAAATTCGCCGTACAGGCCCCGCGTGCTGTTGATGGGATGCACCCATATCCTTGATGCTGCTGCTGCAGCACAGGAAATTGCCATCCCAGCAATTTCTTCCTCTTCCTCGTCAAGCAAGTCGAAAAGTTCTTGCATTGTCGAAGATTACACATCAACTGAACACACCTCCCACCCTCCTTTGAGCACGATATTTTCCCCTCACGTCAGGTCAGCAAAGTGTGAACCTGTGGGCCCATCTCTGACGTGGTCTGACGTGGTCTGTCGCTGCCTGATCATGCGTCATCCCACGTCACGTCAGCGTAGTCTGTTTTCAGCTTTATCTTAACTTCTGCGCAAGTGCACTCGTGCAACCTGTGTAGTATTCATAAACCCTACATTTTTTATCCAATTTAGTTGAAATTCGAAGGGACCGTACTAGTCTCACCATAGATGGCGAATCCCATCGCTGGAATATCATTAATAGTCTCTGCACGTAGGCAAAAGCAAAATCGTATTACTAATAAATTGTTTTAATTTCATTTTAGGACAATGTAAGAGAACCCAAACCACGTGGAGCGAGGCTTCACAATGATTCCCCAACATATACTATTCAATTTGCATGAATTCTATTGATTATTTTCAGCCTATAACCCAGAAAAAATATTTTATGACACATAAAATCTGGTAGTGAGGTTTCTCGTAGTGTTTTGATTATTCCCATTCGAATAGTAGCATGAATTGATCAAACACCTAATCGCTTTCGTTTCTCACAACTTGATTACGTAGGTACTAATTTCCTGTTGAAACTATCAGATTGAGGAATACCTGATGTGAGATAGAATGGATATGATTTCTACTCACCCTGAAAGTTCTTCGAAACAGTCAGACACAGAAAATTCTACAAATTTACTAGGTATGAATTCATTGTGAAAAGGATATTTGATTCCTCCAACAAAGGATGGAACATAACTTAGGAACACATCGGGATATTTAGGCTCCCTACATATATGACTGGAAATATAAGTACAAGAGCCGCCCTCATCCAAATTGAAACTAAGTGAAGATTGGCTCGCAAGTAAAGGAAACGGTGTCTTCGAATCGGCACCTAGCGGAACACCCTTGAACTATAACATAAGCTCGTCCATCTCAAGAGTTCTCCCGTGAACTCTCAGCTTCATCGTAGACCTTCCACAATATTTATTTTCAAAATGGTACATAAATCTTCCATTTTGATCGATTATGAGGTCAGTAATCAGTTCTAACACTTGAAATTTAGTGGTTGAAATTCCTATGAACTCAATCACAAACATAATAGAAAGCCATTGCAAGTGAAATTGCCTCAACTACCCAGCAGTTTTGACCTAATCAGTACATATATCGGTAGCTATGAATTTAGGAAAAGTATGTAATATGCAAAGGTATGTATCGAAGTTGACCATAAAAAAGTCCAGTCATGCAGCATGACCCCATGAGCGAATTTTTGAAGAAATCTTCGACATTTCAGTCGCTATTGATTTTAGTTTATGATTTTGATAGACAAACATGGAATCAAATTATTAAAAATAGTTAGGAGGTACTCATACTTTATTATTATTAAACTAATCTTGTAGATTTAATGACAAATGTAGGTCAGTATTGAAGGCAGTTGAAATCTCAACAGTATCCTATCATAACATCATAAAGTCAGTTGCATTCGAATCTAGTATCCTACAGCAAGAAATTGACAGACAAACTCTAGTTTCTTTGCATCTATTGACAGCCTAAATTATGGGGAAGTGTCACTTGGCTTTTCCGTTTTAAACAGCATGGTTCTAGGATTTGTTGTACAGGGATACTTCCATAAGAGTGGACAATGTTTCATGCAAATATTACCGATTTTTACAACTAGCGAACGGCATTATTTCGATTTTTGACTGATTTTTCAACTTTGAAATTTTTGAAAACTTGATACATATTCTTATAGGAAATTTCACGCTGATTCCGAATATACCACATGTTAGTATGCTGAAAAAATTATTTCGCACAACAAATCGCAAAAAACAGGCTATTTTGAAATGTTTGACTACATTTCTGAAAATTTCAACCCGAAGATGTAATCCGATCATGCTGGCCAACGAACTTCAACTTTCGTTTTGTGCCCTTAACATTTTAAAATTTGTTTGAAGTTTCTAGCACAATTCTACGGACAGTTATCGTGTTTAATGACACATACATACATACATACATACATACATAAAAAAATGCGTTAAACTTCAGAATAGCCTGAAACGGATTTCTGCATAAAATTTTTTCAAAAATTCACATTCTACAAATTTTGAGGCGAGAGCAATTGCTTAATTTTCTTCAAAAATTCGCTAAAAATGACTCCCCAGATTGACATGCTGACATTTCAGCTTCAAGATAGGGTTTCTCAATTTTAGGGCCAGGTAGAAACTGCAAGAAAATTTGTTCAGCACTCATAATCAATCATCCATAATTATGAAAATCAAAACACTTTCAACTAAAAATGTAATGAAACAAGCTGCTTAATACAAATCACAACTGTATAAACAATTTCAATTGTTTCGTAGCTTTCCTACGGTTATTGTTATGAAATAGATAGAAATATCGAGTTTTTGAAGATATTCAATCGTCACATATGGTACGAGTACATGATTCCAACAAAACCCCAAGTATTTTTTCAGACTGAGTTTCGTGGCGATATTCTTTTATCGATAATCGCGATACCAAATTCAAAAAAGTGCCATTCATGCAGCATGATCGTATGAGCGAATTTTCATACATTGCAGTATATATTATGTTAGATTGTTTTGAAATTGAGGACTTTGAGTGAGAAGAAATTGTTAACTACCAATTCCAGCCTCGATAAACCCAATTATTACAATTTATGTTAGAATTTAAGCCGCGTCTTAACCGGAAGGGTCATTACAACGGCAAACAACGGCAATTACAATAATTACAAATTTTATAGCAAAAAACTCGTTCTAAATAGCAATATGCTTTTCAAATTGAGATATTGGATTTTAAACTTTTTTGCAGTTTTTATCGATTTTTTAGCACATTTTAATGAAATTTAATCACATTTTTCAGCAACATTTTGTACATAAATTATCTAATGTTCTGTTTAATAGTTGACAAACTATTTGAGCAATATTCTGCTAAAAAAAAGAAAAAAAAAAAGAAAAACATAAATTTAACGATTTTTCAACTCTTTCTATTAACTTCGATTCTCTTCTTGCTTGCCTGCTTGCTTGCTTTCTTTCTTGAGACAAAATTTCAGATCGATTTTTAACCCACTTCCCGATATCCAATCGATCTGAAATTTTGCACACGAGTTCATGCTGGCGTACATTTTAATCTATCAAATTTTCGCGAAGAAAAAGTTAGTTATACTATAAATTTTCGAAAATTTGAAATTTAATATGGGACACCTTACACGTGTTGTGTATTGTAGGGAGGAGGAGGATGAGGAGGAGGAGGAGGAGGAGGGAGGAGGGAGGAGGAGGGAGGAGGAGGAGGGGGAGGAGTGAGGGAGAAGGAGGATGAGAAGGGAGGAGTGAGGGAGAAGGAGGATGAGAAGGGAGGAGGAGGAGGAGGAGGAGGAGGAGGAGGAGGAGAGGGAGGAGGAGGAGGGGGAGGAGTGACGGAGGAGGAGGATGAGGGGGGAGGAGGAGGGAGGAGAAGGATACTATTGAACGTCTGCATAAAATGACAACGAATCCAGGGTCAATAAAATATTAAATGATTTTCCTTGTCAATTTAATTTAAGTTATTATCAATGTGATTTTGTTTCAATTTACTGTTGCCAAGAAACTACCAAATATTGAAACACCAATAAAATTAACTGAGAACATGAGAAAAAGAAAGAGTTACAGTAAAAACTTGTTTTTATGGGTTCATTTTTTTAGCAGTTTTTTGTTATTTTTAGTGATTTTTTCAGCACTTTTTCCGAAATTTGGCCAATTTAATGTGCTCAAAAATAGGCGGCCAACAAAATTGTCCTTTCGTTTGGGAAGCTTGATTTTTTTGGCGCAAGGACGGAATTTTTATCTCAGTCCTAAGGAGAATAATCGACTAGAAGGATACTCACTTTTTTTTTTTTTTTTTTTTTTTTTTTTTTTTTTTTTTAATGAAACTCCCCTCTAAGGCGGAGGGGCAATCCATTAACTTAAGAAAATAAATAAAAGAAGTTGGGAGGATGCACAGGCTTACCCGACGCCGGCTTTAGGCATAAGGGAAGTTGGAGAAGGATGAGGTGGAACAGTGGGATGGAAGGAAGTGCCCCTATAAAATGTCCACCAGTTCAAGTAAGACGCCCTCAGGACGCGGGTGGTGGTACCACGGAGCACTCCTGCCGAGATGCCCAACTCCAGTAACTCCATGGCACTTGTCCCGCACCGCACCTCGCGCCACGATACGGTCGCGGCCATGACCTCGATGTTATTGGTCGCCACTCCTTTTAGCTCGGAAATTGCTTGCCGGAAGTCATTTCTGTCATACTTATTTATCTTAGCCCGCCAGGTCTGCTCCACGTCGACGCTGCCACTGACAACTTGGACATCCAGGATTTTAACAGACCCATCGGGCTTGACGGCAAAACGATATCCGACTTCTTGCCCCGGCCACTTGGCATGTGATATAGTCTCTCCCTTTCGACATCCCAACCGCTGGATGACAAAGCGCCTGCTATCTGCTTGGCAACACACACACACCTCAAAACGGATTCCAATAAAGAAAATTTTTGAAAATTTTGATTTAAAAATTTTTGCAGCCATTGCAATAGCTTAATTTTCTACAAAAATTCGCTTAAAAAAAAAAAAAAAAACCAGAATTGCACATTTTCCCACCTGTTTCCACACAGTTCGAAGAGTAATAAAATTTCATTTTTCCAGTGTTGGGATTGTAACTTGGTTGGTTTTTAGTTTGATTTTAAAATTTTATTAGCTACTGCAAAAGCTTCAATTTCTAAGAAAATTCACTAAACCAACACTTCAATGCATGTCAAACAGCTTCAACCAGAATCTTCTGCGTTGTTTGGGTTGAAAAGGGGAGGGTGAGAGTGTGCACAAAAAATTGTTTTACGAGGTGGGTCCCAAGCACTAAACTGGCAGTTTACAGCGGGATTTTATTATCCCTCTATTCGTCTGGACGTGTTATTAGTAATTTTTCGAAAAGAAGGAAACACGGAATACGTAGAAGTTGTGGAACTTATCACTCTGTTTTTTGTGAATACTCGCCCGCTTTTAGTCCTGAGAAAAACTCCAAAACGGGTTGCCCAGTATTATTTTTGAAAAGTAGCTAGCGGCCTGGAGCAGATTCGGGTATTATCATATTATTGTATGGATCATTGAAATATACAGGGTGTTTCCACTTAATATTGCTAACTTCCTAGGGATCGATTCTACAACTAATTTCCAACAAAAAGATCCTCCTCTTTTTTTTTAGACCCTTGATTTTTGGAGCTTATTCACTTTCAAGTATTTTGTGTGTGTTTTCGACCTTACATCACTAAAAGACCATATCTTCCCTAACATACAATGTAAATAAAAATAGATATATCGTAGGCAAGAACGTTAGATTTGCGATCTCCTTAATGTATTTGCATTTTTTTTACAATAGGTCACATAGGCGGAAAAATGTATTAAACACGAGAACGTCTCACTTTTTAAAAATTCTGTTTTTTTAAGGTGCGATAAGTATTAAAATAAAATAATAACAAACCGTACGCGTTGCAGGAAAATCTTGCCCAAAATCTCAGCTTTCCAACGGTACAGTTCATTTTTATTTAACTTTTCTCATTTAGGGAGAAAAGTATGTTTGTATATTGAAAAACATAGTTTTAGCGAATTTTCGTAGAAGATGAAGATATTGCAATGGCTCGTAAAATTTTATAATACAAATTTTTGAAAAATTTCTTCATTGAAATCCGTTTTGAGGCATTCTGAAACGAATCCCAGAGTTTAACCCTTTTTCGTATATATATATATATATATATATATATATATATATATATATATATATATATATATATATATATATATATATATATATATATATATATATATATATATATTGGTTGGAAAAGATAGGAAACATAAATATTCTCTCAATTTTGTAAGTAATATTTATGTGTTTCCTATATTTTCCAACCATCTGTATTACCTCAAAATAATATTACTCGCGAGTGTTTTCATCCTTCATCAAAACTATATATATATATATATATATATATATACTTTGGCACAGATGTGTGGAGAAAAATAGACATATAAAAAGATGAATTACAAGGAAAAACTCACAGTTAAGTATATTTCGGCTTTTGCCTTTGTCAAATAGTAGAATAGAAGCATGGAGATATATATATATATGTCATTCCAGACGATGGAATGACATATATATATATGCCAACTTTCCTTAGAATTGAGATAAAAATTCCATTCTTGCCCCAAAAAATCAAGCTTCCCAAACAAATGGATGAGTTTGTTGGCCAGCACTTTTTGAACACAATAAATTGGTCAAATTTCAAAAAATGTGCTTAAAAAGCACTAAAAATTGCTAAAAACTGATAAAAATCGTTAAAATTATATTTGTTTGCAGAATATTGCTCAAGTAAAGTTTATTACCTATAAAATATACCATTCGAAAATTTATGTACTAAATAATGCTGAAAAATGTTTCTAAATTTAATTAAAATTTGCTAAAAAGAGAGATAAAAACTGAAAAAAAAAATGTTAAAACCACCTTTTCTTTCTGAATAGTTGATTATTATTTAGAATACATTTTTTGCCGTAAAACTAATAGTAAACAATTTCCTTGCACTTAAAAAGTTCTAGTTTCAAATCAAGTTAACTTCATACAGTACGGTAATTTATGAAAATTCGCCCATACGATCATGCTGCATGACTGGAAATTTCTATGAAATCAAGAGTTTTCGTGAAAAATGACTCTCTAAGAAAATACGAGTTCGGGGCCGATTCGTACGTACTTTTCCACGCTGAATCGAATATTAACACTCGCAGATCTCTCCAACTCCATTACAACCGAGTTCTAAACTTCAAGTAACAAGTTTTACCCTTAAAAACACATAAAATTGAGCATAACGAATAAACTAAACACTGCGTACTTCGAAAAAAACAATATCAATTTTTTTGACGAGTGACACCTTGTCATGAAGATTGTTTAATGCTAAACACGATGTTCAAACCAGAATTGCGATATCTTATTCCGTTCTCGAATTAGAGCTGATGAACCAAGAAGAAGCGCGATTATTTCTAAAAGTACTTAGGTAGTACTCCGTTATAAGTATCTACTACCCTTTGGATGGTCTAAACATTTTCGGATTATTTTCTAGATTTTTATTTGCTTAAAACGTAGTATTATTTACCCCAAAATCATTCTCCAAGTTTCACTTCGATAAATCAAAAACTATCGATGTAAAGTTGGGGGGGGGGGGGGGGGGGTTGAATTTGTTAAATTTATATTTTATAGCAGGATAATATTCAAAAGAAGTTTATCAACGATGAACTGGAACGCTAAAAATGTAATGTGCATACAATCATGCTGAAAAGTGTACATAAATTTCATAAATATCTGCTGGAAAATCGATAAAAAAAACCTAAAATACCAAAATCTTTTTCGAATACTGGAATTTAATTTAGAAAGAGATTGTTTGCCATGAATTTGATACTTAATAATTTCTTTGCACTCAAAATCTTCAAATTTTAAATCAATATTACATAATGATACGATAATTTACCAAAATTCGCTAATACGGTCATGCTGTATCACTGGAATTTTTTTTTTTTTTAGCTCTACTGCAAAACTTGGTTAAGACTAGTTATTTAAAAATCAGCTGATTTGGCATCAGCACACCCATTGAAATGAGGATAGGATAACAGTGGGGGGTAGAGAATGCTAACGTCTCCTCCAAATAACGAACTCAGAGAGCCTCCGTGAGTCTCAATCCGAAAGGTCAGTTTGATGAATTAGGAAACTCGTCTTTGATTCAGGAACTAAATTTCATAGCTGCAATACTGTTATCAATCTTCTCACACAAATAAGTTAAAAGCACGGCTTAGTATCGCTGGTAATGAGAGCCACGAAAAAAGAACAATTGACAAGTTACAAGCCGATTTTACTCACAAGTTGTAAAAAATGAGTGTGCAAGCGTTTCATAAGGGTAAAAGTGAAGACTTGTGATCCACTGTGAAAATTAACAACCTACAGGCGAATCAGGACACGTTACAAGTGTTTCCCCATCATTTTAAACAAGTCACTATTTCACAGTTATAAAAAATGGCCGATTTTTAACCTACGTCCGTTCACCCGTAAACTTGTTATTTTCCAGCATTGTGAGTTGACCATTTTTCGGTGTTTAATATGTGGGAATCATCTTCTGTTGAAGAATACAGACAAGAAATAAGCATTCAGCGTAGTTTTTTAGTAAGTTTAGTTTTTTCGGCCACGAATAAACGCTCATTTCGAGGGTATTTTTGAGTTTAACGTGAGATTTAGGATGTCTTCCGAGACCCTTGAAAGATTCAAATGGTTCTTGACCCTGTGCATTTTTCCTGATCGGGTATTGAGGATCTCCCCATCATTGAAGAACAAAGTGAAGTGTGAAGATCATCTCGAGGTTACAGATGACATTCCTAAGCATCAAGACTTGATGAACTGATTAATCATTTCCGCTGAATGAAGGAGAAAAATCCGATTATGCCAGCCATCAGAATAAATTGAAATCAAATACATACTCTTTCCACTTTTCAGTTTATTATTTGTCTGTCTTTCAGTCAGTACACCTTGTCATGTACTACTATAAACATTCTATAGTGTTATTAACACCGTTTTAGCGAATTTTTGAAGAAAATTAAGCTATTGCTCTCGCCTCAAAATTTGTAGAATGTGAATTTTCGAAAAAATTTTATGCAGAAATCCGTTTCAGGCTATTCTGAATCATATTCTGAAGTTTAACGCATTTTTTTAATGTATGTATATGTATGTATGTATGTATGTATGTATATATGCATGTGTGTGTCATTACAGACGATAACTGTCCGTAGAATTGTGCTAGAAACTTCAAACAAATTTTAAAATGTTAAGGACACAAAACGAAAGTTCAAGTTCGTTGGCCAGCATGATCGGATTACATCTTCGGGTTGAAATTTTCAAAAATGTAGTCAAAAATGTCAAAATTGCCTGTTTTTTGCGATTTGTTGTGCGAAATAATTTTTTCAGCATACTAACATGTGGTATATTCGGAATCAGCGTAAAATTTCCTATAAGAATATGTATCAAGTTTTCAAAAATTTCAAAGTTGAAAAATCAGTCAAAAATTGAAATAATGCCGTTCGCTAGTTGTAAAAATCGGTAATATTTGCATGAAACATTGTTCAAATTCAGATTGAACTACTCTTATGGAAGTACCCCTGTACAACCAATCCTAGAACCATGCGTCTTTAAATCTACAAGATTAGTTTAATAATAATAAAGTATGAGTACCTCTTAATTATTTTTAATAATTTGATTCCATGTTTGTCTATCAAAATCATAAACTAAAAATTTCTCTACACGATCAATAGCGACTGAAATGTTGATTTCTTCAAAAATTCGCTCATGGGGACATGCTGCATGACTGGACTTTTATACTATGATTCGCTGACAAAACTTCAATTTCGGCATCCCGCTTGACGTTGTTCATTTCGTTTGTCCCCACACGCCTATTTTCTTTTCTGCTACTCTTGTAAACTTAAGTTCTACACTTGTACTCTTTGTTTTGGTGAAACTCATTCTAGTTTACCGTGCATTACAAGTACCTGTACTTGTTTACTTGTACACTTGTAACTTGTTGTTTCATGAAATAGGCTCCTAGTTTTACGTCTGATAATTGACAAATGCGCCGGTTCTCGCACAATAGAAGAGGGAATTATATATAAAAAAGAATATGTAGCATGTGCCTCTATAGACATCATGGGTGCATTCGACAATGTACTATTTGAAGCAATCGCTGATAGCATGCTTGCTAGAAATATCGACAATCTAACTATTAATTGGTGCAAGCTACTTCTGTCCAGCAGAGTAGTACAGAGCAGCTTAGGCAGTACCACGTAAACGTTTACAATGTCTAGGGGCACACCACAAGGCGGATGTATCAGTCCGCTATTCTGCTGCTTAGTAGTAAATGAAATAATTAATATGATAAATGTAGACTTGGGAGTACACTGTAAATTCTACGTAGATGGTGGAGTACTATTCACTAAAGGAAAAGATTTACTGAAAGTAATAAGGGAAATAGAATCGTCTATAGGACTACTAGGAAATTGGTGTCCAAGTAAGGGATTGGATATCAACCCAAACAAAACGACAGTTTTCATATTCACAAGAAAACGCACTAATTTGGATAATATAAGAACAGGAATAAAAGATGTTGGAATATATATAAGTGATAGAGTTCGATATTTGGGTGTGGAATTAGAAAAAGGTCTGAAATGGAAATACCAAATAGATAAACAACATAATAAAACAACCATAATATTAAACCAACTAAAAGGTGCGGTGGGAAAAACTCGGGGACTCACTCAGATGACAATAAAATGGATATGCACAGCAATAATTAGACCTAGATATGTATATGGTGCGATTGTATGGTGGATTGGCATCAAAACAAATAAGCTAAATGAATTAAAGAAACTGGATACACTTATTTTAATGACCATCTCTGGGCCTTTCTATAGCTCACCAACAATGATATTATCAATACTACTAGGGGTACTCCCACTTGAATGGGAGATTAAACAAGAGGCAATGAGAGGATTTCTAAGATTAAAAAAGAATAATCAAATTCAGTTGAATAGCACTTTAGGAGGAAAAGGTCATACTATAATAATACAAGAAATGATAAAGGAAATTCCTGAAAGAGAATTTCCGTCTGATGATATTAAAAAGGAATTTAACATTGGAAAAGGAATTCAAAATTATCATAGAATCAGGATTAACTTGGGACTGTAGACCAGAAATAATAGATGACACGGATATAATACGCTATACCGATGGGTCCAAACTGATAGGACCCAACGGTAACACAGGGTTAGGTATTTGGATACCGCATTTCCAAATGGAGACTTTAATCGCTCTGGGCACTCATACAACGGTTTACCAGAGTGATAAATATGATGTATATAATTAACCCATCACATGTGTTGTTTGCGTCCATAGCACTTGTGAAATTCCGTTACTATGTTGGTTTTAGTTTTGCTTGTACATTTCTGTTCAATAAAGCCTTTCTTAAGGTAATTCATTCTTCATTTTATCACAATTTATTGAACAGAGATTTTTTAACTGAAATGGATAAACTCTTGCGTCCTACTATCCTTGATCTCGATCCAGACTCGAACTAGGCACCATCCCATTTTAATCATTGGCTGCAGAAGTTTTCTAATTTCTCTCGTGCGGCTCAAGCAGAAGATGATAGTAAGTTACCTACATCTACTTATCAACTACGTTTCGCCCGTCATTTTCAATCATATTGCACATTGCCATTCATACAATGAGGCTGTATCAATCCTAAAGAGCCTATTTATAAAACCTGTAAATGAAGTATTTGCCAGACATCAGTTACTAGCCCGAAGACAACAACCTAATGAAACTGTTGACCGCTATTTGAAATCCCTCAAAATTTTTAGTAGGGACTGCCAATTTAAAGCAGTGACGGCTGAAACGAACAGAGATGCCTGCATTCGAGACTCTTTCATAAAAGGATTATCCAATCCGTCTATTCGTCAACGTCTGTTGGAAAATTTCACCCCCACAAAGAAATATTCCGGATACGGACTCCCAACCACGGAGAAGTATAAGAAATCGTCGCCCTCCTCGTTACCTAGAAGATTATGTTCGTTCTTAATATTGTGGGGGTGAATGATATATAATTAACCCATCACATGTGTTGTTTGCGTCCATAGCACTTGTGAAATTCCGTTACTATGTTGGTTTTAGTTTTGCTTGTACATTTCTGTTCAATAAAGCCTTTCTTAAGGTAATTCATTCTTCACTTTATCACACAGAGCGAGCTATTAGCCATTAGTTTTTATTTACAAGAATTAATAACTAGAAATACCATAAATATAGTCAGTCAAGTATTAGAACTATAGGAATTTAGAAATAAAAAGTTCCAGTCATGCAGCATGATCGTATGAGCGAATTTTCGTAAATTATAGTACTATATTATGTTAAATTGTTTTGAAAAAAGATATTGGATTTCTAGAATTTTTTACATTTTTAACGATTTTGCAGCACATTTTAATGAAAATCAATTACAATTTTGAGCATAGGTATGACAATCACAATTTTGTGATTTTTTTAGTACATTTTTTGAAATTTGACCAATTTAATGTGCTCAAAAAGTGTTGTCCAACGAACTCATCCTTTCTTTTGAAATGCTTGATGTTTTGGCGAAAGAACGAAGTTTTTATCTCAATTCTATCGAGAGTTATCGTCTGGAATGACACATTTCAGAATGCCTCAAAACAGATTTCGATGAAGAAAATTTTTATTTTAAAATTTTGGAGCCATTGCAATAGCTTTATTTTCTAAGAAAATTCGCTAAAAGCAAACTAATCAAAGATATTAATTAACAAAGTAAGGAGTTAATTGAAAGAGGTAATAGGATTTCACTTAAATGGATTCCAGGACATCAAGGGTACTATGGTAACGAAAGAGCTGACGAATTAGCGAAAAGAAGCACAAATTATACATTCCTAGGACCTGAACCATTTATGGGAATCACCCTTCAAATAAGTAAAACGAAAAAAAAAAAAAAAAAAAAAAATTCACGTGGAATGAGGTTACTTCCAAAATCATGGAAAAGGAAAGTCTATACAAACACTCTAAAAACACAGGAATTACTAGATATATTTCAACCTGTACAGATTGGCTATTAGGACTGAATATACTGAATATACGAAGGGTAATAGGGGCTCTGACAGGGCATTATGCTGTCAGATCAAAACTAAACAGAATAAACCCGAGAGTATCAAATAGATGTGAATGTGAAAACGTAAAAACTATGGAACACTATCGATGCGAATGTCCTATATACTTTAGATCGAGACTTCTTAGTTTTCAAGATACTATAATAAGTATAAATGACATTAAAAACAGTGATTGAAACACTATTATTACATTAATGAGGTATACAGGAAGGTTCAAAGTGCAGTTCTAAAAGGAATAAATGTATCCATAACCTACATTCTAAGTAACAGTTAACCAAAATACATACATAAGTAAATACCCCTAACGTCGGAAAAAAAGAAGATATCTAGGATGTTCAGATACGACAATAAAAAAAGTCCAGTCATGCAGATTGACCCCATGAGCGAATTTTTGTAGAAATCTTCGACTCGATTTTTACAACTAGCGAACGGCATTATCTCGATTTTTGACTGATTTTTCAACTTTGAAATTTTTGAAAACTTGATACATATTCTCATAGGAAATTTTACTCTGATTCCGAATATGCCACATGTTAGTATGCTGAAAAAATTATTTCGCACAACAAATCGCAAAAAACAGGATAATTTGAAATTTTTGACTACATTTTTGAAAATTTCAACCCGAAGATGTAATCCGATCATGCTGGCCAAGGAACTTGAACTTTCGTTTTGTGTCCTTAACATTTTAAAATTTGTTTGAAGTTTCTAGCACAATTCTACGGACAGTTATCGTCTGGAATGACACATACATACATACATACATACATACATATATGTACATACATACATAAAAAAAATGTGTTAAACTTCAGAATATGATTCAGAATAGCCTGAAACGGATTTCTGCATAAAATGTTTTCAAAACTTCACATTTTACAAATTTTGAGGCGAGAGCAATAGCTTAATTTTCTTCAAAAATTCGCTAATACACCTACAACGTTAGTTATGATAAAGAAACCTAAGGGGAGATGCGACATGGGCCTTTCCAGGCCAAGACTAAAGTCTTTCCAGGCCAAGACTTAAGTCTTTTCAGACCAAGACTAAAAGCCTTTTCAGACCAAGACTAAAGTCACTGGTCCTCTCAACTTGCTCACTGTTGAATTGAATTGAGTGGGTAGGTGATAACCGGCCGATCTCTTCGATATGGGAATCCGACGAAAATTGGGTCAAAAATGCTGCAAATGATTACATAATGGATTATTATTTCTGAATCAGATAGCCAGCTATAGTAACCAGCATGCTCTGCGGCTTTCGCCAGTCTCTTTTCTAGTATCCACCTCTGTTCTCGCGTTACAGGCTGCGCTATCGATGGGGAGCAAATGTATGATCGTACAGCCACCCGAGTGGTCTCATTCAATCCACGGAGGTAATTTCTATAGGAATCAAAATAAAACCGTAGGTATACTGGATTCCAAAAGCATCTAGGACCTATCCCAGTCGATTCTGCGTCCGAAATTACTTGGGTGACGACACCCCACCTACCTATGGCAGAAATATAGTAAACAGCTACTCGTCCAGAGGGTTCAGACTCCAACCTGCCCATGTAATGCAATTTTAATTTAAAAACGATTTGCTTCGAACTATCTGAGAAGGTTTTGGGAAGAAGAAGAACGAAGGATTTTAGATGGGCTGGATCAATTATTTTTGTAACATACTATAGTACGATATAGTATACTGAATATACTAGCCCCCACAAGGTGCCTCGGCGCCTCCTCTCACTCCACCCCCCGCTCACCCCCTCACCGCCCACCGTGACCCCCTGCCAAGCGTGCCAGGCGCGCGTGCGTGTGTAAGTCTAACACTCAAAGCTTCGAAAAAGACACTTTTTCGCCCGTTTTTGGCCCATAGCATCTATGCGAGTAAAGCGATCGGGATGGTTAAACGTTAGGACAACTAGACCCCAAATGGAGTCTATGTGGGAAAGAAAGGGTTTTTTAAGTCAATTCTTAGGCCTTTTATGGCCCGGACGGCGGACGGCGGACGGACATTTCAAATTTGGATTCTACGCACCTTGAAACGTAAAGTGACAAAGTTTGGGGGGGGGGGGGTTATAAATTTTTTTTGCTATATGATCACATAGGCTTATTATTGGAAATAATAAACCAAAAAATTAAAAATTATAAGTGGCAAGGGAACCTCATTTGTGTGAACGATCTAAGATTAGAAGGTTCGAGAAACGAGACAGCGAATTTTTCCTTCTAAACCTATTTCCCTCAGAAAGTTTGCAATAGACCGTTCCACTTATTTTGCGTATCCTTCATTACTTCTAAGTTTCTTACAATCGGAAGTTATTAGGTTTTAGCGAATTTTTGAAGAAAATTAAGCTATTGCTCTCTTCTCAAAATTTGTAGAATGTGAATTTTTGAAAAAAATTTATGCAGAAATCCGTTTCAGGCTATTCTGAATCATATTCTGAAGTTTAACGCATTTTTTTATGTATGTATGTATTTTTGTATGTATGCATATATGTATGTATGTCATTCCACAGTTGTCATTGTCATTCCAGATGATAACTCTCCCTAGGATTGTGCTAGAAACTTCAAACAAAGTTTGAAATGTTAAGGACACAAAACGAAAGTTCAAGTTCGTTGGCCAGCATGATCGGATTACATCTTCGGGTTGAAATTTTCAAAAATGTAGTCAAAAATTTCAAAATAGCCTGTTTTTTGCGATTTGTTGTGCGAAATAATTTTTTAGCATACTAACATGTGGTATATTCGGAATCAGCGTAAAATTTCCTATAAGAATATGTATCAAGTTTTCAAAAATTTCAAAGTTGAAAAATCAGTCAAAAATCGAAATAATGCTAGTTGTAAAAATCGGTAATATTTGCATGAAACATTGTCCAAATTCAGATTGAACTACTCTTATGGAAGTATCCCTGTACAACCAATCCTAGAACCATGCGTCTTTAAATCTACAAGATTAGTTTAATAATAATAAAGTATGAGTACCTCCTAATTATTTTTATTAATTTGATTCCATGTTTGTCTATCAAAATCATAAACTAAAATTTCTCTACACGATCAATAGCGACTGAAATGTCGAAGATTTCTTCAAAAATTCGCTCGTGGGGTCATGCAGCATGACTGGACTTTTTTCCCATCGCTTCTAGACCACCAAACTATTCACATCATTCTAATGTATTTGTCCATTTAATCTATATTTTACTGAATGGATTGATTTCGGATTTTTATTATTTTAGATACGCGAGCATCCAGACCACTAACAATGCCTATCCGCTTATCACTTGCACATCTGAAAATCCTTATGTATGTTCAATCCTTCCCACACACATTTTGAGTGAAATTTTAGTGATCCTACATGGATCAACCTACGAATTCCACGCCATGGATTAAGTCAACTTTGCTAACACCTCCAGGGCTGAAGCGGAATCTTGTGATTGACCAGAAAAATCGTTTCCGTACTCCACCAAAGCATGCGACTGAACTCAAAATGGGAACAAATTTGCATTAATAAGAGAAATGCTACTTGGCTTTGGATGAGAGTTTTCACTTTCTCTGTAACAAGAGCCTTCAGATCCTTTAGAACCAAATAAATACATTTTCTATTTGAAAATTTCTTTTCAATTTTGATTTTCCTTTTCTTTTCTCTATAACGCCGCTTTGGGCGGCCCCAGCCTAGCTCAGTGGAGTGGGTTTTCAAATTTAAATTCCCAATTTAAATTATAAAAAAATTAAGTAAAAAAAAAAAAAATAATAATAATAAATAAATAAATAAAAATAAAGGGAGAGATAGCCAGAATAATAATTATTATACTTCTGTGTTGAGCGCCACTAACTTCCAATTGTTGAGTTTTTAATTTAGGGGAAAAATAAAAATTGGAACGAAACCCCAAATGAAGCACCAGCCGAAATCATTAAAATAACTTTGGGAGAGAAGGTCACTGAAAAGAAGAGATTTCCTTTAAATAAACGGAACAGTAATCTTCAACAAACAATATGATAATATGCAATTTGGCACACCGTGCAAATACACAACTCGACACACAGGGCCGAGGTTCGAGTTCAGCCGACCACCAAACTCACCGCTCCGAATTCTGCCGCCTAGACTAAGGGGAAGGGGGACCAATTGCTATTCCTATTTTATATTTTCCATTAAATTCTAAACTTAGCAACTATGGGGACGACTTGAATTTAAATGCGGCGTCTGGCGTTTGGAGGACGACGGAGAATTTTAAATTGAACCTGAGTCCGTCGGCTTGGACGGGGTGCGCATGAACCCCACAAACTTAGGGTTCTTAGAGAGTATGGGGTAGGCTGGACCGCAGGCCCAGGGATTCTCAAACTGGCGATTTAGGGCAACACCTTTACATCGAGCGAAAATAGGTTCTTCTTTACAGGAAAAATACCTGTTGGACGAATTTGGTTGTACGCAAATTCAATACGTTGACCAACAACCAGGGACTGGTCAGAACCATCAAAGCAGCGATTATCCTGCGGGTGGCAGATGAGTTTTTGGTTTATTATTTTCAATAATAATCCTATGTGATCGTATAGCAAACAATTTTTATAACCCCCCCTCAAACTTTGTCATTTTACGTTTCAAAGTGCGTAGAATCCAAATTTGCAATGTCCGTCCGCCGTTCGCCGTTCGCCGTCCGCCGTCCGGGCCATAAAAGGCCTTAGAATTGACTTAAAAAATCCGTTCTTTCGCACATAGACTCCACTTGGGGTCTAATTGGTCCTAACGTTTAACCATCCCGATCGCTCCACACCCATGGGTGCTATGAGCCAAAAATAGGTGAAAAAGTGTCTTTTTCGAGGCTGCCTAACCACAATAGCGCAAGCTAATATTCCACGGTTAGGATAACAATGGGCAGTAGGACTTCGCAACAGAACAATTTAGGACCTGATCATGCACGACGACAACTGCACAACCTAATAATTATTATTCTCATGTTAGGACAAAATTCACTCATCTCAAATGAATGTTGATGGAAAAATATGAGTGATATGATAGTGTAAGCGTAATAGGGTGGTGAACCTCCGGTTGTGAGGTAACGAGACCTAGGGAGTAAGCCAGGGTGGCGTGGAAAACTTCCAACACTTGTATTGCTTTCGAATTTCATGTTCCTTCGAAGCATGAATATATGTTTTTTTCTAGGTCATATTTGTGTGTTAATAGCAATGCTTTGCCTACGCATATTTAATAACAAATCCTCTCGACTTTTCGTACGTACATAGATAATGATATTATTAAGGCAATGATTATGTGAATAGATAGGAGCTCAATTCGAGAAATATAAACATACGTATATAATTATAGAAGTATAGGTTGTGGCAACTGGAGATAGGACACGCCGAGGAGTCTGGACGGGCCTTATGACCTACGCAAGCCAACTAAAACTACGATCAAACTCAATTGAAAAAATAATAAACCTTTGTGAAATAATTTGCAGGATTTTTCCAATGGAAAAACAAATTCGCATCGATTCGTCGATTAAATTTCGCACGGAATCCTGCTTGGCAGAGGCGACCGGAGTCAGAGCGGAACTAACCTGATCTCGAATCTTCGGGCAGGTGTGAAGGAGTTTATCTCCGTGCATAGGTGCATCAGTCGGCCCAGCTCCCCAGTGCATTGGTAAACATCAACATCTTGTTACAACGTAACAACTCGAAGGCAAAGCTCTACCGAATAAAATTCACATACCTTATATTTCACTAGAAGATACCAGTATACGAGAAAAAAAAAGTAATTTATAGTGTTTTGCCGTAAATTTTCTACCAAAAGACTCCATTTGTTTGGACGAAAGTTACTTCGGTTACTATTTTTGTAACATGCGCCATAACTTTAGTTGATTTAATGGCAATGCAATTCATAGACAATTACCCAGAGTACATCCTGGAACTGCCCTTCAGTGTTGAGCAGGTTCGAAGCTCTAGATCGTGAGAAATATGTTACAGAAGCAAAAGAACTAGAGCGTGGTTGGTGTCAACATTATCAGGATAAAATCTACATATATACAAGAATATAAAATGTATGTGTTCTACTGCTCATTCATTTAGGTTTTGACAAAGAAATAATGAAGTTTAAACATCCCACTCTTGAACGGAACTTTATTTAGTCAAAACTGTCAGATTAACAACTCATGAAGGTAGAGGAAAAAAAATCAATTTTTGAAGATGAGTTATGAAATGTCTTGAAGTACAATTTTATAAATCTCAGTAATTGCATTTTTCTATAGATTCATCGTGAATGCATGGGGCTGTATACTACTTCCTAGAGCATAATGATACAAAACAAAGAAAAGAAGATAAGGAAGAAGCAAATTAGTATTCAAAACAGCAGATGAAATGTTGAAATATTGCAGTTGAAATGAGTTCACTCGTTGCACCAAAGATAAGTGATAATTTTCGTCAAGATCCTGCTCGCAAGTTGATCACTGCAGACTTTCAGCAAGAGTAGCTTTGAAAAAAAAAGTTTGTTCTTCACGAAGAATCCCATCTTCCTTTGGAGAGAGGTGGCGTTTTACTTGAATTCACTGCATTTTGAAACAACTGTAGACAAGTTTTTCGGGAAACGGCTCCAATCGAATCAGGTTTTGTTATGCAACTGAGTTTACTGATATTTGAAATTAATATATCGAACGTCAAACGACATGAACGTCTATAATTAATCAACATCTTGCATGTGTAGATGATAGTAAACAATGTTTCCAAGTAGAAGTACTTCTCATAAGATAGATCACATCTCAGTAGATTCCTCATCAGAAATATAAATACAAACTATATATTTCTATGGACAAGTAATTCTCATATGAAAGTATTTATGGAAATGGACGATGTTTGTACGTAAAACTACAATGAGCTCTTTTTCAAAAGCGTAGAATCAAGTAAACAATGTTATAAAAGTAGGAGTACTTGTATTTTTCATTTGACTCTGTAGGTAATAATGAGTTTGCTCAACCATTATCCAGGACTATCTTGTTTTCAATGTTGATTTGTTTCATAGTTTGAAATGTAAGATGGGTCTGCATTGTGGAAATCGGTAGAAATTCGGCATTACTTAAAAATGGAGAAGGTAAAGGTAGTTTTCAAATTCACTCATTCCCAGGCTTCTTGCAGTGGGTATATAACACCAGCATGTTTCTACTGCAACTGCAGGCTGAAAATATTGATTTTCGTCGCTGATGTGTTACTGAAGTAAGTTTTGTGAGTTGTTGAAGGCGTAGGAAGAGCGGGGGGTGGCCAGAACAATTCGGCTTCAGTACCCTCCCATTCGTCTTCATCATCTTCACCAATCGTAATATTTTGTGCCTCGACCATCTTTGCGTTTTCACTTCAGTAGTGGTGACCGAAAAATGCACAGTTCACGACACCAAGTCACAACATAACAAAGGATCACTTTCTCAAATGAATAATTGTCTGACCGAGAGAGGTTAGGTAGTTATTTACTTACTTACATTCCACACACTTGAGAACATAGCGGATATTGATTTATCTGAACTCCGGAATCGTTTGTTATAATTTTATTTTCGTTGTACACAATAGGTTTCGGGAGTGAGAAACAATTTAGAAATTTTGGATGGAAATTACGTTCACCAGAAGGGGGTGAAACACACTAGAGAATCTCAAGGCTAGTCAATGCGTCGAGACAACCGTGCGCTCGCGGCCCTGTCCGGTGTTCCCATTGCTCGGTAGACGTTGAATCAAATGATCATCGACGAATCAGATTCCTCGTCTCATTCGGGTTGTTTTCGTCGAGAAGCTGCGATCTAGGCGCCAACATGGCGATCGGTAGCGGAATTTGAACGTAGGAGTGCGTTTGATTGCTTTTACCGACCCTTACCGATAAATGTAGGTTTATTTGGTTGGAAACCTATAAATTCTACCTATTCGACCTATTTGGTCGAAGAAACCGCTAAAGATTACTTTTTAACCTATTTTCATTTTTTCTTCCCCTAATTATGCATGTCATGGGCTGGTTTTTCGGCAGGATTAAGGTTTTGAGTATAAAGTACTCATGCAGCATGAATATGTTAGCGAAATTTCATATAATTTTTTCTAAATTCTATTTATGTAAAACTGTTCCGCAATTTGAGCATTTTGTTCGTATAGAGGCAACCAATTTTATCGCATACAATATTTCTTTCTGCGACAGGTTTAAACATATTTTTGATGTTTTAAGCATTTTTTGCAGTTTTCTAAAATATGTTTTTAGCACTTATTAATAAAATTTAAGTGAATTTCAGCATATTTATGAGGAAACATTTTTAAATACTCGAGTTCACAAATTATAAACTTCCTAAAAGTTTATATTCTGCTGAAAAATAATATAAACTCAGTGATATTTTGCCAATTATAGTACTTTATAGCAGTGTTTTGACATTTTAGCAATTTAATTTCCTGAAAATAGCTCTCTAACGCACTCGTCCTTCCTTTTAAAAAAGTTGTTTTTGACAAAAGAACGGGTTTTTTAAACATCAATCCTAAGGAAAGTGATCACCAAGAATGATATCAGGATTATAGCTGACCGGTCGAGCTTATTGGCAATACATGAATAGGTATTTGTACTTAAACGTACGAATATTGGTATTTACATTCGCGAACATAAATACATTCGTATTCCTATATGTGAACACGAATATTCGCGTTCGCAGGTTGGGGGTGCTTTGGGTGATTTTTATATTGGTATTCACGAATACGAATATGCCCAACCCTGATGCCAAGATGTCTCTCGAACTCATCCAGCGAAATTCCCTTCATTTCTACTCCTATAAGTCCGGGTCTCCCTGGGAGCTGTTTGATTCAAGTATTGAAAAGAGGAAGAGTGGATTGATGGAGCTTGAGACACTCAGGGCATTTGCAGATGCTCAGAGATTTATAAACTGGCGAGTGGTTGTAATGGACTCCTCTTGTAATGGATTTCTCTTCGAACATACCCCTCGAACCTTTCGACGAAATCTAAAACACTCATCACTGCTGTATAATTTAATTGTTTTATTATTGTGAATTATGAATTAAGTTTGGGTGCAGACCCAAATTTTGTGGGAGTACAAAAAAATACCACAAAGACTAAATAACACCCGCTTAGTCATCGGCGTGTTAAGAAAGTAAGTAATGCATCAGAATGCCACACTGTTACTAGACGTTGAGCATTAAAAAGAGCTCAGATTTAGACCCATTGAATATTGTTGGAAATCATGAAAATGACAAAAGGTTTATAATGAGATCATATTTATTGTTTTCCCCAATCAAATGTAATTGTTTTTTATGAGTTACCTTTAAATAAGGGTACAAAAATGTTTTATAATAGGTACTTCAAAATTCCGTTTACATACTCTGAAGGGATGAGGAGACATGTACAAAACATTCCAAACAGCATGCACTCAAAGGCCGTATTGATGTGGAAGATTCAATTTTCTTCTTTATTTTGAACTCGAATATACAGGGTGTCCCCAAAAACGTCCCCCCCCCACCACAACGGGTCAAGAAAATAATTTTTTTTATTGCAGATTTGAATTTCAAGTGAAATTTTATGAAGAAATGACCCATCACTCGATTTTTCAAGTACGCACTAATGGGCGCAATTCCGCTTCAAAAGTGCGCAATTCCGCTCTGAAAGTGGAATAAATGCAAAATGCTGAGTTTTTGAAGATACTCAATTGCTACATGTAATACATGATTTTGGAGTATTTATTTTGTAGGGCTGAACCTCGTAATGATGTCATTTATTAAAATTGTTAACACAAACTTGGGATAACATCGAAAAACTGACCCGAATTGCACTTCTCTAACAGATTTCTACGATCCCAGGACTTCACACTTTTAGCGCATTTTTGTAGAAAATTAGGCTATTGCAATGGCTCCAAAATTATTTAAATTAAAATTTTCCTGAAGTTTTTCGTCGAAATCCGTTTTGAGGCCTTTTGAAATGCTGGAGTTTTCATATTTTCATATGAATGTGCGTCAGTCCATACGATAACTCTCCTTAAGATTGAGCGAGAAAAAAAATTTGTTTTTTCCAAACAATCAAGCGTTTCAAAAGAAAGGATGAGTTCGTAGGACAGCACTAAGAATTAATTTTTGTTTTAAGTTTTGGTTATTATTTGAAGCGAGTTTTTTCCCCTATAAAACTGGTAGTTGATAAATTCATTGGACTCGAGGTTTTCAAATTTCTATACTATGTAACATAATAAAATACGATGATGACATATGTATGATGCATGACTGGAACTTTTTACATCACAGAGTGTGTGGGAAGAATGATTCAGGATGAGAAAAACCGTTAGGGAGACGACGTATTAGAGAGTTTCGATTTTATGCTTGATATCCAAAAATCTTGATTGAGATACCTACAGAGGATCGATGATGTTGGTAGATGTTCGGAAGTGTGATGATCTCAGTCATTGTTGTGATTAAATTTCTTTTTCTACAATGTATATTATATTTATTGAAGTTAAGGGTTGTTAAATTATACACGAGATTTAATCACTTGAAAATTATAATACAAATTTCTTCAAACGGTGCTCCATGTAGGAGATAAATAGGGAGGGTTGACTGACTATTCTGTTGTCGAGATATAGAATACAATTCAATTATATGTAAGAGCTGCCACTGAGTAAGGTAAGACTGCGTGTGTTACTACACCGAGCCACAACATTAGGCACAAACATAACTTTCATGTGGGTGCCAAAACATGTAGGTATTCACGGCAATGAGTGTGCTGATGCCCCAGCAAGGAGAGCCATTGGTGACCTTTGCCCGGTTGATCCTTTCGTGGCCCACCTTCCAAGGAGGGACCGAATAGTGGTCAATCGGGTAGCCACTGGCCATACCCGTCTTACTCACAGACACCTGTTAGATCCAGTAGCTCGCGATGTTGTGTGTGGGAGATGTGGGGGCGATTTGTCTATCCGCCACTTTTTGGAGGATGGCCCAGCCCTCATGGACCTCAGGTAATATTAATGTATTTGTAAGGATCATCTAATCGTAGTTTAATTTTTATAACGGGGTATTATTATCCGCTGTAGGGGTTACAAAGCGGTCATCGCTGTATCCCTTGAGGCAGAGTGCGGCGATGCCTCGTTTTGCGGGTTATTATTATTATTTCTTCCCCTCCGATCTGCCAGTGGAATCCGTGATGGCAATCCGTTTAGTGACGGACGGTTCCTTTTGACACCCCTTTTTGATTGCCGCTAATAACCCTTCCGGTTGAGACGCGGCTTAAATTCTAAAAAAAAAAAAAAAAAAAAAAAAAAAAAAAAAAAAAAAAAAAAAAAAAAAAAAAGTATAGGTAAGAAGATACCGCAAAACCGGTGAGGGTGAGGGGTGAGGGTAGGCGAGGATAGCAATTGGGATGTAGATTTAAATCAATAAGGTATGAATAACAGTTTATTGCTATACGCACAATGTGAGGGTTCTTACCTTCAGGAGATACAGGGTGAGGCATGAAGGACGGACGGTTTTCAAAAAATCAGTACATCGTAAATTTTGCTAAAAGATTTTTTTATTTGTAATTAATAGGTTCCCATAGTGCTACCATTCCGTAAAATAAATGGTGGAAAACAACATCTGGCAGGTGATGGCCGTTTTCATTGATGCACTGCTGTAGTCGCTCACAAAAGTTTTCCTCCACTCTCATCAACATCGCTCTATCAATTTGAGCAACTCCGCTCGAATCGCAACCTTCAAATCTTCCAGTGTACGGGGTTTGTGGTCGTATACCCTTGCACAGTCCCAAAGTGACAGTATGGTGTGCGGTAGCCAGTTCAGTTGTTATCGGTCCTTACTTTTTTGAAGATGGCAACGGGATACTGTTACTGTGAATGCAGAGCGCTATACACACATGATAAATAACTTTCTAATCCCTGAACTACGCAGAAAACGAGTCCCTATCCGACGGGTGTGGTTTCAACAGGACGGGGCAACAGCCCACACAGCAAGAGCGACGATGGATGTTGTTCGTTTCCCGTTACGGCGACATTCATTGGCCTCCTCGTTCCCCCGACTTGTCTATGAGTGACTATTTCTTGGGGGTCACCTCAAGGGACGTGTATACGACCACAAACCCCGTACACTGGAAGATTTGAAGGTTGCAATTCTAGCGGAAGTTGCTCAAATTGACAGAGCGATATTGGTGAGAGTGGAGGAAAACTTTCGTGAGCGACTACAGCAGTGCATCAATGAAAACGGCCATCACCTGCCAGATGTTGTTTTCCACCAATAATTTTACGAAATGGTAGCACTATGGGAACCTATTAATAACAAATAAAATTTTTTCAAAGCAAAATTAACGATGAACTGATTTTTTGATAATCCTCCGCCCTTCATGCCTCACCCTGTATAATCTGGAATGAGAGGGAGAGCTGACGTACTCGGCGTTCTTTTAGGAACGTTCTGAGTAACAGTTCCTTCGATCGGAACTATTACATAAGACATGGATACATTCCATAAATAAGGTTTCACAACACATGTGTTTCTTTTCTATGCTATCTCCAGCTGTTTCGTTATCATTTTTCACTGCTGCCGAGTGACAGCTTCTTTCACACCTTTGCCGGTACAGTTAATTAGGCTTAGACTCCGTTCTGAAGTATACCGCTGCCTGTGTGGCTGATCCATCATTATCAACAGGAGCAGAGCAATGCAGGTTGATATCACTTTACGCCGAGGATGTTACGTTGAGGTGGTTCTGAGGAACGGGAATGTCATCCCAGGGCTTACAGTGAGTGTTCACTGCGCCTGTGGTTGTCTCCTGGCGCTCAGGCCGCTTGCTAGAGCCGGCATAGACTTCCACATTTGCACAAACTCAGAAGGTACCTACAAGATCAACACATCGGACGTTGGAGTTGACGGATATCTCAACAAAGTCCTCTTCTTCCGCCCATCGGACATCCATTTCTGCACGGTCTGGCATTAACATAACCTCATCTATTCTATAAATCCAACACCTGTACATATGTCATTTAAATTGCACTTTGAAGATCATAACTTATGTTTGGATAATCCCTCAGGACAAAGTAAATCTACTTATATATGGTTTCTTTAAGGGGGTTCATGAGTCCCTAGTAATTCAACACATTCATGTACCTGTTTCTCTGGATCCCTTCATGATATCTTCACATTTTTTTCTGTTTTTTAAAATTTTTGTACCTATAGGCAATATGGCTAAGCCATCTATTTTTTCGTTTTTATATGCTTATGCATTTTTCATCATAGCCATGTTCCTATTTCAAGTTTTTCGTTCAACCTCATTCATTAAACGTAAGAGACACCCTTATCAAAATAAAAAATACAATCAAGTCGCTATCTCTATTTAATGCTGAGAAACATGTACATAAATGATTAAGAATTGCGTTTCTGCAGTTAGGAGAAAAACTGCAGTTTTGAAAAGGTAGTCGTTTTTTGAGGTGCACTATTTTACAAATTGGTAGTTAGATACTTCATTTTGAAGAGATTTAAAATGAGATCTGATCATTCCTTATCTATGATTATCATCACTCGTTGGTTCAGGTTATGGTTTATAACTTTCTGATAAAGAAATATTTTCATCATTCATATAGGTATGATTCATTCCGTGCATTCAAAAAGCTCTGCCGTTCCCGTTGTCCCGGTTTCTTTTGTTTGGGACTTCCACTGAATTGTGCCAAATCAACTTATAAGTAGAATATACCATCTTCGTTACTAATTTTATTCTTACTAGCATAACGGAATGGCGTACCTAACTAAAGTATTTAGAATTTTCACATACCTACCTAGCATTTTCTCTGGTTTCTCACGATAATAACTTGATTTCATTTGCTAGGCTACGCTTTTGTGCTGTTAGTAGAAACTGGTGATGATAACATGGTGCAGGGACTCTGTAGTTCCTATAAGAAATAGTATTGAAGGAATAAGTGGATTTGGAAAATTATAAACCATGCGAGAAACCACTTTATGGAAACAGTGTTCGATCCCTCATTTTTGAAAAATCATATCGGTGCTTTCCAATGCTCAAATTTGACGATGTTATATACCAAATTGTTTGGAACAACCTGCAAACTTTTATAAGTAAAAATACAAAAAAAAAATAATGATAATTATAATTTTTCTCTCAATTTTGACCCATGAACCTCCTTAAAATCAGGTTTTTCATAACTATCATCATTTCTCATTTGTTGTGATGTAAGTTGCACTACGTCTATTATCACAGTCCTTCCACAAGTCTTCAAGAAGCTGTCGCCTTCAACTCGACTGCAAAATGTTCTCTGACCAGTGAGAGGTAATTGTACAAGCTAATCAAACAAATATCTTAGAGCTGTGCTCCAGTAGTTTTCGTACAATTAGTTTTTATTTATTTATAGCATGATGTAATTTTCGCCATGAAATGTTCGAGCACTACGGGTTTGCAGTATCGTGAAAAAATTAATAATATTCCTGCTACCTCATGTTCTTCCAAGAATATCTAAGTTCAAGGGTAATGACTCAGTGGAGTCCACATTCACCTAACGTTCTGCATTTGCTGCTCCTTTGCCAACTCCCTGGGTTTCCAAGAGTCAATGACCCATAAAGTGCAGTAGCATTCAAAAGTGCCGCACGAGCGTAGTGGCTAGACAAATCCCATCGGCAGGCGCCAGGCGTTCGAATGGTGCCATAATTGGCGTTCTACTCTGCACAAGCCTCGTGAACCTGTAGATGATTTTAATAACCAAATATGAGCTCTCAGAACCATTTCGGCAATCTCCATCATCATCCTGACCAACTGAAATTTACTCAAAACGTATGATGTGCTTCAACGTTAAACCATTTGAGCTCAGCGAACGGTGATATCATCTACAACCACCTACCAACAAGTGAAGGCACGATGTAACAATCAATATTCACCAACTGGATCCTTCTTCAGCTGCAATAATACTAGCACCACTACCCTCCGGTCACGTCATCAGGATTAATTCGTATTTTATTAGGAAATTTATTATTACTAGAATTATTATTATTATTTATTTTACCACTATATTTTTTCATTCCACCTTCATTATCTTTCTCAGGAACACTGATTCATCATACACATTTTATTAAGAATTTCAAATATATTAGACGTTTATTGATTCATCATACACATTTTATTAAGAACTCCAAAGATATTAGACGTTTGTTAGAAACCTATACAGTTTACACACTTTTAAGAATAAGTAAGAATACGTTTATTATGCAATACTATTTTTTCCTTACCACGATGTATATCTGCTCTATATTATTTACATTACTGCATTGGCAATAAATACGTTATTATTTACAGGTGTCCACACTATTTATATTTCCTCCTTCAATATAGTAAACGAAGTTAGTATACTTAGTTAGCTGGTAAAAAAAAAAAAAAAAAAAAAAATAAAAAAAAATAAAAAAATAAAATAAAGTTAAAAAAATAAATAAAAAATAAATCTTTTCATACGGCCAGTAAGTTTGTACCTTTCCACAGACTCATATTAAAAAAGTTCCAGTCAAGCAGCATGATCATATGAGCGATTTCATAATTTATTACCATATATTATGACAATACATTGTTTTGAAATTAGAGCACTTTGAGTGTATAGAAAATATTAACTACTAATTTTATGGCAAACGTAAACTCGTTGTAAATAATATTCTGCGATTCAAGAAAGATATTGGATTTTTCATCTTTGTTTTTGCAGTTCTTATCGATTTTTCAGCTAATATTAATACAATTCAAGTACTTTTTCAGTATAATTTTGTGCATACATTTTGAACGTTCTATTTCATCGTTGATAAACTTCTTTTGACGAAATTTCTGCTAAAAATATAAATTTAACAGTTTTTACCCGTTTTCAACCATTTTTAGGGATTTGTTTGGCACATTCTTTGGAATATTGAACAATTTAATGTGCTAAAAAGTGCTAGCTAACAAACTCGTCCTTTTTCAATTTTCGGCGCGAGAACGGAATTTTTATCTCAATCTTAAGGAGGGTTATCGTCTGAATGACACACACACGTAAGCACAAACACACACACACACACACACACACACACACACACACACACACACACACACACTATATATATATATATATATATATATATATATATATATATATATATATATATATGACTCGTGAGTTACATTGGATGGAATTGAATGCAATTGTAAAGCGGGTTTTCGACATTTTTAGCGAAATTCTGTAGAATAAATACTGTATTGCAATGGCTCTAAAAAAATTAGAATAAAAATTTCCCAATATTTCCTTTATGGAAATTTTTTTTTTGACACATTCAGCGACGATTATATATTATATGTCAAGATATTCATTAACTAATTGCAAGCGTCAAAAAGACACTTTGTTATAAAACAAGAGTTAGGAGTCACGATCTAATACATAAAATATTACAGTCTATTTCCTGGTAGGTTGAATTTGCTTTTTTCTTTGCAAAGAAAACTTTCACGAGTTGAGCATACTTGCGACCAAAAGAATGTTGGAATGGAAATCCCAAAAAGATAAAATGATGAAAGGTAAACTTTGAGCCATGGCTTTATCACCATTTATATCGATTGATGGCGATATTAACTACAGACTACAATTTATCAAGTATTCTCTATGATTTGAGAAGTAGGACTGAGATAATATGATTTAGAAACTTTTCGGCCAGCTCTAGATGCCCTTGGGCGATTTCTATTCATTTTAGCAAGTATGCGTAGAGCATAACCAGAACCAGTGTTTTATTGTAGGCCTATTTAAAACTAGTAGGCTGATTAGGACCTTAAGGATGAATTCCATCATACCAATTAAATCTAAAGCTGCTTTCCTACCTATTACCTGGGCTAATATGCTCAGGTACTTTCTGAATTGAACACAGATTATGCTAGAAGCCTCTGAAGCAGTAGAATCTTACTATTTCCGATACTGGTAATGGTTGAACTTGTTTTCGTTAAACCTGATAAGTAAAGCTTCTAGAATCAAGACATCCTGGGTTAGGATGCTTGTCTCCCTCTTTGAAATCCAACCAGTTGCTTATCAGCCTGAAATATGTCTTTTTATATCTTTTAATGAAAACATCAATTGTGAGAATTTAAATATCAAGTATACCTCTCTAAGACATCAATTTATTTTCAAAAATTTTCAAAGTTTGGTGCACTAGTGATGTAATTTCTGGATTCCCTCTGTATGGCACCCTCTCCTCAGTGTGACATTGTACAAAACTTAGAAAAGTGTAAACATTTCCAGGTAAAAATCTAATTTCAGAAATGTTAAAATAACCGAATGGATGTGGCTAACATAAGCTTTATTTAATTGCATAACCCTAGCTCGTATGCCCAGAGCATATCCAAAGAGTCCACATATTGCTGAAAGCTGTACAACGAACCAATCAAAGAATCTGCTTCACCTATGGATCACATGTTCAACGAATTTCAACTCTTGAGGAGTAATAATTTACGGTACAAACTATATCAATAATAAGCAGTGTAAGCGTTCGATTTATTATGCCTTGACTGATGAGTAAGGTGTTGTCTTTTATGAATTTGAAAGAAAACAAACAAGATTAACATTATATATAAGCGTTTTTATTTTAGAAAACAAACAACATTATTCTCAAACACAGTAGTGATGAAGTAACAATTAACCGTCGATTTTTTTTTCTTTTTTCTCCTTTTTAAAAACAGATATAATGTTGCTAAGCAACATCGAAACAATGTTATTAATCTTAAAATCAATTGCACTTGATTGCTAGTTATATCAATTTTAGAAAATCAGATCCCTGGTTTACGGTTTCAACAAATGAAATGAGATCATGCATTACAATGACACTATTATGGGAAATGTACATCACTCATGTATCTACACTACTATGTTCGTTTATGCAAGACATCCTTTTAATTTCTATGTTTAATCGACTGAATTATCGTAACATTAGAATACTGATTGTTGAAAACATTTTGAACCCCTCGTGCTTCATACAGCGCCTACCCATGCAATAGTAAAAGGTACTCCCTCACATTCACTCACTTCAATTAATTTGTATTATGCCAAAATTATAATACTCCCATCATTTCACCGTATATGACAAATAACTATATGTATATTCAAACAAACTGAGCATTTTTCTTTCATCCCTTCCAGTTACGAACCCCCTTTCCACATGTTTAATGCTTATAACTTGACAAGAACATTAACAACTATTTAAATTGACTATATGGTAAAGGGACAGTTATGAAACGTAACATCACACATTTTCTTCCAATATACGAAATAAATTTACCAGAACTACAACTAGAACATTGCAAACAAGTAATTAGCGCTAACTTGATACTCCTGCAGGATTAATTGAAAATGTAATCATGAAGCTTGAAGACTTGAACATTGAGTTTCCACCATCTGAGAAGAGGGTTCACGATCAGCAGATTGTCACTCCCGTTGGTAGCGACGATTGTATTCGGAATTACATAGGTAGTCCAGATTTGTCCTTAGCATCTCCATTGTGTTTTATACGTCCGCTCCAGTGATGTCGTAAGTGGCCAGGGGCTTTTTCTCAGGGGGCGTAAGTGGCCAGGGGCTTTTTTCTGAGGCTTTTCTCATACCATACAGCAAGTGCTGGTCCGGGATCAATTATTGAAGAAAACTTGGAAGGTAAATCCTTGATCATTGGGCCCAGAAGAGAAAATATTTTTAATTTAGCTGTTTCCATATAAGAATCGTGGTGTGTTGACGTATTTGAAGACATTCATCATGTTGATTTCGTTAATGTGCAGCGAGAGGTGAAATAAAGCGCCAGGAAAGCTCAGATTTAAAACTCAGCATTTAGGCCGAAACTGTATAATACGTAAACTTGTAATATGCAAACTTGTATGAAAATAATGTAAAAATATTCAGTTCGAGCTTTCTCAAATGAGTAATGATGTGAAAATGAAAACGTACCATGTAAAGCTCACGAAGCTAAGTAGGAAAATCGATGGTCGGTCACGGATTTACATAAGGGTGGTCGACGATGGTGCAATCCCTCATCTTCGATGGGGAGATGTAGACGGTTTTTCCAATGTACACGCACGAGGGTACCGGGGAGGTCCAAGACTTGAAGGCGTCGTCAATTTGGACGCAACCGCAGGGGAGCCTTTTGCGAACCCATCCAATGACGAAGGTCTCGTCTTCCATAGTAAAACGGACGACTTTCCCAGTTATTTCACGAATCGGAGGGAGCTGAACGCAGGCGGGTGCATCGCCGTCACCGTTAGACATTGCTAGACGATCGCCAACGATAACACGACTGTCAAACTGATAAGACGAGCAAGTGAGCCTGTTGGTAATAGGCGAAGTAAACGATGAATAATATGAGATAGCAACGACAAGGTAAGCGGTGAATAATGGGAGGCAGCTCGTAAAATGACTAAAATAAACGTATAAATGACTCGGAAATAAAATTGTAAAAACCTTTTGCTTCCAGCTGCTTATCACAATGATCATATGTAGTGAGGAAGCAAGTGTCAGACTGGACCACACCTTAGAAATCCTACCAACATAAAATACAAAAAAGAAAAAACACTCAACGTACGATGCTCGTCCAGTGCCTTCTTGAGAAGAAATTAGAAAATGGAGCCTAATACCTAATACGATACTGTCAAGGTCAATTGATCTCCACGCGGTTTCTGGCGTTATGAGGGCTGTCATTGGGATCCCCAACATGGATTAGATTTTGAGCAAGAAACAGTTGATGTTACTGAACTGCTCTCTACTGCTGTCGTGTAAAAGGTAATGTGATGGTTTCATTTCTTGAATTAATTTAAACTGGTAAATAAGGATTTGAATCGGATCATAGCTCAACAGCCCCAGCCCACACTATCAAGTTCATAATTCCCATCAAAATATCTTCGTAAATAACTACGTTGCGAGTTAAGTTCACGAATTGCTCCGATACAAAAACAATTTATATCCGATCCATTTCTAAACTGCCAGGAATGTATCTTTTTGATTAATCTCTCTCTTTGTCAACCCATAGATACGTGGGATACGCTTTCAATTAATTTGATCGTAATTGAACTCGATTCTACTCTGTAAAATACATGCAAAAGTAAATACATGTCTCAGATATAATTTTTAATAGAATTTCTAGAGCACAAATAGCAAAGCTTGGATGTTAGTAGTTCACATATTTCACATTACCGCTCTCGTACTACGGCCGCAAACAATTCACACTTTATCATTTCACCGTTATTGGGTTGATGAAGAAACACCAAACTCATGTCCCTTTTGTAATATATTGCTTGAATGAGTGTACAAAGGGTGTACAAATGAGTGTTGAGAGAGGGCAAGAGCGAGAGAGAGAGAGAGAGAGAGATTCCAAAAAAATCACATAATAGAGAGTAACGAGAAACTTTCCCGCACCTTAAAGTCACGACAAATCCTTAACGGATCTAGTCGTTACGCTAAATCCATGGAAGGGGGACCTTATGAAACTGGTAGCAAACAAATAGGCACTTGTACAAAGTAAACGTAAAGTAATAGGCATTCACAGACACCAACAACAAACAATAGATCGGGTAAAATTATGGGCAACAGGCATACACAACACAAATGTTGATCAGGGCAGAGGCAGTACTCAGCAGGCGCACTCAACGATGCAACCAGTGTGAATTTAAAAAAATAAACAACAACCAATCATTTGATCAAAGATGTCAACAAACAAACGAAAAGCGGGAACAAGACAAAAAAGAAACAAGAACATCATGGTTTGTTGGTTGTTCTCTGCTTTGATGTCCTCTTGTTATGTCGGACCAATCATCATAAAAAACTTCAAGAACAACATAGACGATTATGTTTTTTCCGGATTGCGATCCGGTAACGTATCTGTGCGGAAGGATGCGTCACCGTAACTCATTGCGTCAGAGTTACGGCGCCGGATTGTCAATACCGCACAACGTATTGTGTTTTACGGATCTACTAGGAACTCTCTAATAACATAAGCCGCACCTCAACCAGAAGGGACAACGAGACAGCGAACAAGGTGTTAAAGAGAACTCTGCAACGGGCCTGTGGATCTGCTTTAATAGGCCAGTTCCACTAACGGGAGCTAACTCCCGGTTCCAGTAACATAGGATCGAGTAAACAACCGTGACTTAGTGTTTTCACCGTTCTACCATCAATTTTTATTCCCAGATTAGCCGATCCGCGGATCAATCAGCATCCTGAGTGTCCTCAGAACAAAAATTAGTGGACAGCTGGGAACAACAGCTGGTAAATGTGAAGCTACATTACTTTCAGTCACACATATCCATTCCAAATTCAAAATTAAAGACGCCGTGTACACTTTGGCGGCAAGTATATTATTTCAGATTGATCTTATAAATGTTTGAAATATCAGTTGCTTTTTTCTTTTTTTTTTTTACTATCAAGTCCAACTCAAAATGAATAGCCCCCTCGGATAGACAAAAACGATCGAAAACATTCGCCTTAATTTTTCCTTGGTTACCTAATTCCTCTAGGATTGTTCATACTTCTTAGTTCATCATCGTGTAGCTCAACTGCTTTTATTTTCGGAGCGTTGTAGGCAACGTAAGATTTTAGCATTTTTCCTGTAGCATGTTGTTGCAAGGATGTTTCCTACAAGAGGTGAACCATTTCCGTCGGATATGAACTGACAGAGCTAAATTCCCCTAAGAACAGCTCCGTTGTACGTGAAAATCATCGGAAAGAATTTTTAGTCAGTAACGCTGTAAAAAATGTCGATTTTTCTAGTGCCAAACTGAAGACATGAAAATGTCGAAATAGTTGTCCATCCACGCTAGTGGTTCACTGTTTCCCTACATATTCTCAATAGAGGAATCTTGACGGACTATTTCCACGAAAATTTCATCTTCAGAAGACAAACTCATTGTTTCTTCATTATCACGACAAAATATTAATAATTAAGAAAATGCGGAGGCCATTTATAGTGATTTTTTAGCACATTGTTTGAAATTTGACCAATTTAATGTGCTCAAAAAGTGCTGGCCAACGAAGTCATCCTTTCGTTTGGAGAGCATGATTTTTTGGGGCAAGAACGGAATTTTTATCTCAATCCTAAGGAGAGTTATCGTCTGGAACGACACATATGTAAATGAATAAATAGATGTGAAAACAAGCTACCTATATCATGGAAAAACGAGCTAAACGAAAAACAGGGACCTCAGATTCAGCACATCAAATAACCTGAGAAACCGAAAAGCACCGGCTGGATGCAAGACCACCTCTAAATTTTGTAAAATAGTGTTATTTTGGAATTTTCTGTTTATTTAGTTATTAGTATACTTTTATTAGTTTATTCAATGTAACTTTTTTAGTAAGTGCCTAAGTAAATTATGTTTAAAAATTTCGTGAAAAAAATGACCCATCACTGGAACTGTCTAGTGCGCAGAAATGACTGGAAATAGCCAAAAATATGCACACAACTTGAAAATTTGGTTGGCTAAACTGTTTCAAATGACTAAATACGATAATTGATTTTATCGTATTTTTTGTTGCTGAATTACGTGGTGTTGACAGGTTGTAGATTCAGCTCGAAATCGAACCCACGATTCCATGGGACTTTTAAAAACATTTTACCACTTTGACGCTGCGATATGATTTTGTCAAACACAGCCAATATGTTTTACCGCAAATTAGAAATAAAAATAAAAATTCACTACTTCTGCGTTAATAAAATCTTTGTACTCATGAAATACTGAAAAATGTTAAAAATCTACTTATCAAATTGTATTTATTAAAACAGTAAAAATTACGAATGCTCGGTCCTAACAACAAAGCTATACTGGACGACTCAAAGTTTGGTTTTGGTGTTGAGCCCGTTTTTCAAGAAAACGCTGCAAAAATGAATTTATCGAACAATTTACAATTTAGTTTACAAATAACTAAAATCCACTAGTTTAAAATTTACTAATGCAGTTTCAAAACATTCTTAAGCGTATTTAAACCACGAACATGGTGGGAAATTCATTTTTTCAAAATTTATAATCCACGCGGTAGCTCCATTTTCTTTGAAAATTCAATTAGAAAAAAAGAAAAAGTCCAGTCATGCAGCATGACCCCATGAGCGAATTTTTGAAGAAATCTTCGATTATTTCGATTTTTGACTGATTTTTCAACTTTGAAATTTTTGAAAACTTGATACATATTCTTATAGGAAATTTTACGCTGATTCCGAATATACCACATGTTAGTATGCTGAAAAAATTATTTCGCACAACAAATCGCAAAAAACAGGCTATTTTGAAATTTTTGACTACATTTTTGAAAATTTCAACCCGAAGATGTAATCCGATCATGCTGGCCAACGAACTTGAACTTTCGTTTTGTGTCCTTAACATTTTAAATTTTTTTTGAAGTTTCTAGCACAATTCTACGGACAGTTATAGTCTGGAATGACACATACATACATATATACATACATACACACATATACATACATACATAAAAAAGTCCAGTCATGCAGCATGACCCCATGAGGGAATTTTTGAAGAATATTACCGATTTTTACAACCAGCGAACGGCATTATTTCGATGTTTGACTGATTTTTCAACTTTGAAATTTTTGAAAACTTGATACATATTCTTATAGGAAATTTTACGCTGATTCCCAATATGCCACATGTTAGTATGCTGAAAAAATTATTTCGCACGACAAATCGCAAAAAACAGGCTATTTTGAAATTTTTGACTACATTTTTGAAAATTTCAACCTGAAGATGTAATCCGATCAAGCTGGCCAACGAACTTGAACTTTCGTTTTGTGCCCTTAACATTTTAAAATTTGTTTGTTTTAGTTTCTAGCACAATTCTACGGACAGTTATCGTCTGGAATGACACATACATACATATATACATACATACATACATACATACATATATACATACATACATACATATATACATACATAAAAAAATGCGTTAAACTTCAGAATATGATTCAGAATAGCCTGAAACGGATTTCTGCATAAAATTTTTTCAAAAATTCACATTCTACAAATTTTGAGGCGAGAGCAATAGCTTAATTTTCTTCAAAAATTCGCTAAAAATGCGTTAAACTTCAGAATATGATTCAGAATAGCCTGAAACGGATTTCTGCATAAAATTTTTTCAAAAAATCACATTCTACAAATTTTGAGGCGAGAACAATAGCTTAATTTTCTTCAAAAATTCGCTAAAAGTTGTGGTATTTATCAAATAACTTGTTTCAAATCTTTGATCTTTGGCTTGACCCGAGTAAATTCATGGAAGCACTTGTTATTCGACATTTATTACTTCATGATTAAGATAGGAGACGAGCCAAGATAAATAAGACATTATGAGCGAGGAGTTAAACCACAGCTCTTATTATTGAGTGCTCTCAGCCAGAGCGAATCGATGGAATCAGGTCACCGTTGTGCAGGTGCCTACGTAATTCCGGGTCGCTTCAACGACCGGCAATCAAATTCAGTCACGCATCTATGATTTCTTCGCAGTGAGCAGAATTCTACACTCTATAACACTTTTTATGCTCCATGATTAGCTCCCATGTCGTCAATCATTTTTCCTGTCGAAGTTCTAGCCCTTGGGGATAGCGAACGGATGAACGTAAATTGTGTTGTCATTCGATTTCTAGGGGGTGATATGTGTAAATGACAACCAAACCAGTAAAATTACTCTTAATCCGCAAGTTTTCAAAATTTTGCTTTTTTTAATATTTCGGCTCTTAAATTATCGCCCTTAGAGTTGATCGAACATGATGCCTAGGTTACTAGTATATACCCGGACAATGAACGATTTATGGGCCAAATTCAAGGTGTTTGATGCAGTATGCAGTATACGCTCTACTTTCAGAGAGCGGCTTTGAACTCCTCCATTTCTATACCCTTAAACTCCAAATGGATTATGTCAAAAAGGTACTGAAATATCCGCAAAATAGGTACCCACGTGTTATCGCCGAAAATGTTATAAAGGAGGAGGTCACTTGGTACAATGAGTATGGAAGGCTAGCCAGGCAGTGTAACATGAATTTGACAAATGAGGGATGGCCTGAAGAACTGTATAATGTGCGGAACAGATTGATGGAACAGTGGCGTTTAAACTTGGAGAACCAGATGAAGAATTCGGAACACCACAAGTTAGCAGGGAAACTAGATCGAACTCCTGAGAAGGGGTTTGCATATCTTAGGTTGAGGGATTTGAATAAAGTCAGAATAGTTGCAAGAGCAAGAACGGAAATGTTATCGGTAAACTACAGGTGGTGGAGAGAAGGACAAATGAACAAATGCTCGATGTGTAACTGGCAAGTTGACGAGACCCCACTCCATTTTCTAGCACAGTGTCCAGTAATGAATGAATTCCGCATAGTATGTCTAGGATAAGCAGTACTAACTGAAAGCGAAATTGTAGAAATATTTAATGGTAATTGTGATCTCAATAGACTAGTTCAATACATTAGGGAGGCGGGGGAATATAGGAAATTCCTAATCAGTGAATTTAATTACGAATAAAAGACAAGTTAAACAAATTCCAAATATACCAATCTATTAAAGAAAAAACTATGATCTCAAACTAAGATGTAAAGAATAAACACTGATGATCTCAATTTCAACCTGGAACTAAAAATAAACAACATAAGTATTGAACAAAATTGCCCGAAACGAACACTGATACAAGTGACTACCCCCTGCAACGGATACTATATCCAGCAGTATAAGCTTAAGGAACGAGAAAGATAATACGGCAAAAGGCAATATTAAAATTTAAGAGAACTAAATAATTTAAGATAACTATTAGATACATTAGATTAAGATAAAATTAGATACATAATTATTGTAACAGGAAAGCAACCGAAATATGTATTCAAGTATTAATATATAAAGCAAAAGGGAACATTAATAAGTAGTGAAACTAAGCTAAAAATATATTAAGAGTAAACTAGCTACAGTAAGGAATGTGAAAATGTTATTAGTGAGAATATATATGTTACACTATCATTATCAGAACAGAAAATTGTTACCAACTAAACATATAGATTCATAGATGCTCTGTATTATCAACATTGAATTGTCCAATAAATGCTTTAACTCTCTCTCACTCTCTCTCAAATTCAGTCACGCATCTATGAATTCTTCGCAGTGAGCAGAATTCTACACTCCATAACACTTTTTATGCTCCATGATTTGCTCCCATGTCGTCAATCATTTTTCCTGTCGAAGTTCTAGCCCTTGGGGATAGCGAACGGATGAACGTAAAGCGGCCCGTGTTGTCATTCGATTTCTAGGGGATGATATCTGTAAATGACAACCAGTAAAATTACTCTTAATCCGCAAGTTTTCAAGATTTTGCTTTTTTTAATATTTCGGCTCTTAAATTATCGCCCTTAGAGTTGATCGAACATGATGCCTAGGTTACTAGTATATACCCGGACAATGAACGATTTATGAGCCAAATTTCAAGGTGTTTGATGCAGTTTCGGAGAAAAGCTTCGGGCAGCGGGCTTACGGTCGGATTTTTTTTTTTTTTTTTTTTTAAGATTACAAAAGACTATTATTGAAAATTCTAAATCAAATCTTATGTCCCCAAGAGGACAGCTTAACAGACTGGTCACATCACAATAAAGTGCAGTTGGATACAGTTCTTAGGGTAATTTTATTACCCTCACAGGATCCAGATCTTGCAGCCCAGCACATCAAGGAGCAATTGAACTCTGATTATTTCGGCACTTCCAAGAGCGTATGCTAAAGGTTTTCTAATTTATTATTTGGTCACAGGGTCCTGGTATCTTGTACTGAGTTCACCAGTTTTCCATGGGAAAATGGCTAGAAACAAAATCATACTTCAATTTGTATAATATCCTAACTAACTAACTATATATATATATATATATATATATATATATATATATATATATATATATATATATATATATATATATATATATATATATTGTAGGAACCTGAATCACCTGGTTGTCACCAATGAGTTTAGATTGTTTATACTGAAAAATCCTGTTGTTGTGTTTGAACTGTTGATAAATACAGTTATTGTTGGAAATTGTTCTAACTGTTTCTACATTTTGGGGGCCGCTCCGGGATTATGCCACGAAAAATCGCAACTGTACATAGAACGATCAGTACTCGTCAACGTGCAGCAGACCCAGCTAATAATGAGCCACTACCAGGTGTGGCTAACACTCAGGAGGTGACGGAAGTTTTGGTTCATCGCAGAGATCAGCTCAGTGACCTCATGGAATCATCACGGACTCTTGAGCAAGGACCTCAGCCAACAAGTTCCCATTCGGTCAACGTAGACATCGACAGGAGGATTTCAGCAGTTGAGAATCTTTTGTTGAATATGCAGCAACAACTTAGTGAGGTTCTGGGTCGAACGAGAGAATCTGAACTTCAACGGCCTGACGAGTGTATGCGTCCATTAACATATAGGCCGCAGGATATAGTAACTCTTAAAGATGCATCTCTTATACCGTATGATGGAAGAACTGTGTGGGAGGAATACAAGGTCCATCTTGAGGTCACTGCTCAATCAAACGGCTGGGGGGAACAGCTGAAAGGGGAAAAATTAGCTCAGAGTCTAAGAGGACCAGCATTAACGGTTTTAGCTGATTTGACTGAGGGAGAAAGAACTTGTTATTACTCCCTAGTGGAGGCGTTGGGTGAAAGGTTTGGGCAAACCCGACTACAGCCTATTTTTCATACACAGCTCAGATCGAAAGTTCAAGGGCCAACTGAGTCCCTCGTAGATTTGGCCAATGACGTAGAGAGGCTGGTTAGGGGTGCATACTCTAGTGAACCAAGAGAGATGAGAAGCAAAAAGTCAATTGATGTGTTCATTGACGCTCTAAGAAGTAAGGATCTTGCGAAAATGATTAAGCTAAGTCATCCCTCATCAATCCAAGATGCTCTTTCAGTGGCACTGCAGCTTGAGGCTATTGCTCCCTTTTCAGATAAGGAGGATACAAATGTTGTAGGAAACAATAAATGTTGGGGGAGTAAACAAGTCGGTCATTGCAGATCCCAGTGCCCCAATAAGAATAAGGAAAACTAGAGCGAGTCTGGGAAAATGGGCAAGCCCAGGCTCGCGGGGGAATGCCCTCCTTTGTTAGTACTCTACGGACAAGGGGGGCGACGTTGTTTGTTAATGCTAAGATAAATAAGTTGGATTGTTGTTTTCTTATTGATACAGGTGCTACAGTGTCTCTATTGCGAACCGACGTGGCAGAAAGCCTTCTTCTTCCTATTTTCCCTTCCAATAAAGAGCTGCAAACTGTGCAGGGTATCAAGATGGATGTATCAGGGGAAATTCGAGCTACAGTGCAGTTAGGGGGACATCTGTGGACTCATCCCTTTCTAGTGGTGGAGATCAGCAATGAAGCTATTATTGGCTTGGATTTCTTGCAGCAAGCTAAAGCATGCCTGGACCTTGACCAAAATCAGCTCATTGTCAAGGGGAATCGAATTCCGTTTGTGCGTCACTGGGGGTGTGATGTTCCAGCTCTTCAAGTTCAAGATATTGACTGGACCGCTAATGCGTTACAACCTCTGGGCCACGAATCACAATCTTACAGAAGAGCTACACATTTATTCCAGCGATTCAAACACATATTTGCAGTAGATGGAAAACCTCTAGGGAGAACCCATATAGTACAACATGGGATCGATACAGGAGAAAGGGGCCCCATTAAGCAAGCTCCTAGAAGAATCCCGTTCGCACAAGAAGCCCATGTTGACAAGCTAATCAAGGAAATGTTGGACCAGGATATCATTGAGCCATCCAAGAGCCCTTGGGCCTCACCAGTTGTTCTTGTGCCCAAGAAAGATGGATCAACCAGATTCTGTGTCGATTATCGCAGGCTTAATCAGATCACAAAGAAAGACGCCTACGCCTTACCATGCATTCAAGATTTACTGGACAGCCTTCAGGGAGCCAAATGGTTTTGCACCATTGATTTAAAATGTGGGTATTGGCAAATAGCACTGAAGGAAGAGGACAAAGAAAAGACAGCATTCAGCTTGTATAGAAAAGGATTATGGCAGTTTAAGGTGATGCCATTCGGGCTGACAAATGCTCCAGCTACGTTCCAAAGGCTAATGGAAGCCATCATCCCCTCAGATCTAGCATTGGTCTACTTGGATGACGCGATCGTGTTTGGCCCTAATATTGACACAGTTCTCACGAAGCTAGAGAAGGTTTTTGAATGTTTGGACAGGGCTAACCTTCAAGTAAATTTCAAGAAGTGTTCCTTTTTTCAGAAGGAAGTATCCTATCTAGGGTACATTATATCTGAGGCAGGAGTGAGAAGTGACCCTGAGAAAACAAGTGCTGTTGTTGACTGGCCCACCCCCACTAACAAGAGACAAGTGAGGGCTTTCTTAGGATTTGGTTCCTATTACCGGCGCTTCATTAAGAATTTCGCAGAGATTGCTAAGCCACTGACAGAATTGACTGAAGGGTTTGTTGAATTTAATTGGTCCAGACGGTGTGAGAGTAGCTTCCAACAGTTAAAGAAACTGCTAACAACTTCTCCAGTGTTGGCGTTCCCGGAGTTTAAAAAGCCATTCATCCTGGATTGTGATGCCAGTGCTCATAGTGTTGGTGCAGTGCTGTCCCAAGAGAAGGATGGAAAGGAAGTGGTAATTGCCTATTTCAGCCGCACATTATCTAGGCAGGAACAAAATTACTGTGCCACGAGACGTGAACTTTTAGCAATGGTGTTGAGCATGGGGCATTTCCACCAATATCTGTTTGGGAAATGGTTTAAACTGAGAACGGATCATGCTGCCCTCAAATGGTTAACGTCTTTTCACAGACCAGAAGGCCAATTGGCTAGGTGGCTAGAAACCCTCCAGCAATATACCTTTGACATAGCACACCGAGCTGGTAAGAGTCACGGTAATGCAGATGGGTTGTCTCGCAGGGCATGTGGGAACCTTTGCAATTACTGCAACAAGAGAGAAGAAGATGATAGGCAGTTGAAGGAAGTTGCGGTCATTACATTAGGGAATCAAGAATGGCGAGGAAGGCAACGAGAAGACCCAGCTATACAGTTCATTTTGGAGAGAAAACTGCGGGGCACATGGAAACCAGGTGTAACAGATCTCTTGGACAAAAATGAAAAAACTCGCCAGCTGGTTAACCGTTGGGACTCATTAGAAGTACATGGAGGGGAGCTGTATCATAAATGGTCGACACCAAAAACATCATGGCTTCAATGGGTAGTCCCCACAGCACTCATGCAAGAGGTACTGAAAGAAAGCCATGATCAACCTACTGGTGGTCATTTCGGATACTTCAAAACACTTGCCAAAGTTCGACAGGATTACTTTTGGCCTGGAATGGTAATGGTAATGCTTGGTGTCGTACGTGTCAGATGTGCAGGAAATATAAAGGTCCAGGCAAGCGCAATACTGCTCCATTACAACAGATGATGGTTGGTGGCCCTTTTGATAGACTAGGGGTTGATATTCTTGGGCCATTTCCTACCTCAAAAAGAGGAAATAAGTACGTGTTGGTAGCAGTGGATTATTTCACACGGTGGCCGGAGGCAGTGGCCATTCCAGACCAAGAAGCTGAAACTGTTGCTGCTGCTCTTGTCGAAAATGTATTTAGTCGCAATGGGGTACCTATCGAGATGCACACAGATCAGGGGAGAAATTTTGAAGCTAATCTCATGAGAGAAATTTGTGATCTATTAGGAGTACGGAGAACGAGAACTACAGCTCTTCATCCACAATCCAATGGTCTAGTGGAGCGAATGAACCGTACTCTTACAAAGTTTTTGGGAATGTTTGTGAATTCAAACCAGGATGACTGGGATGAAAAAACTGCCGTTGTTTCTCTTGGCTTACAGATCTGCTCCCCAAACATCGACAGGGTTCACCCCAGCCCAACTCATATTTGGGCGAAAACTCCGACTTCCTAATACGCTGTTGCATAACCCCCTGTAGCCAAACCTCCCCTATCTACAGCCTACTCCCTACAACTACGCAAATCTTTGGAAGCTACCCACTTATTTGCTCAAAACCATGCTGGGCTTAAAATGAAGGGTCAAAAGGAGGCGTATGATCGGAAAACACGGTTTCCGCCATACAAAGTTGGGGATTGGGTGTGGGTTCATGATCCTAAAAGGATTCGTGGTCGATGTCCCAAACTCCAGCCTCAATGGACAGGCCCTTGGGTGGTAACCCAAAAAGTAAATTATGTCCTGTTCCGAGTGAAATTAGGTAGAAAAAATCGACTTTTACATGCAGACCGCCTAGCGAAAGCCGATATACGGCCCGAGGACGGGCCTGAAGAAGGAGGGACCTGTGTAGGAACGTGAATCACCTGGTTGTCACCAATGAGTTTAGATATTTTTTTACTGAAAAATCCTGTTGTTGTGTTTGAACTGTTGATAAATACAGTTATTGTTGGAAATTGTTCTAACTGTTTCTACAATATATATATATATATATATATATATATATATATATATATATACATATATTATTCACCAGAACTGTTTGGCTCTACTGGAGCTTGTAAATATAATAAACAAATAATAGGAAACACTGAAATTAACACCACAAAGCTATTTTAATATTTCAGCTTCTACTTTTTTCAAAATCTACGAAAGAAGAGAAAAATTGTTTGAAGGATTATTTTACGACGTCGATAGAGAAACTTGAGTTACTATGGGTCAATAGTAACTGTAGTTAATGAAGAAGCAACATTCAATTCGGCCAACAATCCGAACTCATACACATGCAAAGGATTGGCAGATTGCCAAACGCCAATGTGTGTTTAATAGTTGGTTTACGAAGAATGCCCTGCTTTCTATGTCGGAAAAGCTGAAACACAGCTCGACTTGAGGGTGAACAATCACCGTGCATCAGTTGTAAAGTCTGATGATGATTTACCCGTAACCGGACATTGTATGTTGCACAATGAGACCTTCGACGATTGTTTTGGAATTAAAATTCTTCGAAAAATGAACCCCAACGAAAATAAAAGAATGCTGCATCAATTAGAAAAAGCTCATTGTAACGTATTAGGTGCATATGATCCTCCAGGACTAAATATTAGGAGATGACCACGCAACGTGCAACGCCTCATAGTACCTAACTCAAGTTCTTCTCTCGCTGTCGACGTCGTAAACAATCCTTCAAAAATATTTTCTCTTCTTTCGTAGATTTTGAAAAAGGCAGAAGCTGAAACATAAAAATAGTCTTGTGGTGTTGGTTTCAGTGTTTCCTATTATTTGTTTATATAACAGGAGGGTTAAATTCATGCGTCTACTCTACTATTTGACAAAGGCAAAAGCCGAAATATCATACTTAACTGTGAGTTTTTCCTTGTAATTTCTCTATATATATGTATGTGCTATTTTTCTCCGCACATCTGTGCCAAAGTATATATATATATATATATATATATATATATATATATATATATATATATATATATATATATATATATATATATATATATATATATATATATATATATATAGGTATATGTGTGTGACTTTAGGTACATGTAATTTCCATATTTCTATATTTCTATATTTTTTTGACTAAAATCCAACATTTTACTGATCCACCTACTCTACATTAATATCACATCATTTCCTCTTATCTCACCACCAACCTCGCCTACATTGTATCATTAAAATTTTCATCTCACCCATTTCACAATCCCACAAAAATCACACTATTCATCTCTTTACCTCAATTCAATTCTACTTAACCACTACCCTTACCGGTAAAAAAAACACCCCCACAATCAAGAAATGGCAACCACCACCACTGCCGCTAGAGTAACCTAACAGGAGGGTTATCTTCATGCTTCTACTCTACTATTTGACAAAGGCAAAAGCCGAAATATCATGTGAGTTTTTCCTTTTAATTTCTCTATATATATGTGCTATTTTTCTCCGCACATCTGTAACAAAGTATATACGTATATATATTTGATATTAAAAGAGCTAACAATATCTCCGATAGATCCGCTGACCATCACGTCCACTGAATCCAGCGAGCTTCATAAATGAAATCCATAAATAAGATGGATCAAATGGTCGTTGACGGGGAAGAGAAGAGCGGGTGACCTCTTGACGGGCTAATGGCGAGGGCTGGCCGCGTTCGTGAGTCAGGTGAACGGGAGTTGGCGCATGTATGAACGGGAATAGTCGAACCGTGAGAAAGGGGTAGTGAAGAAACAGAGTGAGCTGTGCGGGTAGGGCTGAGGGGGCTAAACACATAAATTCTCCATTACCTCTCCCGAGAGGACGCGAGGGATAAATTATCGATATCATTCTCCTCTGTGTGGTGACAACAGATGAAAACTCCAACGACCTGAATTCAGGATTCTGAGCCCGCCGTATATTCGTTTCTGCCGCATTTCCGCTTTTGTAGGGGTGGAGGGAGGCGAATACCTCAGGCGGATTCCATGCATCGTCCAGGAGGTGCAATGCACACGATATTATACGAGTGTATAACCTATACGGAATGGTATAGGTAGGTAGGTAGTACAGATAAAGTACAGTTAGGTAGAACCCACTGCGTAAGTCTTTTAGAGTTACTAACTTTGGCTACGTTAGCAGCAACTAATGATGAAAAAGTACTCAGTTATGCAGCATGGCCAACACTGCAAATTTTCAAAGAAAAGTTGTGAATAAAACTGAGGGGTCAGCGGTGTGACAAGATCGCAAAGAAAAATTTAGGACATGCAGCCGAACTCGTAAATTTCTTCAATTATGGGAATTTTTCGCCTAAAAATCGACTTTTCTCACTTATTATGAATCTTGGAGATCTGGGAGTGATCGCAATCGACTGTGACACCCCAAAGCCCTATTGTCCAATAACCTATATTTTTTTTGCGATTTTTGGACACTAAATTGTAAATTCAAACCGGAAATTCTGGAGCAGTTGGGCTGGCCTACGAACTCGACCTGTGCCAAAACGGATATTTCTGCGTTTGAACGCATTTTTTACGACTGGAGTTATTGTCTGAAAATACACCCTACGCACACAGATATATATATATATATATATATATATATATATATATATATATATATATATATATAGCATTCGCTCGCACTTTGGATTAAACCTTTCGCGAATTGAATTAAACTTTCCGCGAATTGAATTAGACTTTCCGCAAAATGAATTAAACCTTTCCCAAAATAAATTAAACTTTTCACAAATTGAATTAAACTTTTTGCAAATTGACCTTTGGCGAATCTGTTGTTTTAATCAAGACAAAATGAAAAACTTCAACAAAATGCATATATTGTAACAAATTGTGCAAGTGATGGAACGAGCACAAAAATTGTAGATTTAAACATACCCCAGCACCTCGTATCCATTTATAGTTGACATTTTATATAATTTATAGTCAATAGCAAGAAGACTTCTAAAAGCAAAAGGTAATGGAGAGGTCGTCAAAGAGCAGCAGTTGTGAGAAGCAGAAACATATCCATCACGTTTGCACAAATGCTGAGCCGTCCTGTGAGGATAACTTTGGTACCTAGCAACAGGGAGGGATCAGTGTTCCTTTCTTGATGTTTTTTTTTTTCTTTTAAATTTAAGCTGCGTGTCAACCGGAAGGGTTTCTTAATGTTATAGATCTTTTCACGTATGTAGGTTTAAATAAATTTACGGAAAGTTTAATTCAATTTGCGAAAAGTTTAATTCATTTTGCGGAAAGTTTAATTCAATTCGCGAAAGGTTTAATTCAAAGTGCGAAAGCTATATATATATATATATATATATATATATATATATATATATATATATATATATATATATATATATATATATATATATATATATATATATAGTATATATATATATATATATATATATATATATATATATATATATATATATGGTAAAATCTAGGGTTGTGTTCTTTAATGTCTAAAACGGATTCGTAGGCGGTCCCCGTCTCTTCCCATCCACTTTTTAAATTTTGAAGCCATTCAAATAGTTCATTTTTTCTTTGAAAGTTAGCTGAACGGCGATGAAATCGATTTGGGATGATTAGATTGTCCTTTCCCGACTAACCTCCAAATGTAAGCGAGAAATTGTTGCTTGATGGAAAATAAGTTAGCCCATGAGCAGAGTGAAGTATTATTTTGTGTGCAATGGAACTGATGGGTCCGTCCCCTGACTTCTCTAAGAAGTTGAGAAAGGCTAAGGTGGGAGAAAGGTTTGATAGGAATCAGTACCCGATAAAATGACCACCAGTTAAGTAAGAACCCCGAAGAACACGGGTGGTGATACCACTAAGCCTTCCTGCTGAGACGCCCAATTCGAGTAACTCCGTGGCAATTTTCCCCCACCACACCCCACGCCGTGACACCGCCGCGGCCATTGCCTTGATGTTACTTGCCACCACTTCTTTAAGCTCGAATATAGCTTGCCGCAGGTCATTTCTATATAATAATATGCTGAGAATGATATAAAACATAAAATCAAAATATAAAAAACGAAATTAATGTTGCTAAGAATGATATAAAACATAAAGTACGAGTAAAAAGAACTTTTTTTTTCATTCCTTGTAAGTGAAAACAATGCTTCCGCTACCTTAGTAGACTCGGAGGCAAAATGAAATTTCCACAACCAATATCCTTATTGAAGCATAACGGATAACTATTTAGTTTCAGACGATATTTGACCTTGGAATCAACAAGAAACTCGTTCCTATGTCAAAAAATCAAGCATCCCGAAAGAATGGATGAGATGATTGGAAAAATGTAAGTGACCACAACAAATATTAATATTCTAGCCGAGCAAGAAATTAATTATCACCTAAGAGGACGATAACAAGAAAAGACAAATAATAATAATGAATAAATAGAAATAAAAATTTACAATCAACCAACTCGTCTGAGAAGAGGAATACCCACTTCGGCTAATTCCAAGGAATCTCCATTTTCAACAGGCATTCATGATTAGGAGATTAAAAAATCCATGATTAACATCGAAAACGGCGGGGTTATTAACGACTAACGACAAACAAAAAATACAAGAACAACAATAACAACAACAATTTTTATAGATGGCGAGCTGTATATACATGTAAATTGCGCTGAACCGAGAACTAAGGAACCCTGAGAAACGGGTTCCAGAACCCAGGACGTTTGCCAGAAGTACCTTACTAGGATCCGTTAAGGACAAAATCAATATTCAGGATAAAAGTGGGGTTTATAAACTAAAATGTTCTTGTGGCTTCGAATATTGCGGTCAAAGTGATAGGAAATTCAGGGAAAGAATAGAAGAGCACCAGGAGGATTTCAGGGAAAATAAGGGTAAGTCTACATTTGCAAAACATCTTAAGGAATCCAATCATAGTTACAATTTTGATTTGACAGATAGACAGTTTGTAGAATTTCTTCATTTTTGTCCAAAGGGAGGTATGTTGAATGTACTTAAAAAATTCGAAATTATCAAAAGTGACAGATCTGGTAAATGTTTAAATGAGGATATCCCTCAATATATTTCACCACTGATGAGTCCATTTCTGTAAAGCTTGGAATTATCCCTTCAAACTGTTGAAACCAGTAATTCTCCCCCTTTCCTTTCTCTTGACCAATGGGATTCAATCTCCCTTCACCTGTGACTATAAAAGCTGTGTCCTTTCTAATGTGTCTTCAGTTATTGTTTGTTACTGATGATGGCCTAACCGTCGAAATCGATTTAACATTGTAACTATTTATTTTTCGTGGAAATAGACAACGTTTTTCACTAACTTCCGTTTTGAAATGGGTTTCCACAACTTCGTAGCGAGTGATTTAGTTCGTAGTAGGCTGAACCACTGCTAATTCGTAAAACACCTTTCCATAATAGTTAGTATTAAAAACGGAACGGCAAATGGGAAATAGTCAAATTCTGAGATGTTTTCAAAATTTTATTTTTAGCCTCTTTTTTACGCATAAAAACGGCTCGAAAAATGTTGATTTGGCATCAGGTAGACAGGAAATTTAACTTTCTATCCAATGATCTCTTTATTATTGAGTTTAAAGTTATTCCAAGAGGATTTACGGCTGTCTAAGGGCCGGTTTATCAATCACATTTATCCAATGAATAAGAGGGATTTATCTAAGGAATAGCGTTATCCTCCAGATAACACAATATGGGGTGTTTATCCATCCCTAGTTGAACCTTATCTGGCGTTTTAATTTATCTGGTTCCTGGACGGCTGGATAACTATTATAACTGGAGGTTAATGAGATATCTAGATTTTTCTGACCTCAAACAAGTTTATTTATTTACAAAAATCTTATTTGAATGAAGTTTGATTGTCTTTATTTTTGTACCTTTCAATGGATATATTCGGGGAATTGTCTTCAAAAAGCAGCAACGGCGAAGATTCTATCGTAGCATAATCTGTTGAATGGAAAATTAGACCGTATATACCTAGTAAGACCCCGTGTAGATCACCTACTAATATGGGGCGAGTAGGTATTTTATTGAGGTTTCGGTTGGACAAAGATACCGTTCTTTACTTTATAACACAGATCGAAGATGAAATTAAGTCCACAACTTACTGATCACAATAATTCATTCATAATAATTCAGGTTGCAAGATCGCAATTCATACATGTATTTCTCTCTCTAGAAATGAAGCAAATAGCAAAAATGTGGTGGTTTCTTATTTGCCGAGCTGATACTGCCGATGATGACACTGTTGTGTAGTGGACGTCAGACGGTTTTTCTAATAGTCGATCCATGAAGAAAATGTAGCTCCATGTGTAAATCGCCCTTTTTTTGTAGCCTGCGGACACCAGACAGAATTTATCTGAGGGATAATTTTATCCGCTAGGTATTTCGGCATTGATAAACGACTCACATTCTTTATCTGGAGTTTAGCTATCTTTATACTCTTTATAGTTTATACTCTTACACATCTTTATACTCAGTATAGCTATCCTGCAGTTAATGTATATAATTGATAAACCGGCTCTTAACGTCATAAAGTACAAAACACTCCAAAAAAAAAAAAAAAAAAAAAACAACTTTAAAACGCTGCAAATTATTACATAATGGTTTATTATTTCGGAATCCGATAGCCAGCTATAGTAACAAGCATGCTCTGGGGCTTTCGCCAGTCTCTTTTCTAGTATCCATCTCTGTTCTCGCGTTACAGGCTGCGCTCCTGATGGGGAGCAAATGGATGATCGTACAGCCACCCGAGTGGTCTCATTCAATCCACGGAGCTAATTTCTATAGGAATCAAACTAAAACCGTAGGTACACTGGATTCCAAAAACATCTGGGACCTATCCCAGTCGATTCTGCGTCCGAAATTACTTGGGTGACGACACCCCACTTACCTATGGCAGAAATATAAGTAAACAGCTATTCATCCAGAGGGTTCAGACTCCAACCTGCCCATGTAATGCAATTTTAATTTAAAAACGATTTGCGCGATTGAACTATCTGAGAAGATTTTGGGAAGAAGAAAAACGAAGGATTTTAGATGGGCTGGATCAATTATTTTTGTAACATACTAAAGTATGATATAATATACTAAATATACTAGTGTGTTCAAGGTAGGTTAAATGTTATATGGGGTAAAAGTAATAAAATATAATATAAAATATATATCATATCCGTTCCGATACGCCCCGGACGCCTTTCTGCTACTCCACTATGCCCCTAATGCCGTACCCCCCTCAGGTTGGCGCGGCGTATTATATGGGTATAACACGTAAAAGTAATAAATATCCATTCTCCTACACCCCTCTGCTACGCCCCTGGTCACTCCAGCCACCACAAGGTGCCGCAGCGCCTCCTCTCACTCCACCCCCAGCTCACCCCCTCTCACCACCCACCATGACCCCTGCCAAGCGTGCCAGGCGTGCGCGCGTGCGTAAGTCTAACATTCAAAGCCTCGAAAAATACACTTTTTCGCCCGTTCTTGGCCCATAGCATCTATGCGAGTAAAGCGATCGGGATGGTTAAACGTTAGGACCAACTAGACCCCAAATGGAGTCTATGTGCGAAAGAACGGGTTTTTAAAGTAAATTCTTGGGCCTTTTATGGCCCGGACGGCGGACGGCGAACGGCGAACGGCGGACGGACATTTCAAATTTGGATTCTACGCACCTTGAAACGTAAAGTGACAAAGTTTGAGGGAGGGTTATAAAGTTTTTTTGCTATACGATCACATAGGCTTATTATTGGAAATAAAAAACCAATATTAAATTACTCTAAAACTAAGCCTTTAAAAAAATCTCCAAGAGGAACTTTTGATCAGAAATCAGCTCTAAAATCCACCCCTGAAGTTGTCAACATTTGGTCCGGGACACCCTGTATAAACCAGTGAACTGCGTAGAAAAGTGCTAATACAGAAATTCTTTGTTTAATAATTTTCTGCGTTTTTCTCATTATTTTTGTTGAGTGGGTAAGAGTAAGTACGCGTTTAGCAAATTTTTGTAGAAAGTGAAGCTGTTGCCTTAGGATTGAGATTACTTAACGTACTAATGATCATGTGAATGAATAAAATTCTGTTCTTCAGCCAAAAAATCAAGTTTTTCAAACGAAAGGATGGGTTCGTTGGCCAACCATTTTTGAGCACATAAAATTGGTTAAATTTCAAAAAAATCTACTAAAGAATCACTAAAAATGCATATCCTAAAACGGCTAAAAATCGTTAAATTTATATTTTACAGAGAAAAAGCAAATTTTAGTCACAAAAGGTTAAACAACTACGAACTAGGACACTCAAAAACTTATGCAAAAAAATGTACTTGAGTTTAATTAATATTTGCTGACAAATCAAATACAAATTGAAAAATTGCTAAAAATCCAATATCAGTTTTGAATCTACGAATATTATTCAGTACGAGTTTACTTGCCATATTGTCTGCAGTTAACAAATTGTTGCTCTCAAAGGGCTCAAATATCAAAATAATTTAACATAATACTGAAATCTATTAAAATTCGCTCATACGATCATGCTGCATGACTAGATTTTTTTTTTAATGAAGTTATGAAATCTGTTATGAAACAGTTTGGTTTGCAACTCCAAGCCCCCCCCCCCCTCCCTGAAGAAGGTGGTGAGGCCCGGTTGTAGATCTGACGGTGTCCTACGAACCTACCGAACCTATAAGTTAAGTGACGGGGCTCATCGGGGAATCGAGTCGTCCGTGTTTCGACTGATTGATACCGTCATCCTCAGCAACAACGTCACCTTCGCCACCCGCAGTGTCGTTTTGCTGTGAAGCCGTTCTGAGAAGTGTTGAATCTACCCTCCCTCGCCATATTGTCTGTGGTTAACAAATTGTTGCTCTCAAAGGGCTCAAATTTCAAAACAATGTAACGTAATACTGTAATCTATAAAAATTCGCTCATAAGGTAATGCTTCATGACTAGATTTTCTTATTTATTTTAATTTTATGTTTTTAATGAAGTTATAAAATCTGTTGTGACACTGTTATGAAACAGTTTGGTTTGCCAAGTCCAAGCCCTGAAGAAGGTGGTGAGGCCCGGTTGTAGATCTGACGGTGTCCTACGAACCTACCGAACCTATAAGTTAAGTGACGGGGCTCATCGGGGAATCGAGTCGTCCGTGTTTCGACTGATTGATACCGTCATCCTCAGCAACAACGTCACCTTCGCTACCCGCAGTGTCGTTTTGCTGTGAAGCCGTTCTGAGAAGTGTTGAATCTACACTCCGTCGCCATACTGTCTGGGGTTAACAAATTGTTACTCTCAAAGGGCTCAAATTTCAAAACAATGTAACATAATACTGTAATCTAAAAAATTCGCTCATACGGTAATGCTGCATGACTAGATTTTTTATTTATTTTAATTTCATTTTTTTAATGAAGTTATGAAATCTGTTATGAACAGTTTGGTTTGCCAAGTCCAAGCCCTGAAGAAGGTGGTGAGGCTCGGTTGGAGATCTGACGGTGTCCTACGAACCTACCGAACCTATAAGTTAAGTGACGGGGCTCATCGGGGAATCGAGTCGTCCGTGTTTCGACTGATTGATACCGTCATCCTCAGCAACAACGTCACCTTCGCTACCCGCAGTGTCGTTTTGCTGTGAAGCCGTTCTGAGAAGTGTTGAATCTACGCTCCGTCGCGTCGGGTGAAAAGCGCTGCCTTTTCAGAGCCGACCGCTCGGAATAAATTATTCTAAAGCCGCGAGAAGATAAAATGAAGACCCACCTACACCGCCACCACCACCATTTCCTGGTCCTCCCAACCCGCTCAGTCACATCTCACCAACTCAACGCTGCGGCTACGCCCGCCGTCATATTCCTTTTTCCTGGGCTTAAGTGATCTTTACAACGCCTAAGTACCAAAGACCGTGAAAACCCACCGTTTTCAGGCTGGTTCAACGCGGGGGCGCTTAGAACGGACTCTGAAACCGGCTTTCTCGAAGAAAGTCGTCACAAGTGTGACAGGATTCGCCGCATTCCGCATTCCTCTCGCACTCCTGCATGTTATCAGGAGGTCGACAACGAGTGAACTACGGACAGGTGCTCCAGTGAATTAACATAACTCGGGGCCAAATGTGGTGTTTATGGTGAATAGATGAATCTGAAAATCCCTCAGGATGCGTCAGGGTGCCTCAGGATTTAGTGTTCAGTCCATAAAATACCAATTGGGAATCTTTGACCATAATATCGAAAGGAAACTTCATCTAAACTTCGTGGTTCCAGAGTCTCGTCAATCGCAGAAGAACCTCATTACAACATTTACTAAACTTTTATGTAGTTTCATATATATATCAATTAAACATCAACATTCTCTTTCAGTGTATGTTCATAAAATTTTCGACATTTTCTTCTTCTACCAGTAATAACTGCAATATCAATATAAGATAGGCTCGTACGGCAAGCTCAGAAAACACCTTTTTAGGAGAAAAAATGATACTATTCCAAAAGTAATTTCCGAACATTTAAAATATAAAATATCTTGAAATTATTTTTCCATGTCATTAGCTAGTGATTCCTTCCTTAGAAACCAAACGCGGTATACCACCTGCTTCCTAATTTGTTTCGGTTGAAAGAGCGTGAAATTTTCTATCTTTCTGATTTAAGACTACAATTTTTTAGTAGGCTTATTGCTTAGAAAAGGAGGCCGAAGAGCAAATTTTGAAAAATTTTCAGAACTGAACTTTTTTCCTTCCGTTTTTCTGCTCCTACGTACCTACTGCTTTTTAGAGGTCCTCCACGGGAAAAACTTTCAGGGAATCTCAGCCTTCGAACGGTGTATTCGAATTCGAATCAACTTTTACTTTGATAATTAGGAGAGAAAAAAGTCCAGTCATGCAGCATGACCCCATGAGCGAATTTTTGAAGACCGAGAGAATCGGAGAACGGAATATTTCACAGAGTAAACTCATCAGTTGTGATTACATTTTTTTTTTTTTTGTTTTTTTTTTTTTAACAATCACCTACCACCTACGTTTTAAACATCATGGTTCTGGGATTGGTTATACAGGGATACTTCCTTAAGAGTAGTTCAATCTGAATTTGGACAATGTTTCATGCAACTATTACCGATTTTTACAACTAGCGAACGGCATTATTTCGATTTTTGACTGATTTTTCATCATGCTGGCCAACGAACTTGAACTTTCGTTTTGTGTCCTTAACATTTTAAAATTTGTTTGAAGTTTCTAGCACAATTCTACGAACAGTTATCGTCTGGAATGACACATACATATATACATATATACATATATACATACATACATACATACATACATACATACATACATACATACATACATACATACATACATACATACATACATACATACATACATACATACATACATACATACATACATACATACATACATACATACATACATACATACATACATACATACATACATACATACATACATACATACATACATACATACATACATACATACATACATACATACATACATACATACATACATACATACATACATACATACATACATACATACATACATACATACATACATACATACATACATACATACATACATACATACATACATACATACATACATACACATACATACATACATACATACATACATACATACATACATACATACATACATACATACATACATACATACATACATACATACATACATACATACATACATACATACATACATACATACATACATACATACATACATACATACATACATACATACATACATACATACATACATACATACATACATACATACATACATACATACATACATACATACATACATACATACATACATACATACATACATACATACATACATACATACATACATACATACATACATACATACATACATACATACATACATACATACATACATACATATATACATACATACAAACATATATACATACATACATACATACATACATAAATACATACATACATACATACACAAAAAAGTCCAGTCATGCAGCATGACCCCATGAGCGAATTTTTGAAGAAATCTTCGACATTTCAGTCGCTATTGATCGTGTACAGAAATTTTAGTTTATGATTTTGATAGACAAACATGGGATCAAATTATTAAAAATAATTAGGAGGTACTCATACTTTATTATTATTAAACTAATCTTGTAGATTTAGAGACAAATGTAGGTAAATATTCATAGATTTCGATGTCCAATGTGGTCAGTATTTTTTTTTTTAACAAGCACCTACTACCTATACATACATATACATACATACATACATACATACATAAAAAAATGCGTTAAACTACAGAATAAGATTCAGAATAGCCTGAAACGGATTTCTGCATAAAATGTTTTCAAAAATTCACGTTCTACAAATTTTGAGGCTTTGGGGTCTAGTTGATCCTAACGTTTAACCACCCCGATCGATTTACTCGCATAGATGCTATGGGCCAAAACGCGCGAAAAAGTGTCTTTTTCGAGGATTTTGAGTGTGCAACTTACGCACGCACGCACGCCTGGCACGATTGGCAGGGGGTCACGGTAGTTAGTGAGGGGGATAAGGGGGGGGGGGGGGGGGTGGAGTGAGAGGAAGAACAGAGGTGGATACTAGAAAAGAGACTGGCGAAAGCTCCAGAGCATGCTGGTTACTATAGCTGGCTATCTGATTCAGAAATAATAAACCGCTATGTAATAATTTGCAGCGTTTTTTACACATTGGGCTTGCTCCGCAACACTTTGATTTGACATCAGAGAGATGGGGAATTTCACGTTCTTTCCACCAATGTCCTTATTTTTGAAGTTACAGTGATTCTAAGAGGAGTTACGACCATTTTAATATCATAACGTATAAAATACGGAAAATCTTAAAAATTGAATAACTCGAAAAGAAACCTTTTCAAACAAGAATCTCTATAAGAAAATTTCGATCAGAAATTGAGTCCCAAAATTTATTACAACTTAAGTGTTGACACCTTGTATAGTTAGCTATTTCTTTGCGCTCAAACTGCTCAATTTTCTAATTAATTAACTGCTCTAATTAATCTTGATAAGTTAAGAAAATTAGCCCCTCCAATCATGCTGCATGACTGGAACTTTTGGAAGTAGATTCAAGACCGCTTAGCATAAATTTCCAAAGATGTCGGAAAATTTGTGGAAAATCGCGGGTTTCCGAGCATTACCGGTATCGGATGGTGTTTATACATCATACGTGCGAATAGGTAATGTACATATTACGTACGTATGAATATGCATAAATAACTAATTTAAATCCAAATTATATCCCTAAATCCATTTCTATTATAGCTTCATACGAATCGTCTCAGGCATAACGGGGTATTTGATAATGGTTGTATCTCTGAAAGGAGTAACCGCAATTAATTTGATCATAATCCATTAAAATGAAGTGAGATAAAAGTTGCGGCATTTATCAGCAAAGAATACCTGTCCGGTTATCTGTGGTAGCTAAATTTCTTCCAGCTACCCCCTTATTCGTTTATAATTTCCTAACTAGTAATAAGACTCGAGTTAGACTATTTTAGGTATATATAATTTTGACTATCCGCCCGAAAAGCCAATCATAAGGAAGGGGGTTGGGAGGATAATTTTTAAACTATTCAAACAAAATTTTGTAATTTTGTGAAAAAACTTCAATAAAAGAATATATATATATATATATATGTCATTCCGGACGATAACTCTCCTTAGGATTGAGCTAAAAATTCCGTTCATGCGCCAAAAAATCAAGCTTTCCAAAAGAAAGGATGAGTTCGTTGGCCAGCACTTTTGAAACACATTTAGTCGTTCAAATTTAAAACATATTTCCTCAAAAACTCACTAAAAATGAGCAGAAAGGCTAACAATTCTTATATTTATAATTTTTGTTTTTTTGCAGGATATTGCTCAAATAAAATTCATTAACTATAAAGTAGAACATGTACAAAATTCATGTACAAAATTATGCTGAAAAATGCACTTAAATTTCATTAAAATTTGCTAAAAAATCGATAAAAAGTGCAAAAAAAGCTAAAAATTAAAAACCTCTTCTTTAATAGCAGATTATTATTTAGAATACGTTTTTTGCCATGAAATTAGTAGTCAAAAATTCCCTTGCACACCAAAAGCTCAGTTTTCAAAACAATTCTACTTAATACAATACGATAATTTACGAAAATTCGCTCATACGATCATGCTGCATGACTGGAACTTTTTTTCTTCATATTACTAGTAGTTCACAATTACATAGCACATAAAAAATATGTACATATATATATTGAAGTGGAGATCAACTAAAATCAGACCCACTCTATACATTATGGCACAGGGAAGTCATACATTTGTTTGTAGGTTAGGATCATGTTTGGCTGTCTCCAGAGGTGTACCTAACCATCCAAGGTCATTCCAGTCCGACTCGGACAGGCGCATCTAACAGTTGGCATAATCCAACACGCCTTCTCATACAGAGTACGTGTAGCGGTGTTAACTTAATTCAAACGTAAAATAATCTATCTCTTCTCTATCATTAGTTTTCTTGCATCAAGTTATGAGTACCTACACTTTTCTTTCATAAATTCAACGGCCGATCACAATGACTCAAAGGTAACGAAACCAACTTAACCTAAATAGTGGTAAAACCATTTGAAAGTCATGTTTCGGACAAGCTTCAATCTGAGGTGTAGAGGAAGACTTGTCAATTTCACGTTTCTTGTTGTCAGTACGTAAATGAGGATACCTAGGAAACATGCGATATAGTTTACCTCGTGGATATATATATTTATATATATATATATATATACAAGGGTCGTCTCAAAAGTAAGTTGCACTTATTTTTAAAAAATCGCGAGATGATCCGATTGGGCTGAAATTTTTACAGAAGTTTTGTCTGAATGTTGTCGCAGCACCGTGAAAGTTTCAAGTTGTTATCTCAAGAATCAGCTGTTTACCAGTTGTTACAATATGGAGCTACCCATGTGTTCTACCGCCAAATGCGTTCAGTTATTCGTTTTTTCACAACCTTTGTGAACCCCAAATCTTTGGTAATGATCCAGTGAATACTCGCTCGGCTTGATTCAATATTGTTGGGAAGTTTGAACATGATCTCGTCAAGAGTATAGCGCCGGTCTGACTCCAAAATCTCGCGAACTTGATCAATGACGGATGAAACCCGAGACGAAGACGGTCGACCACTACGGGGCTCATCGTGGGTCACTTCTCGACCTCCCAGAAACAAATCCCACCATTTTGCCACGGATCGACGACTTACCGTGGTTTTTCCATAAACATTGACAATCTCGTTATGCTTATGAATTTCTGCCGCGGATTTGTCTTTGGCTGTGAAAAAACGAATAACTGAAAACTGAACGCATTTGGCGGTAGAACACATGGGTAGCTCCATATTGTAACAACTGGTAAACAGCTGATACTTGAGATAACAACTTGAAACTTTTACGGTGCTGCGACAACACCCAGACGAAACTTCTGTACAAATTTCAGCCCAATCGGATCATCTCGCGATTTTTTAAAAATAAGTGCAACTTACTTTTGAGACTCGTATATATATATATATATATATATATATATATATATATATATATATATATATATATTTTCCTTTTTTTTCAATCAATTTGCAATAAATAAAAAATATATATTATGGGAATATCGTGGAAACTCTAATTTAAAGTATTACAATCTATCTCTTTTCTATCATTAGTTTCCCTACTCCAGGTTATCAGTACCTACACATTTCTTTTATTAATTCAACGGCCAGCCATATTTACATTCAAGTAACAAACCGACTTGACGTAAATGGTGGTAAAACCATCCGAGAGTCATGTTTCGGACAAGCTCCAATCTGAGGCGTAGACGAAGACTTGTCAATGTGACGTCTCTTGTCAGTAGGTGACACTGGAAACCTAGGAAACATTTTGTAGATATACTTTGCAAGTAAAAAAATATATTTATGTATGTATAGATATGTCGCACCCATCCTAGAATAAGGGTACAACTCAAAAATTGTCATTTTCGGCAAATCGCATTCAAAGTTTTCCTTCCACACCATTGGCTACCCGTTCTTTGGAACACGATGAACATAATTTATCTTTGCGAAACTTGTTTCCTACATTATTACTCTAACGCCCCATGGTGAATAAATAGTTTTTTTGCTAGTGGGAAGGGAGTGGGGGGAACGGTTTTGTTGATTTTTTAAAGAATTTTTGAGTTGTTCCAACTCAAACACTGAAATCTCACCAGTCAGGATCCAAAATGTTCAGAAAAGAAAGACACAAGTTAAAATTGTCCACACAAAAAGGAAACAACTCAAAACGAGACACAGACTGTTTGAACTCAACTGAGTTGTGTCTTTCTTCCTAGGACGTGAATTGGTTACTCCCTCCATAGAAGAAAGACACACGCACTCTCTAGCGGAATTAGAGTGACCTACACATATCTCCACCTTCTACAGACAAACTAGACCGTTTCTACTTCTTAGAACCACAACTAACTCAAAAATCGCGATTTTTGAGTTGTACCCTTATTCTAGGACGGGTGCGATGTATAGATACATAATATTGCTGAAAAAAAAAAAAAAATCAGACCCACTCTACACATAATGAAACAGGGAATTCATACATTTTTTAAATGTTAGGATCCTGTTTGGCTATCTGCAGAGGTGTACCTCATCATTCAAGGTCATTCGAGTCCATCTCAGACATGCGCAGCTAACAGTTTGTTGTCGTCATCCAACACACCTTCATGTACAGGCTATGTGGAGCAGACTATGTGGTGTTAACTCAATTTCAACGTAAGTAATTCTCTCTCTTTTCTATCGCTAGTTTAACTACATCAAGTTATGTGTATATAAACTTTTATTTCATTAATTCAACGGCAGGCCATATTTACTTTCAGGTAACAAACCAACTTAACCAATTACCGTTTTCTTTTGATCATCTTCATAACCTGTACGGCACTGATCTTTTATCCCCCGCTCTGCAGTATACTTCACAGTATAGTTTATATTCAATCATTATTCACTTTACTATTCATTAGATTAATTACATTCCACCATGAGCATATTCAATCGATATTACGAGACACAATAGGTCAAGATGTTTACCATTCTATTTTATTTTACTCATTATTCCATCATTGTATCTTCTTCTTGTCTCACTGTTCAAACACAAGTTTTACTCAGTTCACACAAAATCAAGTATATTTCAAATTCGCATGCTAGACTCACTTAGCGCAATTTTCAAGTCACAATATGTACAATCATACAATTTTCGTTTGATGGTTTTTGAGTGAAGAACAAACATAGTGAAATTTTGGGTGGTGACGGCAGTTCTGATTACGTCATGGATATGTTTTTAACGATACCTGCCGCAACTGCAAGATGGCCTCTCTATTGGAATGACTTTGGATAGTGTAGAAATTCAAAAGTATTAATTTAGAAAAAAAGTTTTACAATGCTCCCGTTTTTTGTTCTTTCTGTTCTCTGATATTTTTGAACCAATTTGTAAAAGCATTTCTCCTTGTAACATATCCAAATTAGTTAATAAAGGAGGAGGTACGTCAGTACCTAGTAGTAGAGGTATTTCGAAATTGTTTCCCATTTTTTGCCGAGTGACACCTCATTTTAAAGATATTTTAATACTAAACACGATGGTGAAACCAG